>CM077443.1:42331542-42728622 GCA_039654765.1 Mylopharyngodon piceus | reverse complement strand
GTTTCTAATGTAATTTCTGTTGAAACTTGCATCATGTATTTAAATATTTGTAATTTACACATTTGTAATGATGAATTTGCAAATTAGTACATTTCAAATATATTACCTTTAACTTGTAATATTAGAATAACACACTACAGTTAAAATTATAACCAAGTATGCTTTACATGTGCTTTATTATGTTAGTCAACATATCAAAATTAGTATACTTCTTTTTCTCACAACATAAATTTAGTTTAAGAAACATAGTGTACTCTTTTTAAGTTTCATTAATATATTGCCTTTTTTTTTAATATACATTTAAGATTTGAAGTACACTACAAGTGCACATTCAATACAATTAAGTGCACTTCTTTTTCACAAAAGAAACTGACATTTTTCAAAAAAAAAAAAAAAAACTTCTTCAACTCCATAAAGTAGGCCTATAGGTTTGTAACGACAGGAGCAGTTGAACCTTAATAGAAACCTCTGAGCTTCATCTGTACCTACCCCCCCACCCCCCCACCCCTTATTAAATGATCCTGTAACTCTCAGGAGGAGGGCCAATTAGGAGGCTGAATCTCAGACACATGCACTTCTGTGAATAAACATGATCACAAGCAAGTGTATCTGCACTCCTGCGGATGCATGTCTGTCCCCCTCTTTAATTAGCTCCAGAAAATCACACTTCACCTGACTGACATCTCTGTTATGTCAAAACTGTAGAATATTCCGCCATGTAAACTTAAATCAACATAGATCATTCCTGTTTACTAGACATATCTGTTTTATCTGCTAGCTGGTGCCACGTAACTCCTAATGAAGACGGCGTGTGTGCGCGATCAGACGTGGTTCTTTGGAGGTGTGTGTGTGACTCAGAGAAGCATGACAGACTCCCCCTGTGCAACACAACACACTGATTGGCAAATTGCCAAGCATATCCGCTGCAGCCTGAGTTTGCGAGTGGCAGGTAGAAATTGAAAAATGTGAAGCGCACTTTTCCGCTGATTGCTCAAAAGATTACCGACGCTCTCCTTCTCTTTCTCTGCATCAGGTTATTTTCTGCTCCTTCCTTTTCATATAAATGCGGTAAATACATAACTAGCTGTAACTAGCAAGCATGGTGACAAGCAGTCTATTGAGTGTGAAGGTGGGAACTCTGACTGGAGAGAGGCTCAGGGGGAGAGTGTGTCATATTTGTCACCTTGTTTTCATGTGTATGATGGCTCGAGAGAATAGAGCCGTGGCAGCTGTTGTCATCTGCTGTGTCACTCTCTGAATCCAGCCGTCCATGTCAACCTGACAGACAATCCATCCTTCCATTGATTGTGTCACTCATGTGTTGGTTTATTTGCCTTGCTGTAGCGTTTAAGCACCTAACGGATTGAAAATCACCCCGGCAGTGTCTAGAGGTCTTCATCCGACTCTTGATCTTCACTATTGTGCTGATGACTGTCAGCTGCTAAGCCCACAGAGCCATCGGTGGACATTGGCAGCCTCTAATTTACCAAGATAGGCCTGTGAGAGTGGCGGCTTTCTCCCCAGCAGGTCTACCTTTTCTCAGTCTATTAAAATTCTCCTCCTAATAAAAGCAAATTTGATAAACGCCTTTTCTACCTGTTCCATTACGGAGGCCCTGCTGTGCAGTCACACAAGAGGCTGAAAAGAGCCCTCTCCCAGTGAGTCGAGCCACCAAGAGAGCAATTAAATGAGGTACACTTACCTTACTCGCCCCTCTCTCTTTATAACTGCCTTTAAACGTTCATTTCAAAGCCCATGCTGCTCTTTCTTAGTTACAGGGAGGGAAAGAAAATGTCTGACTACATGTGCAACTTTATACGTTATGTGTCCAATGTATGTTCATTGAAAGCCTTGTGTAATCACATATGGCACAAATGTTGTAATGACTCTATTTATGAGCTGAGCATGACTGAACGGCACCATAAAGATGTAATTACCAACCCAATTTTGAATTTCCGAGTTCAGTGGTGAAAACCAATTTGTATTGATAATAAGAAGTCAATGGGAATGTTGACTGCAAAATTCATAAGCATACCCATTTTGTGTACTGCAGCGTTATTATAGTTTTGAGATTTTACTTCTATTTCATTTTACATTTGGTTTTTAGTTTAGTTTAGTTGTAATATTTTAGGGTTGCCAAAGTTAACGCACTAATTAATCAATAATGTCAGCATCAAACGGAACTTGCCATCAACTTATTCCCTGTTGTGAGTATACTGTATGTGAGGAATTATTATTTAATTATATATCACACATTCAGCGCTTTATTGATAAGCGCTAAGGTTCTCATTCTTCATACCTGTGTATCCTATGTGAACAATTAATTAATTGCAGTAATCAAATTTGCATGTGTATATAAGTAAGCTACCACATTTTTTTTTTTTTTTTTTTTTAAAGTAAATAAATAAAATAAATCTTCATGGAGTCATGAAAATTGTTTAGTTTCGGTGTTTCCTTTTTTATCCATTCATCTTTATTTTCAGTTCAGTTAATACAATGTTTTCATTTAGTTTTCTTTTTAGTTATTAACAATAATATCACTGGTATAGCGATAACAGTACTAGAAAGTACTACTTATTTAGCTGATTTTCCCATCATTCTCTGTGGTTAAAAAAATTAAGTGCACAGTTAAAACATCTATTACACACCCATTGTGCATCATTGCTCTTTATTTTGTTGAATTACCCTTAAAGTCGCTATGTAACTGTAACGATGTATGCAGGCAGGCAGACGAAGACACAGAAGAGTAAGGTTCCAACACAGGTTTACTTATCATATAATCCAAACAGATAACAATCCGAATAGGTAGCAGGTTAACATAAACTCTGAGTATAACAGTGACCGGACAAGGAGGATATACACATGACAATAGAAAACAAACTGAAAGTCCATGAAATGGAAACTAACTGAAGGTAACTGTGACATCACGCCCCCCTCCGGCAAGGTGCGACCTCATGCCATTATGAAATAATGGCATAGGGAGGGATAAAGGGGGCTTGGTAGGAGGAAATGGATGAGGTGAAGGGATGGTTGCAGGACGTGGCGAAGGGATGGTGATGGCAGGATGTGGCGAAGGGATGGTAATGATAGGACAACGAGACCCAGATGGTACAGGTGGAGGAAGTCCGATGGCGCAGACCCAGAGCTCCACAGAGCCAACAGTCCATGGTGGAGACGAAGGTGGGAGGAGCCAAGATGTGGTAGGTGTGGCTGTCGATGTCTAGGGGACGATCAACGGAGACGAGTGCCCAGGATCCAAAGGTGCATACGGAGGGCCGATGGAGGAGCTAAGCGATATTGCTGGTGCTGGAGACCCAGGCGATGTCACGGTGACGAGTATCGCAGGTGGAGCCAGAATACCCGAGGACTGGGGCGATGCCAGTGAGACTGAGGACAGAGGCAATGCTGAAGGGAGGAAGGAGCCTGCTGCAGCCGTAGAGGAGGAGGGAGGAGGGACGGAACACAGCGGATGGCCCGTATATCCATGGTGTAGGTGGAGCGACAACTGACCAAGGGGGAGCCGGTTGGACGGGGGAACCTGGTGGAGCCACTAGGCCGAGGCTCCCTGGTGGAGCTGAAGGTGGGAGGAGCCAGGATGGAGCCGACAGGTCGATGGGCCGAGACGGAGCAAAGGGATCCGAGGCTGGAGGCAAAGCCGCAGGATCCTCTATCACAGGCGCTGCTGATGGTTGCTCGAACTTCAGCTCGACGTCCCGGTATCTCCAGAGACGGCACAGGGCTGCAAGCTTCTAGCAGCGGTGAGGCTGGAGGGCTGGCTGAGCTCTGTGACAATGGAGGTGATACGAGACTGTACATGATAAAGGCGAGTAGGGGACAGTCCACACAAATCAAAAAATTGAGCAAATCACAGTCCATATCGCTCATAAACAGGAGTGAAGGTTCAACAGAAGAATTATCGCTCTCAGTGCTGTCTTTAAACAGCGAAGAAGCATTAGATACTGGGTGGGCTAGAGTGGGAGTTGAACCTTCCTCAATGGCGTCCAACAGCCAGTCCTCGGTTCCCGTTCCCTCGGCCTCTGATGTCACGGGCTCACATCCCTGGTCAGACTCGCTCGGGGGCTCCACTTCCTGGGTGATGGTGAATTCTGTCCTTTTGGCCTTGGGCTGTGGCTCACATGTAGCGGCGGGTGGTCCCTCAAACGTCTGCGGGGGGCTCTCACGCATTCTCCGTGGTCGAAGGTTGTAACTTTGGCTCTGGGTCTGGCTGAATCAGGGCCATACGCTCTCCAGACACCTCACGAATGCCTCCCTCCAATTCAGTCCGGGGTGTCTGTGAGGTTTATGGGGTTGTTAAAGTTCGCCCCAATCCAGAACAGGATATTCAGGGTCTCGTCGTCAGTTGGGCAGATGCCGGCAAGACAAAAAAAAAAACAGCAGAAAAAGAAAGGTAATCGGTGTTCTCCTGAGACACCCTTATGAACATAGGTAGGCAAACGAAGACAGAAGAGTAAGGTTCCAACACAATTTTACTTATCAAATAATCCAAACAGGTAGTAGGTTAACACAAGGAGTGGAGGAGAGGGAACCACTAAAATAGCAAACACAAACGAGGATAATAGAACACAGTTGAAACATACAAACTAATAATGATGGTAACAAAGGAGATAGATGAGTGGCAGGAATCTGAAAACATGACAATAAAAAACAAACTGGAAGTCCATGAAACCGAAACTAACTGAAGATAACAGTGACAGTAATGGAAGTAGCCACAGATATTTTCTTCCAGATTGTGACATACATATGAGTGAAATGTATTTGTTTTCAAGTTTACACTATGCATTTTTTAATTGGATAGTGGCAGATCTGAATGTGAACTTGCAGTCCATTGTAAGAAAGGGACAGGGTTTAAGCTGACTAAATGACTGGAGAAGTCTGTCATTTCACTGGAAGATCGAGTTATGGCATTTTGATTAGAAAATTCAAATAAGGTAAAAAAAAAGGTAAGAAAGAAAGAAAGAAAGAAAGAAAAGAAAGAAAAAAACATGCATTGATGAATCATTAATAAGATCATTAGGGTGCATTGAGAAAACAGATAGTGTTTCTTGGTTGAAGAAATCGTAACTACAATTTCCACTGGAGAACTTGAACAATAGAGCACATTGTGGTTGGCCAAGGTGTTGAGATGATTGACGTGGCCCTCATTGGTTTGATTTATCTCATGACCATCAAGACCTTACTAATTGATTGACTGATTGACAAGCTAGCTGATTAATTCTGACATGTGGGTCCAGCCCCTGATTTATTGGTTTATGACTCCAGCCACACAGTCTTGTCTTGGACTTTTAAACACACACCTCAAGGTGGACCCTCAGGCATCTCTTTCCATGTCTCTTGGCATCTCTTTATCTCTCTTATCTAATGATGGTCTCTGTTCTCATTCATAGTCCCCAGGGCCTTGAGAGTGGAACAGTTTCCAGACCCTCCATTTGGAACGATCTAGTGTAGAACTTGTTTGTGTCCAGCTTGGTTTCAGTTGTGCGTATGACACAATAGAGGATATCATTTTTGGGGAGGTGTGGAGCAGTGAATTGCTCCCTACTCCACTGAGCCATCATACACAGACCTTTTACACTCAACACAATACACCCAGTAGCACACACACAGAGCACTTACACCACGACCCCACCTCCTTTAAAACCAAACACAGCACTTAGCAGTATTTTAGCCTCAAATGCACAGCCCACACACACTCACACACACATCTTGACCCTGTCTGGAGCACCAACTGTCGACAATATTCAGGGTGGACATAGTTTGTGACTTTCCTAAAGGGTTACAATTCAGGTTTGGATGATTAAAAATATGAAATTAAGAGAAAAACAAACTTAAAGGGGTATTATTTCTCTTGCCCTTATTCACATCCTTGGATCTGCAGCCTCTTTTTGGACTCTTTGCCACTAGCTTCATTTTCACACTTAAATGTTCAGTTGATTTACTTTCTCTTTGTGTTGTCCCCCTCCTTTAACACTGCCCCCTCCCTTTTCTGCAGGAGAGGTTTAATTGCAGGGTTACGGGAGTGCAGTGCCCCTGGATGCTGCGCGGCCGAACTGGGCCCTACCCTGTCATTTACTCGCGTCAAGCTCGGCTCATCCATGGGGAAGCTGGAGATTTTCACGGCGGGTCCCGAGAGTAGAGTGGACTTGTCTGCCCCTCAGCGGGGCTATAATGACAGATGCCTTTTAACGGCTGCATGGGTAGAAAAGGAAGGGGGGCAAACTGCGGGGGCGCTTGTCAATGTGAAGGGGGATCATTTTTGTCACCAAGATGTGACGTTTCTAATCTTTTTCCCCTGATTTGCTCCTTTTTGATGCCTTTGTGAGAGCAATGAGAGAGTTCATTTGTGTCTCATTTCTTGTCTCATTGCAACTTCTAAATGTAATGGATGAAGATAAACACAGTTCATTCTCATGCACTAAAGCCAAATTATGATTAACTATCACTGTCAAAGAAGTCTATGCATAAAGTCTTGAATTCATATGAAAATAAAGTATTATAAAAACATAGAAAATATTACTTATAAAATAAAGTTTATTAAATATAAAATAACACCAACAACAAAAACAACAACAATAATAATAATAACAAATAATTATTAATAATAATAATATAAATATATAATATAATAATAAATTAATTATTATTGTTGTTGTTTATTGCTGTTGTTCTTGTTTTTATTTTATATTTAATAAAGCAAAACCACAAAAAAACAATAAAATGTATTATTATCATTGCTGTTGTTGTATAGAAAAATTATTATTATATTTTATGTACATTATTACTATTATAATTGTTCTTGCTGTATTATGAAAAGTTATATATATATATATATATATATATATATAACTTTTCATAATATATATATATATATATATATATATATATATATATATATAGTAAATAATTCTATTAATTGTATAGCTGTATAAAATAATTGTAAGTATGTATGTTGTAAAAATATACTAATAATTCTTTTATATAAAGTTTTCATGTCATCCAGATGATGTGTATGCTGAAGGTGAAGAGCTGTGCTCTGTTATCCTCAGGCAGTGTGTTTGAGAGGTACAGAACAGAAGGGGACAGATGGGCCCAGTGAAAGTCTCCATTGAGAGAGCCTGTCCTCAGGCTCCAGCCCAGCTGTCAGAGAGCACTGAAACAGAGGGAAAGGTGAGATTCACCTATTTTAAAGGCAGACAAGTAACATATGTGTCATAATTACTAATCTTACACAGAGGTGACTCAGTGTTTGATAGCTGGCAGACCTGCCCTTGTGTAAATGATAGGCAGATTAACGAAATCATTTGAAGGGCATGGGATTATCTGATTGTCATCTCTTGAACAGGGAGTTCATTCCCAACCAGGGGTATGTGCTCTTGAAAGGCTTTAGTTTGGCTTTTTTCAAACTAAAAAGGAGAAAAAAAATGTTTAATGTGATTAATGTTATTAAAATAGCAGAATATATGTACATTTAAAGCACCCAGACAGAGGTTTGACTCGTTTCACTCATATTTCTCTTTTTGTTTAATTTGTTTAGTTTAATTTTTTGCCCCTCAATACTAAAAATTCCTGTCCTGTTTTTGTACAATCACTTCTCAAAGCATGACAAACCAATATCAAATTATAAAAGAACCAACACAGATTCTATATTTGTCAAATTGGATTAAAGCACACAGACAATTTTGCAACTTAGGCCCTGTTTACACCTAGTATTAATATGCGTTTTGGTCGATCGGATTCGGATCACAAGTGGACAACGGTAAATACAGTCGTATTAAAACTTAAAATTTTTGAGCTTGTCCACTTTAGACCATTTCCAGAGGTAGTTGAAAAGGCATTCGACCGAATTGCTTTCGTAGTGTAGGCGCTCATGTGGTCCAATGTGTTCGAACTTATACTCCCTTTCACAGAAATGATGATTGAGGCAGATTATCAATTAATAAAGACTTATTTTCATGCGTTTCCTTGCTTATGACCTTAAAACACTTTTACCATTGTGCATGGTTTATAAACGAATGCAATTTGACATTTGCATCACATAATCAGCTCCATAAGTGTTACTTTTCTGACATGGTAAACTTGCTCAGTACCCACCTGACACAGCATTGCACTTGCTATGCAGAGCGCTCGGGTACAAGTCCCGTTAAAGATCTCAAAGAAAGATCTTTTTTATCTTTGCTTTAGGTCAGGGGTGGGCAAACTCCGGCCACTGTCCTGCAGAGTTTAGCTCCAACCCTAATCAAACACACCTGAACCAGCTAATCAATTCATTAAGGATTACTAGAAGGCTACAGTCAGGTGAGTTTTATCAGGGTTGGAGCTAAACTCTGCAAGACAGTGGCCCCCCAGGACCGAGTTTGCCCACCCCTACTCTAGGTGGTACGTTATTTTTTAACGCAATATAGCATTAATATTTTAGCGCCATTTACTGGACATTTCATTTCTGAACTGCCACGATACGTACAACAACCAATGTAATAAAACTTTGCCAGATTCACGTTCATCTGTTTCAGATAAAAACCAAACCTGCTTTTAGTGCCACTCACTGGAGATTTCAGTTTAAAAGTGTTACGAAATGTGCATAATAACATAATATAATTTTCCAGAAATGTTGCCATTGAGCCTGCAAATCAGCAGTATTTAAATATAACAGCTTTCTCCACACTTAATCTTACATATGTAACAAGATGTCCTATTATGGTCTTCTCATTAATATAAATGACGGGTATCACTCTGAACATATCTGGTTCGATGTCGATGGAGTAGTAAGAGAAAAAAAGGTGAGGTAACACTGCACTAGCTAAATTTTCAGTTGAAAAGTTTCACATTTAAAAAGACTTCATTCAGCATGCACGAGTAAACGAAAATTACTAACTTTATCAAAGTGTGTATGTGGTTTTTTCTTCCTCATACTAACTTCCTATCTCTTCAGTCTTTTACTTGATGACACAAAATAACAGGTTGGACTTTGGCAGGAGTCACACGGATTGCTTTCATTCAGTTCATTTACTGAAATCACTCTCGGATGAATACAGAGATGCAAACACTCCCTACACCTTCAAAAGCAGCAGGAACCAGGTTCGGAGCGCAGAGGGCCCTTGTCAGGTAACATGCAGGTTCTCTCTGTGTTTATCACATCCACTGTCTTCTTTGTCCCTCACACTTCATCCCTGTCTTTTGATTTCTGCTCGGCTGCTCTCCAAAGGCTTTGACTGACGGTGTCACATTAAGCATGGGGAGACACGGCCGCTCGGGGAGGGGAGGAAGAGGGGTGGGCGCTCTTTGGCGCAGTAGGTAGAAACTACCGTAATTATAGAGTACAGACACACTGAGGAGGAGAAAAAGAGGCCGAACACGCAGCTCACATTAAAAAAAGAAAAGCGCAAAAATAAAAGCAACTGTGTTTTCATGCTGAAAGAAAAGAAAAAGGGGAAATAAGTGGAGAGAGAGGAAAGTAATGGGGTTTGTAATGGGAGGAAAGAGCTTAAACCGAACGAGAATTGTCTGTTTTTAGTGGATATATGCAACTCTTTGTAGGGTCTGTGTTGTCTAGGATGTGTTTCACTTCAAATTTGAATACCTCACTTTTTGTAAGTGAATATTTCACTCATGTTTCTAGTCCCCTATGAAAAAAACAGCAGCAGTGATACTAGTAGCACTAATCAACAGTAACAATTTTAATATTTGTTTATTTTATCATTTTTCACCATGCACTTGTGCTTAAAATTTCACTTGAGTATTCAGCACAAGTCCAGAAAGATCTGACCTCTGAGCTTAGAGATAGACCTGAGGTAAGTTTAGTCAAAAATCAAAGCTTTGTGGTGTTTTGTCATGTATATTGTTGTGTATAGTGCACGTTCACACATATGAGCTCATATGTTATTTCCACTTATTTTCATCTCCCTCCAATTCTTAATCTGTTCCCACTTTATATTAGGTGGCCTTAACTACTATGTACCTACATCAAAAAATATGTACAATGTACTTCTTGTGTTCATATTGTATTGCAAATCACTTTTGCTGCTATTGAGGTGGGATAGGGACAGGGTTGGTGTTATGGAAAGGTGTAAGGGATGGGTCAGCAGTGTAATTGTAGATGTAATGACAGAAAAATACAGATGTAATTACATGCATGTAATTTTTTTAAAATATCAGTACAATGTAAAAACATGCATGTACACAATTAGTGCATTGTATCAAATGATTAATTTAAATGTTAGTACATAGTAGTTAAGGCCACCTAATATAAAGTTGGACTCTTAATCTCCCTCCCACTTAAATTAATTAAATTCAATCAATGAATTTAATGAATTCAGTTCATTTATATTACATATGATTATATGGTTTATATTTATAATTTTTTATTATTAATTCTTTATACAGTATAAGATATTAGTGTGGTCAAAATAAGCAGAGATACTTGAAACTGTGTATTAATGTCTATTAAAGTGGCTGATCAATAGTGTAACTGGATGTGATGCACTCTCAGGCAGAATAAATGAAATCTCCTTATGTAACCTCTCAGCATTGAATTACTGAACCTGGATGAGCAGTCGTAAAGTCATTGTCTATTATATCTTAATATTGGATGTCCCCACCTTACTGTATATCAACATCACGTTACCAAACCGAAGGATGCATAAATGTTCAAAAACGCTAAAATCTTCACAGTATTGATTTAAAAAACTGAGTGGATTACTGCTACAAAAGAAAGATGTCCTTTAAATGGATATAAAAACTCTCTAAGTCAGGATGGCGGTTGTTGTCATGGCTAGTTTTAAAAGCCCCTCTTTCCACTGAAGGCTTGAGAACTTGAAGTGAATGTGAAGGACGCTGCTGTATTTATAAGTTTCATCATCTGCTTTTGTGGCTTCTGTTTTAAGTACTGGTTGTTCTGACCTTTTAATATAAGACGCTTATAATTAAGAGTCTTCAGGCTACATACATTTAACAGGTAATAAGATATAAAAAAGCTTTCCTCAATATGAATTTTACACCTTTTGTTAGTGTTGTGCTTTTGTTAAAGCCTGTGAATCCAACAGCATCTTGGGTCAAATGGATGAAATGATGACATTTCATCGAGGCTGCGCTTTTGTCACGACTTTCTGTGCTGTATTGTGATCTCTAGGCGGTATTTTATCTTTCCATTTCACACAGGTCCAGGTCATGTTTAAAATATCATCAATTACCACTTCAGTCAAGACTAAGGTCCACATCACATAAAAATTAAGTGCTTTGAAACCTGCTACTTTTTCCTTGCACAATTATTGAAATTTTGCTTTCAGCCGTAAATAATAACCGTCTCACTTTAGTCATTCACAGTAGAGAGACCGTCTCCCTTCTCTTAAGGGCAGGCAGGTGCAATAGTGGGCAGGAAAAAGAATCGTGTTGCATATATCTTTATGTATAAAGATGTAGGGTCAAGTCTGGTCGATAGGCAATCTCTCAGCTCTAGCGGAAGTGATGGGACTATTTGAGGCTGGAATGGCTCTGTTGTAGTGGAAGGAAAGGCTAATCTGTTGCAGATGGGTTTGGACCCAGCAGGTGTGCTGGTCAGCTGGTCATGAGACCTGTGTGGACATGAGCGTGCAGAGAGGGGCTACGGGGGCAGGACAGGGTCTAGATGGTGTGTCAGTTATTGTGACATCTTCTCACATGGTGTTTAAGACTGGGAACTCTTTTGTATGACATGGACTATTGTTGAATTGTATTGTAACAAGACTTTTCTGCTCAGATGGATGGGGTTTTTTTTATGATCCTTTATTATCTGTTCAGATGTTCAGGATTATATCCAATATTTTGTTTATGTTTGTCCTTTGTTTCTATTCTACTTGCTAAATATTACTTACAGTATCAAAAAGTGTTAAGCTTTGCATGTACACCAGTCACTAAGATTTTTGATGTATTTTAAAAGAAGTCTCTTATGCTCACCAAGCCTGCATTTATTTGATCAAAAATACAGTAAAAACAGTAATAATATAAAATATTAATTCATTTTAAGATAACTGTTATCTGTTTTAATATATTTTACAGTGTAATTTATTCCTGTGATGGCAAAGCTGAATTTTCAGCATCATTACTCCAGTCTTCAATGTCACATTCTTCAGAAATCATTCTAATATGCTGATTTGGTGCCCGAGAAACATTTCTTATTATTAGAAATGTTGAAAAAAGGTTGTGATGCTTAATATTTGTGTGAAAACTTTGATGCAGTTGTTTCTGGATTCTTTGATAAATTGAAAGTTCTTAATTACCCCAAACATTTGAATATTTCATATTTTAAAATAGCTGTTGGTAAATAATAAAACAGCACAAACTGAATACACCATGTGATCAAAAAACACTGGTGAATGTTGTCGTACTAAAACTAATGATCTGTCAGTCACAAATTTTTCATGTGGCCAGTTTTTTGATAAAACCATCTGAGTAGTTCAACGCATCCCCTGAGGTCCCCCATCTGGCTAATTAGGCTATAATTAGCTGTCTTCTTCAATCACTTTAAAGCGTATCCCTTCATTTAACCAATCTCTCTTACATTAGTAGTATGTTGTCATGAAAATCAGTTAAGCCTCAGCCTTCTCAATTACTCTGCCATGATAACTAATTAAAGAAAATGATCTTAAGATGAAGTCATTTCATTAATCAGCATAGCTGTTAGGCTATATGAACATTTTAAATGCATGTTTTTGTTAAAATGTCCAGTGGTTTTGCATTTACTTGTGCTAAAAGTTAATAAATGTATAATTCTGTTAAAATGATGGAGTCTGGTACAAAATTCTGGCCCTGAGTTTCAGTAAGAGCTTCAGTTCACTTCCACTCACAGGTTTCATGTTTCTGAAATGCCAGGGGCTGTAAGAGGTACCTGTCAGTGGTGGGAGGTCAAATTAATGATGCTTGACTTGCGTCCATTATATCCCATTAATAACAGTACACGACCCTCTTGGCCTCCTGCGGGAGCCCTTAGACACTCATTAAGATATTAGCCATTGTTTCAGGGGGAAGTACATTTAAGGTGATATACCTACCCCATCTAATTTATAAAGAAAATCTCGTTCTTGCTGCACACTAAGCCACAAGAAATGATTTACTTTCTGCTGGCTGCTTCCTATTTCAGTTGTTTTTATGCAGCAAGTACTTTGACATATCATATTTTTTCACCCTTATATGATATAAGTCATATCTTCTGTATTATCAAAGTCTGAAAGTACTTATAAGTTTTTTAAAAGCTGAATTTTTAGCATCATTACTCCAGTCTTAAGTGCTTACATGATCCTTCAGAAATCATTCTAATATGCTGATTTGCTCCTCAAGAAATATTTCTTATTATTATCAATGCTGAAAACAGTAGTGCTGCTGAATATTTTTGTGCAACCTTGATACATTTTTACAGATTTCTTTGATGAATAGATAGTTCAAAAGAACAACATTTATTTGAAATCTTTTGTAATATTCTAAATGTCTTTTCTGTCACTTTTGATTAATTAAATGCAGGCTTGCTGAATAAAAGTATTAATTAGTATTAAAAGTATTTTTTTTTTTTTTTTTTTTTTAAATATACTGAACTTTTGAACGGTTGTGTGTTTAAGTCAGTCCTGCTGACTGATTGTATTATTTATAGTCAAATTGTACTCTCATTAATGTCATTCTCTTATTTTTCAATCTCTCCCTCTCTCTCTCTCTCCTTCCGTTTGCCTCCATCCTCTAAATCTGGATACCTGAGGGTCATTCAATCTCTGACACTCAGGTATCCAGGTCCTGGTCTGATGACCTGACCACTGTGAAGCAGATTCCACGAAACCTGCGGAACAATACATGCAGGCGCTCAATTACTAAATGAGGGCAGTAAAATGTTTGGCTGGTGTAACCTAAGACCTGAACCTGTGTTGTTCCTCCTGTTAAAGAGCAGGAGATGACTGTGACACAGAGTTCGGACATTAGTCACACTCTCTGCTCTTGTGGAACCAAAGCTGGGGTTACAAAACTGTAAAAAAAAATTCAACAACAACGCTAATTATAGAATTTAGTCTTAGTTACAAAGTAACCCAGTAAGGTTTTCCAGAGAGACTACTATAGTCTTTACTGATCAAATAGCTTGGTTGTATTTATTTTGTACATATTAAAAGTACATATAACAAAGTGTTTTAGGTAAGATTCATTCATTCATTCATTCATTCATTCTATAATCTTTCTCTCAAACTGTTAGTGAATGTTGCATAATCTCGTCATGCTGCATATCTTAAAATGGCTGCTTCTAAACCGAGTGGGGAATTGTGTGTTATGTAAGAGAATCAGTGTCAATGCTCTGGTTGGAGGGCCACCACACCCCTGGTGGTCTGAGGTCTTCACTGATGGAAACTGATCTAAGATCAGCACTGCTCTTGTGCTTTAGCAGCAAATATTTGGTGTAATTAGTGAAGCTGATGAAAATGCAGCCTGTCCCTGTCATAGAGATTTTGTGATGCTCCAGAAGTTCAGATATCAATTCTGTTGATATTTAAAGGTGACATGTAATTTTGTAAGTTAGAATACTTTATCCAATCTCAGTTTTTTCCCCAGCTAAATCAATATCTGTATGAATCAAGAAAAAGATCATTTTCACCTCATTGACCACTGACACTTTTGCAGTAACAGCAGAATGTTTACTTTGCGGCCATTTTTAGCTTTTTATCAATATGATAAATGTCTAGCACTTTCAGAGTTCCTAAAATATTGATAATTATATTACCATGAAAGACAATGTAAGAATGGAAGAATATAAAAAAGTGCACTCTTTTCTTTTTCCTTTGTTATGCATAAATGTTGTCTTTAAATGGTTCTCAACCTCCAAAGCAAGTTCTTTAACAGTTGACTAATGTCACACTTGATCTCACTCTATCCATTCATAGCTGCAGCGGTCTGCCTCTCTCAAATTCCACAGTAATGATATTCTTATCAATCATGTGGGTGATGTTAGAGCTTTAGTCCTCACTCTCCCTCCTGCTGAGACTTAATCTCAGCCGAGACACAGTTTCAGAGTCCTCTTATGAACACCAAGTCTAGTGTCAAGTATTGACTAGACTGTGAATAGAGGTGACTGCATGAGGGGTGTCTAACCTCTCACCAGCTGCTTGGCTGTTCAATCGGTTTGGTCTCCGTAACACCCCGGGGTAGCAATAATGCAACAGCAGCTTATCCCAATCAATACCTTCATCTCACTTTTGGGGGCTTTACTGCAGAGTCTCCAGAGTGCAGTCGTCTGTTTGCAAGCACAATTATGAACATGTTTGATCTGTTTTTGATGCCCCCCCCCCCCCAGGGGGGTTGCTGGGAAAACATTTGCTAAACAAAACTGTGCGCTCATATGGTTATGTATTGAACTATTTGACATTAAAAAAAAAAAAAAAAATCTTAGATCATGTAAATAAATCTGAAAAAGAAAAAAAACATTTTAGGTTTTTATGTTTGCTTATAAACTTACTGCTTTCAGGAACACTGTGATACTGTACAATAAGGTTCTATGTGTTAAAGGGTTAGTTCACCCAAAAATTAAAATTCTGTCATCTTTTACTCACCCACATGTTGTTCCAAACCCTTAAGACTTCTGTTTTTCTTTGAAACATTGAGACATTGCAATGAAATCTGCAAGATTTCTGTCCCTCCATTATAGTCTACACAACTACCACTTTGACGCTATACAAAAAGTTCATATAGAGATCATAAAACTAGTCCATATGGTTCAGTACAAATTTTCTGAAGAGAAATGATCGCTTTACATGATGAACAGATGTAATTAAGGCTTTTATTTACATATAAACATTCATCAACACACACATTAGTTATGGTAAACGGAAGCTCAAGCATGCTTGCCTGACGTGCAAGAACCAATGACATTCATTCTCGTGTGTCAACCAGCACGTTTGAGCTTCTGTTTGTGTTCGCTGATCAGTGTTTATATTTGAATAAAAGCCTAAGTTAAATCTGCTCATCATGTAAAGCGATCGAGTTTTCTCTTCAAAAAATTTGGACTAAACCGCTCAATTCATATGGATTAGTTTTATGATCTCTTTATAAGCTTTTTGAAGTGACAAAGTGGTATTATTGAAGTGACAAAGTGGAGATAAATCTCTAAGATTTCATTAAAAATATCTTAATTTGTGTTTCGAAGATGAACAAAAGTCTTACGGTTTGGAACGACATGAGGGTAAGTAATTGATGACATTTATTTCATTTTTGGGTGAGCTAACCCTTTAACGAATTATGTATGATTAACTACATTTTTAAGAGCGTTTAATAGTGTTCATTTATAAATATACTATAGTTCATTGTTTGTTCTTGATGCATTTAGTTAACATACATTTTTTCAGGTTAAAAATGTAGAAATTAACATTAATCCAGATTAATGAATTCAGTAAAATATTGTACATTGTTAATTCATGTTAACTTTTGTGTCAACTAATGTTCAAATATTAAATCTTATTGTAAAGTGCTACGTGATACACAAGTAATGCAGATTTCCTACTTTGATATACTGATCTAAGTTGAACCCACAAGCAGAGCAGGTGAGTTGGATTAATGCATTTTTTGAGTTATGCTGATAAAAAGGTTTTGTGGTTCAGTCCCATTCACCCTCCTACCAGCATGCACTAGGGCATGAATAATTCATATGGTTCCATTGTTTGACTGTTTGCCGAGTTTATTTTGTTGTTGTTATTTTGTCATGTTTAGTAACAGTGCGTTTTTTTGTCTCATAATTTAATAAATTATAAATTCTTATTAATTTCATAGAATTAATTATTCTAATAAAATTTCTTAAAAATATTGATAAAAAATGTTTTTCTTGCACCACATAGATTTAGTTAGTTTTCACGTATAATTTGAAATTTAATAAGGTTAATAAAATATGTTGTACATGTAGTTATAACATGGTAATAACATGCAAACATTTGCACATTTAAGTTATTCAGCAGATACAATATTTTTATTGAAAAATATTAAGTTATATATAAGTTATAAGCTTAAGTTCCACCAGGTCAAAACAGATATAGTTTTAAAATCATTCTAAATGTAAAAGAATAGTCCACACAACAACTATAACTAAAACAGCCCAAAGAAACAATATCACTTGGATTTTTCCTGATGAACGATAAAAACATTGACAGCTGATCAGAATCCATCCTGCTTTAAAGAGCTTGAGCATTTAAAGTGGCAGATGACATAACTGCAGCATGTGCTTGTAATAAACAGAACGATATTATACATTGATGTGAATGCTAATATAGTTATATATTTATCCTTATAGTTATCATTCTTGGTGTGGACGGGCCTTTACAGTGATGCCAGATTTTAAAGGGGACCTATTATGCCCCTTTTTAAGAGATGTAAATTAAGGCTCTGATGTCCACAGAGTGTGTATGTGAAGTTTTAGCTCAAAATACCCCACAGATAATTTTTAAAACGTTAAAATTGCCACTTTTTGGGGTTGAGCAAAAATGTGCCGTTTTAGTGTGTGTCCCTTTAAATGCAAATGAGCTGCTGCTCCTGGCCTAAGAGGGCGGTGCTTCAAGAGCTGATGCTCTGAGCTGCGGTGCAGTGTTGCCAACTTAGCGACTTTGTCGCTAGATTTTGCGACTTTTCAGACCCCTTTAGCGACAATTTTTTTAAAAAGCACCTAGTGACAAATCTAGCGACTTTTTGCACAAACCTCAGTAACTTTCCAAATGTCACCAGCACTGTCCTGTGAGCGCGAGGTCTTGCTTTCCCGCTGCTGTCACACCTCTCTCAGCGTCTGCTGTGTTCAGTGAGTGGCTGAGATGAGCAGCAGCACATTCCGTTGAGTGCACGGCATCTGACAGACGTGAATGAGCGAGCTACACATGAGCACACGGTGTTGCCATGAACCAAACACTATATCTGATTCTCCTTTGTTTTATATTTAAAGAATATTGTTTGACCGTTTTGATTTCTATTCTTTCCGTGTGCTTATCACTTATATTACTCACTATCACAGAGCTTTAGTTCATCTAGTTTCCGAACTCTCTGAATTCATATAATTTACATAAATAAAAAATGTAGTCATTCACTATATCATGCTCGTTCTGTTGTCTGACAAAAAAATGTATATATATATATATATATATATATAGAAAATGAGAACAGCTTTATTTGACATTAAGCTATATTATATTATATTGTATTAAAATACAGTATGTGAGCACGGATTAGGAGAGAATGCAACCAACGTGATGACGTCACGAATATGCTAATTGATGCATGACGTCATCTAGCGACATTTAGCAACTTTTTGGGCAGGCTTTAGCTACTTTCCTTTGAAAATAGTTGGCAACATTGACAGATCAATCTCACGCACTAATAATGTCAGAAACTCTCGTAGTGGTGTTCAGTTCGCCTACAGAGAATATATGGAGATAGAACAGGTATAGTTTAGTTTAATTGTGGTTATTACACGGCTCTGTGGAATACTTGATTCTGATTGGTCAATGGCACCATCCAGCGGTATGTTATTCCCCGATAACAACCGCTGAAAACAGTTAACACAGGCTCATCTGGGTTACTGAAGTCTGCAGCGCTATATGTTTGTTAGGAACGGGTTTTCCTCGTGGAAGTTTTGCCTTTGGTGAGCTAATAAAATATTAAAAAGCAGTAACATTTTGTGTAGTTATTTAATTATGTCATCCGGTATCGCGGACTTGCTCTCTCGTTTCATACAAACGCAGCTGCTGCCATTTTGAGACTATTGTTTTGTTCACTGTAATGGATTAAGATAACAAACAGGTACGATTTTAAATCAGTTTAATCTCAGATCAATATCTTATCCCCATAATTATTTATGTGGCGAAATGCCGTGTAATATGCTATATGACAGTACCGTATCTCTTAAATGTGTTTCTGTCTAGTTTGAACTTGCCGTGCGAGAAACTGCTCTCTCTGCGGAAGCGGACTCAGATCGACTCAGATCAATATTTCGTGTCTAATTATTTACTTATGTGGCAAGTAGCCGTGTAATAAGCGGGATAATATACATCCATCCGGTTGTTATCTCAGAATAAACCCCTTCAGGCTGATACATTATCCCTTACTTATAACTCATGTTGTCATCTTGCTTTTATCCATTATTAGTACAAGCCTGTTGTACCGGACCCCATCTGAATGATGGCCAAATCTTTACTGATGAGTTTTATTGTACATCACACAAAACATGAAGTGTACATTTTCACTTCAGAAAATCACCATAAGAGCTGGATAAAACACAGTACAAGAAGTGCGCATTAAAGTCTTTTATCTAAACTCTCTCTCCCTTGTATTATCATCAACATACACAGTGAATTACACAAAAACACTTGTTACAACTAACAGTAAACAAATATATACAGTCCTTATGCCTTTTCGGGGTTGCTTAATAAACTGGTAAACTTTATATATGTAAAATAACTCAGATGGACTGTAATAAAATGCGCACTCTCCCTTTCTGCCATGACCAGTATCCGGGAAAGGATCACAAACAGTTTGTACTGATCCATCCTTGAGTAATAACTTCAACCACGGTGTCCTCAGTGACTCAGATGGTGGGAGTCTATGGAACCTCGTATGTTCATTGGTACATCCAACAACTGAACATTTGTAATGTTTTTTTTTTTTTTTGGCAAAGACATTGTATATCTCTAGCTGATACAGCGAGTAAACAGAAATGGTGGACTCTGTGTTTCTCACTCAGGGTGGTGTCTATGCTAACAGGGCAGAACGTCACTAGTCATGGGCGGGGTTTCCCTACTCTTACGTAGGAGTAGGGGGAAATCTGGAACAGCATTTTCGGAGAGATTGATAATGATTTATGGGGATTATATAAAAAAGTATTGGGTGGATTTTTAACATTAGGCTGGTTGTTTACTCACACTGTGGACACACATCTGTGTTCAAATACCTTATAAAGTGAATTTTGCATAATAGGTCCCCTTCAAGTCATGGTAGCTTGACATTTACAATGTCAAGTACAATGTCAGAAACAGTAATTTGCTCTGGTCCCCTTCCTGTTCGTCGGAGTGATGAGATAGTTAGCAGATTATCATCACTCAATGGCTGGCTGTCTAAGTGGTGTCCGCAGAATAATATAGGTTTCATAGACAATTGGAAAAGTTTTTGGGGCAGACCTGACCTTTTGAAAAGAGATGGTATTCATCCCTCCTGGGATGGTGCTGCTCTTCTGTCTAGTAATATGGCACATAGTCTTAGAGCTGAAACATGACAAACTGGGGCCCAGGTCAGACAGCAAACATACTGGCTAAACCGGCCGTCTGCTAGCTGTCTCATGTCACAGAAGTCAGATAAATCCCAACACATAGAAACTCTTTCACCTAGATATCATCACATAGAGACTGTCTGTACCCCGAATTAGTAAATACAAAAAACTTCCAAACCCATTTAAGGGTAAAAATTTAATTGATGTTCAACAAATAAAAAACAGAGATAATACTGATAAACAAATGATAAAGCTTGGGTTGCTGGAAATTAGATCCCTTTCTTCAAAAGCACTTATTGTAAATTATATTATCACAGACAATAATCTAGATTTGTTGTGTCTGACAGAAACCTGGCTAAAACCAGACGATTACATTACTTTAAATGAATCTAGCCCTCAAGGTTACGATTATCGACACAATCCTCGTCGGAAAGGCAAAGGGGGAGGTGTTGCTGTAATTTATAGTAATATCTTCAGTATTACTCAAAAGTCATTCAAATATAATTCCTTCGAAGTGATGGTGCTTTATGTAACATTATGTAAGTTGACATTTGTACTGGCTACTGTATACAGGCCACCAGGGCACCATACAGACTTTATCAAAGAATTTGCTGATTTTCTATCGGAGTTAGTACTAGCTGCGGATAAAGTCCTTGTTGTTGGTGATTTTAATATCCATGTAGATAATGGAAAAGACGCATTGGGTTTGGCATTTACAGACATTCTAAACTCCATTGGAGTTAGACAACACGTGTCAGGACCCACTCATTGTCATAATCATACTTTAGATCTAATATTGTCACATGGAATCGATATTGATGCAGTCGAAATTCTGCAGCAGAGCGATGACATGTCAGATCATTATTTAGTCTTGTGTATACTTCATTTAGCCAAGGCTGCAAAACCGCCACCCTGCCATAAATATGGTAGAACCGTCACTTCTACCACTAAAGATTGCTTTATAAATAATCTTCCTGATCAGTTTCATTGCCTTAGCATACCAGATAGCTTAGAAGAACTCGATGTTACAACAGAAACTACTGACTCTGTCTTTTCCAGCACATTAGACTCAGTTGCTCCTCTGCGCTTAAAGAAGATTAAAGAAACTAGTCCAACACCGTGGTACAACGAGCACACTCGGGCCTTTAAGAGAGCAGCCAGAAAAATGGAGCTCAGCTGGAAGAAAACAAAACTAGAAGTTTCTCACATTTCGTGGAGAGCGAGAATGATTGAGTACAGAAAGGCCTTAAAAAATGCTAGATCTACTTATTTTTCAAATCTCTTAGAAGAAAACAAACACAACCCTAGGTATTTATTTGATACAGTGGCTAAATTAACAAGAAATAGAGCTTCAACTTCTGATGTTTCCAAACAGCACATCAGTAATGACTTTATGAACTTCTTTACTTGCAAGATTGACAATATTAGAGAGAAAATTATAACCATGCAACCATCTACTACAGTATCGCATCAGACAGTGCACTGTAGTGTCCCTGAGGAAAAATTCCCTTCATTCGTTGCTATAGGAGAGGAAGAATTCTCTAAACTTGTTAAATCATCAAAATCAACAACATGTATGTTAGACTCTATTCCGACTAAGCTATTGAAAGAGATGCTTCCAGAGGTCATAGATCCTCTTCTTAATATCATTAATTCATCTTTATCACTAGGATACGTACCGAAAACTTTTAAGCTGGCTATTATTAAACCTCTTATTAAAAAACCACAACTTGATCCTAGAGAATTAGTCAATTACAGGCCGATCTCGAATCTACCTTTTCTGTCAAAAATACTAGAAAAGGCAGTATCATTGCAACTATGTTCCTTTTTGAAAAGAAATGGTATCTGTGAGGATTTCCAATCAGGATTTAGACCGTACCATAGTACTGAGACTGCTCTCATTAGAGTTACAAATGATTTGCTCCTATCATCAGATCGTGGTTGTATCTCTCTATTAGTGTTACTGGATCTTAGTGCTGCATTCGACACTATCGATCACAACATTCTTTTGAATAGACTCGAAAATTATGTTGGCATTAGTGGAATTGCATTGGCCAGTTAGTTCATGCGTTCATGACCTCAAGGCTAGATTACTGTAATGCTCTACTGGGTGGTTGCCCTGCTCGCTTGAAAAACAAACTCCAGCTGTCCAAAACGCAGCAGCGAGAGTTCTTACTAGAACCGGGAATTATGACCATATTAGCCCAGTTCTGTCAACACTGCATTGGCTCCCTGTTAAACATCGTATAGATTTTAAAATCTTGCTAATTACTTACAAATCACTAAATGGTTTAGCTCCCCAGTACCTGAGTGAGCTCTTAACGCATTATAGTCCTTCACGTCTATTGCGATCTCAGAATTCAGGCCAGTTGATAATACCTAGAATATCAAAATCAACCGCAGGCAGTAGATCCTTCTCCTATTTGGCACCTAAACTCTGGAACAATCTTCCTAGCATTGTTCGGGAAGCAGACACACTCTGTCAGTTTAAATCTAGACTAAAAACGCATCTCTTTACCCTGGTATACACATAACACATTATCAATTTATGTTTTCAAATCCGTTAAAGGATTGTTAGGCTGCATAAATTAGGTCAGCCGGAACCGGGAACACTTCCTATAACACCAGATGTACTCGTTACATCAGAAGATGAATGGCATCTACGCTAATATTAGTTTCTCTGTTTATCCCGAGGTTTACCGTAGTCAGCCGGATCCGGGCCATATCCAGGTGAGATCAAGGGCTTACGCCTAGACACGACGAGAACGCAGCCCTGAAGTGTCAGCAGAGATTGTGTCAACTAGATCATCCCCTGTGAAGGCCTCATCAACACGACAGCCAGTGGAACAGATCCTCAACAAACCGTCCCATACCGGCTTGATGAATACCATCCTCAACAAGATGGAACTGGAATAAATACTTTGACTGTTGCAATCCCAATCGGACTGATAAAAGCTGCCTGAATCATAATCTTGCATTGTTCGCTGTTGGCCAGAGGAGAACTGGCCCCCCGACTGAGCCTGGTTTCTCCCAAGGTTTTTTTTTTTTCTCCATTTTAACACCTGTTTGCCACCTGATGTCACCTGATGGAGTTTAGGTTCCTTGCCGCTGTCGCCTTTGGCTTGCTTAGTTGGGGACATTTGATTTTCAGCAATGTTTTGGGCCTGCATTGACGCCCTTGTATGCGAACTGAACTGAGCTGGATGAGGACATCACTGTTTACTCCAGTGCTGATATAGATAAATTAACTAAATTAATAACTATTGATTCTTACAACAGAATGAATCAATACTGAATTTACTTAAGCTGGAAATGACACCATTTTCGTTAAGAGCTGCCGTGCAGCCAAAATTATATACCAGTTATCACTATAAAAGCTGCTTTGACACAATCTGCATTGTAAAAAGCGCTATATAAATAAAGGTGACTTGACTTGACATTTAAAGTTCAGTCAAGTCTTTTACTTACAAAAATTAAGTGAATGTATTCAACTAAAAGAAAACTATGCAAATTGTTTTTAAGTTCTACAAACCTCTCATGATTTGCAGTGTAATAAATATTCAGTTCATTACACACCGATCTGCTGTGAAATGTGTAAGTGTTCAGGGTGTATGCGCACATGCTGTTCTTCACGCAATTGTTTATCTAAGCGTGTGAATGCTTCAGTGTGACATATTTGTGTGCGGGACGGGGTGTTGACTCAATCAACACAGCTTCTGATTGTGTTGGGTTGTGTAAAGAGGCCTCACCAAGTGGAAAATCATGGACGCTCAAGAGCTTTCCACACAAAAGCAGACAAAACAAAACCCTAAGAGTGCCTTAGAGCGCCGTGCAGGTCACATGTGACATCAGCCCACTAACAGTGCTTCCGTATAACCTCTTTTCCCTCCTCGCAGTAGGATAAAACAATCATAACCAATGAGAAATGCAAGTGTGTCCTTAATGGCTCAAGGCTCTTAAGGATTCAGGCATTTCCAGATGGGACTCAGCAGATGACGGTCTACTGTGGTCTGTTGATGGTGTTTGACAAAGTCAAATGTGTTGCTGCATGTGTGTAAATATCAGAGATTTCAGCGAGACAATGGTAAGCCAATTACGGCAAACAAACTCCTGAGGCAGAGATGTAACGTAGGATCGCATAATGAGTCCACTAAAAAGCCATTTCTCTTGAAAATGGACTGACTCTTGTGAAACTGCTTCAGTTCAAGGATGAAAAGCCTTCCATTAATAGAGACAGATGGGAAATCTAAGGATGCTAGTCTGAGAAGTACTGGTGGAGTGTTCGAAATAAGAGATACAGATCTAAAAAACTTAAGAAAGTAAATGGATTTCCATCCATTTTCATTTAATTGGCAAATATAAAAACAAACAAAGCCAGTCACGAACACGTCACATGCACTGGTTTACAGAAAGTTCATGTGAGGTTTGATGAGATATGAATTATTATGATGTTGATTATTAATACTATTATAAAAGCTGCACTGTAAAATAAATAAATAAATTTATGGTATTAAAACAGCTGTTGTTGCCAGACTTCTACCATAAAAAATACAATAGCAACATTTTAGGTTTCACAGATTTAACTTAAATTTACAGTTAACTAAAAAAAAAAAAAAAACATTTTAATAACTGATCAATAACTGTTAAAATACCAACCCAATGAAGTACTGATATCTGTCATAAAACCTTAATGTACATTACTGATAAGAAAAAACAAAGAAGAATCATTTCAACGAAAAACCACCAAATGTGGCCTGTCACACAGGGAATTCTGGGAATGGTGATTACGTTTTTATTGTGTACATTTTAAGGTGACTTGTTCTTTTTCACTTCCAAAAATGGAAAATTTAACAGTATTATGCTGTAAAATTACATGAAACGTCCATTAGATTTATTACAGTTACCATTAGCCAATTAATAGGTTTTTATAGCATTTTTACAGTCTTTTACCATTAAAATTACGATAATTTTATACAGTGTGCCGAAACATCTTTCCATGTGATTTTCTCACTGTGTACTTGTGCTTCCACAATATTTGTGCATTTTGCAACAGATGGAGGAAGAGAAGAGAGCGATGAAGAAAGGCGAGCCAGAGAAAGAGGGCGGGGGAGGGATTCGGGCACACCGAGGTCTCCTATGCCCCAGCCCCAAAAAGGAAACATGGGAGAAACATATGTAATTTTCACCACAGGGTCCTGGGTAATTGAGTCATTTAAAATACAGATACATAGATGAATAAAAGCTAAGGGGGAAGGTAATAAGACAGAAGAGTACCCTCCGGAGATCCAATTGACGATTTCTTACAAGAACGGAAACTGTTTTCTTTCTTTTCTTCCACAGAGCTTTTATGTGTTGTCATTTCAGCCGGATACCTACCTCAAGTAATTTTGTTTTCATTTGGCTCCTTTTGTAATGCTTTCCTTTAGTAAGAATGAAGGCAATTTGTCTCCGATGGCCTCTTGCCTTTTGAAGACAGATTTCACTTAGTGAATGCAAGTGAGATGTGGGTTTTTGTTCTGAAAGGAAATATTGCTTTTGGGACGTTTCTCTCCTCAGGAAGATTTGATAATTTACCAAATGACTCTGTAGCCCATTGCCATTGTTGAGTTTATCTTTGAATGGTACTTTTTGATTCTAATGTCTTGCAGTTATTTGACTATCTTCTGAATTTGAGGTTTACAAAACTCACTTCTAAATCTCATGTAAAGCAATTCAAGTTATTTAAGGATCCTGTTGTTAAAAGGGTTCATTTTCACTTTAAAGAGGTCACTCTCACAGACCGGTGAGTGTTGCCACTTTAGGCCGACAATATGAAGATGTTGCTGAAGTTGCTTGCGTGTTTCATTTAACTTACAGCATAGTATTTTGTTTTTAAATTTACCTGTTCAGTGTGATGGCTAAATGGGACTACATCTAGGGTGTCAGGGACATTAAAGGATTAGTTCACTTTAAAATGAAAATTACCCCAAGATTTACTCACCCTCAAGCCATCCTAGGTGTATATGACTTTCTTCTTTCTGATGAACACAATCAGAGTTATAATAATAAATATCCTGACACATTCAAGCTTTGCTTTTGCTTGGTACGTCGCGTCAGTTACGCTTTTTTCGTAAGTTGAATACGGAAGGCGTAGGACATAGTGGAAGCGTTTTGAACTGCGAGAGGCGTTACACTTTCTTCGTAAGTTGAATACGGAAGGCGGTCTGGTGGAAGCTAGATATTTTACTTTATAACTTGTTAAATATGGATATTTTTCTTACAAAAATGCATCGCTTCACTTCGAAAGGCCTTTATTTACCCCCCCAAAAAAGTCATCCCTTCAACACTTTATTATACACTGTGTTCCAAATTATTATGCACGTTTTTTTCTGAACAGTCAGTATGAGGATAAAGGATTCTTTTATCCTCAACAATTATATTGCAATATGGGTGTTATTACATGTGAAAGAACTGATAATGATAACAGCTTTATTGTTATTTTGACATAAATCTGTCATGTGTGTTGCATGGACAGATCATTTTTCAAAAAACTGAACACAATTTAAAAAAAAAACTATTTAGAGTTCAAGTTACATATAAATATGTCAGCCCTTCTTTGAGATGGTTTTTAACTCTGATCCATTGAACTTTCTGCCTGTATTTCATTTGAGGATGCCTCCCTGAGCTGCTGTTTTGAGGTATACTGCCGCCCACCCTCATAGATCTTCCTTTTAAGGATGCTCCACAGGTTCTCAATAGGATTGAGGTCAGGGGATGATGGTGGCCACATCATGATTTTTTCTCCTTTTATGCTCAGAGCAACCGTGGAGTCAATGGTGTATTTTGCAGCACGGGATAGTACGTTGTCTTGCATGAAAATAAATTTCTTTCAGAAGACACGGTTCTTCTTTTTATACCATGGCAGAAAATGGTTGGTTAGGAACTCCACATATCTTGGAGAGGTCATTTTGACACCCTCTTGCATAGGGGTGGCTTTTTTATAGCTGCCCTTTTAATAGCATTAATTTGTCTGACAGAAACTTTTCTTAATAAGCCTTTATCTGACCTAATTCTTCTGTGCTGTGAATCACTCACAGATCTTCCGACAGTTCGATAATTTCTATCCATGCAAAAATTAATTGATAAAGTTTCCTGCATTACTTAAAGGACCCTTTTCACATTTCCGGGGTTCTCAAAAGCAAAAGTCATCATAGTTGGGTAAACTTCTAGTGGTGAACAGAAACTACAACAAATATAATTTTTAGCATTCCCATTTAACCAAAATAGCAAAAGAAAAAATATGTTAGTGTTGTTATGACTTTCCAAAAGAGGTATAAAAAAAATATTGAGAGATTGCGTTTTTTCAGAAGAGAGAAAGATGTCAAATCTCCGGTCACTTCCTCACTCCCTGCTGTATTAGAGCACTGTTAACCAGTTTTCTGCAATTTAATGTCAAGGTAATAAAACAACATATAACAAAGTATAGTGTTATAAATGTACATGCGTTAAAAATAATAAAAACTCCATTTACAATACAATGTTATAAGCTGTGGAAATGCGTTGTCGATCTGTGAAAAGGGTACATCACTGGTGCTGCAACACCCCTACATTGCTAAACATTCGGCGCAACCGTAGTACTTCCAAACATTTTTTAACTTTTATGAGACAGTTCTTTTTAGTAAATGAAAAACATATGGCTCAAGCACTGTACTCTGACTCTAGAACGAATTATTCTTATGAGCTGGTTCTTTTTAGTTCATCAAAAACGAACAGCCAACCCATATAGTCCAATTCCCAAAAGAATGACTCTAATGAGTCAGTTCTTTTTAGTGAATCAAACACACAACCTAACCACTGGTGCACCCTATAACAGTCATATTCTGTTAACTCCTACATCTCACTCTCACTATGTAGATAAGTCATCACCATGCAAGAGAAGGTAATGTGATATTCCCCTCACCCTAACATTCGCACACACACACATGCCACTACAGTAAGAATGCATCTCTTATCTGTCTTATCGCCCCAATCAGTGCCATCTGGACCTACAGGCCAGGTGTGTGACCAGGGCAGGTCTTGGGTCACCTCTGTCACTCGGAGGGGTCAGAGGAGGAGATGCATTGAGCTCATTCACTTTGGTTCTGGGGGTTGGATTTCGGGCCGTTAAGGTGCAAGTCAGGCTTCCTCCATGAGGATCACCTATCAGACACGCTGAGAAGGGTATTGTGTAGGTGAAAGTGAATTCCCTCCTCCAGAAATAGAAATTATAATGTAATGAGTTACTTGTTGCTGTGTGTTCTTAATTGGGTATTTAAACCAGAGTAAATTTCAGGCTTTTTTCAACTTACATTTTTGTGCATGGATTTTTAATCTGTAATATTTGATGTATCATTTGAGATCCTGTTGCTAACCCCCACCCCCCATAACTATATGCAAAGGCCCCATTACATTTTTAATTGTTCTTGATGTATTGGATAAGTAGTGACCAAATTTTGACAGTAACATTCTTTTTCTTGGCTTTTTTTTTTTTTTTTTCATAACAAATGTATCTTAAAAAAAAACACACAGATACAGCAGCTAAAGAAAAACTAATGTTAAAAAGTAAAGGGTCAAGAGCCCAACTAAAGCAAACACTGATCTCCATCAGGCAGTGTCAAACGAAACCATAAAACAACATCTGAAGCTCAATTAATTCTTAATATCAACTTCTGTAGATGTATGACAGAAATAAAGTCAATCTGGTTAGTAATAAGTGAAGCTGGTAATGCTGTTTATGGAGTTGTTTAATCAGATCTTGAGAGATTTAATGTCTCATCAGTTGATTTCATTTAAGGCTGTGGCTGAAGTCAGTTGTAGTTCTTGTGTTTCTGCTAATCTTATCTCTTCTTTTCTGTTCTTATTGTTTCTCTTTCCTTTAGTGATTCTGCTGGTTAACAGCAGGTGTTCATCACTAATGCTCAATCATCACTTAATTAATCACTAAATTCTCTCATTAATTTCAACACTGCTTCAGTGTTACTCTAACACTCTGTAGTGTGGACACATATAAGTGTTCATTTTAAACCGAGGACTTTGCTGTGGGGTTAAAAGGGTTAAAGGTGTAAGATGAAAAAAAAAACATAGTGAAACGTAATTTAACAGTAGATTACCATAAAATCAAGGAAAAACAGTAATATACTGTAAAACGTAACAGATTTAGTTCATTTGACTAAAATATTATTAAAAGTTAATAGAAAAAAAGTTATGCAAAGTCAATAACTGATAAGAAGAGTAAATATTAAACTGAAGTGTTTTTATGTGTTTTTGCACAAAATGATATAGGAGAGATCTGACAGTTTAATTATTAGTTTTGTGGGTCACCACTGTGCTGAAGCCTGTGCTTCAGTCAGTGGTGAGCTGAGAAACACTGATGTTATGCTGCATGTTGCTTTATTTAAAGGCAGTAACTGTGTAGTTGCTGATGCAGTGACATCTCTTTGCTAAGTACTTTAGCACATACATGTGTGCTATTGCTAGCTAACGACGAACTGCAAAGATTTGAGTTAAAGTCATGTTTTTGATTATTTCACTATTATATATTTTATATTAAAAAATATTCCTTTTCAATGGACTCAAATGAAATAAGTTCACAGTGCTAACTGTATAAATACTAGTTTTTAAACTTGAACTGTTTCAAGCAATCGGTTTTCCAAATGAAATGAGTTACCTTCCATTGTATTATTAAGGTGACATACTGTAAAAAAGGAAAGCTGTAAATTAAAGGTAGGAGAGCTGTAAATTAACAGTACATTACTGGCATCCCTGCTGCCAGTAGATTACTATTATTTTACAGCACAATTTGTTTCAGTGTAGCAGCAAAAGTGTTTTGCAATACAACATGAACATAATAAGTACATTGTACAAGATGAGAGAGAGCAGCAGGTATATTTCATATCTCAAATGATACATCAAAGCTTTGAATAATTAGAAAAATTATTCATTATAAAGATGGTCATGGAGTTACAAGATTTTAATGATTTATTTGACTTTTCAAAGTTTAGCAATTACACTTAAAATTAGGCTTCGTCATATAAGCAACACTGTAAATTCAGGTTCTTCAAAGAAAAAAAAAAACTGTTGTTGAAAAGGTGAATTAAAATAATGTTTGTTTTCGCTTATTTTAGTGCCATTTTATGTCATCTTGAGGCCCCCTGACTAAGAACCACTTTTGTACTGTATTTTCTTATGTAAGTTTTGAGAAAATGCATTATGACTTTCAACAATCTTTTATCCATATTAGTTGATATTTTAGCTAGTGACAGTAATATTTTTAAAAGGGTGGCTGTAACATTTAGCTGAACCTATAGAGGCATCTTTTGCAGGTCATATATGTTGAGATAAATGTCACAAGCCTAAACTGTAGAAGCTGTGAATTTAAAAAGGAAAGGGCTGCCACGTTAGCTAGTAATGACTCACCTTGGAGGGTTTGAATGCTGGCATTCTCTGGCTAATTAAACCTTTAAGACATTGATATGGACAGGTGGAAAGCAGTGTTTTCAGCTTCTCAGGGATGTCAGGGAATTATGCTTTCTTTGAATATGACTCATTAAGCATGACAATATACAGCTTTTCAACAATGAATGCAGGTATTTGCAGGTTTTGAAGTTTGAATGATTTAAAATACTCCACTTATTTATTAAATTCATTCATTTCATTTATGAAATTCCTGCAAATTCACACATCTTCTGCCTTGCCTCAAATGATCTGCACACAAAAATATAATGAGTAAAGCATGAAATGGAAGTATGCCCTGCATAAAAAAAGCCCTCCACTGGAGTACTCATAAATCCCTGGTATTTTTGACTTAACAGTGTTTTAAATTTATTTAAATCCACTCATAAAAACATTTTATGCAACGTGTGTTCGGTGCTCAAAGACAAACAGAAAAAAATAAAAAAGTGACAGTTGGTATGCAGAGATTTTTATTTGTCGGGCCATCCATTAAGTCTCAGCCATGCTGGAGTCCTTTCAGCAAAAATGCAAAAAGGACCTTGAAATGGCAAACAGTTGGAGAATGGAGCGTCTGGCTAACATGGGAGTTTGCCAACTCTCTGACCCTCTCACCACTTGTCCTGTTGAGAGAAACAGAGAAAGAGATCTTAACCATCCTAAGAGAAATGGAAAGAGGCTTTAAGTTAGCCCGTGAGTGACGTACACTATTGTGCGATATGATGGCACTGTCCATTGGCACTGATCTTTTCATCTATGATCCCCAGGCCCTGAATTATTTCCTATTGTAGGTAAATAGACTCCATGGGAGAGAGGGGGAAACAAGGAACCATGCCATAATGTCTCTGAAGGTTCAGTGAAGTATCCACTGGATTAAGTTCAGACTGAGCTCAGTTTGAGGACAAAAATGTTCGTGATGAGGGAAACACGGCAGGCTTCAAAGACGAGATTATACACACAGACGAAATCCTGCAATACGGAGGGTCTACTGTAGACATTCCTGAACAGCAAGTGTCTTCGCTCAGAGCTCTTATTTACATATTTTTGCAAGCTTTGTTCAAATGTATTCTCTCACATACACTGTAAAAATAATTTTTCGAAGTTGTAAATATAACAAGGATTATTGGAGTATGTTTTGTGATGTCATTTAAGTCTGTTTTCTTAAAAATTTCACTTTTAATTCAATGTGTTATTGCGATACTTTGTAATTATTTGTGAAATTTACAAGAAATTGTTTCTACGCTGGTTTCTTTTTCAGTGTAATCAGCATACACCAAAAAAAAAAAAATGTGACAGTGTACAATTCACTAACAATTAACATACAGTACTGTGCAAAATTGTTAGGCCACCATTAGATGTTGTTTTAGCAATGGTATAATGACCATATATAACTATTTCTCAGTCTCTTTATTAGAATACAACCAGAAAATACAGAAATTTTGTATGCAGTATTAAAAAAAAATCTGAAAAAATGACTTCTATAGGCTAAAGTGGCAAGTATTTAATGACCTCTCCTTACACTTGAGCAATAGCAGGAACATGGCTCTCTTAAACCTAAATGGAATGGAAAAGGACTGGAAGGCCAAGAAAACTTTCAAAATATGATGAGAGGTTTCTCAGATTTTCTTCTCTGAGAAACTGGAAGAAGTCCAGGAGGTCACATTAAATATTGATTTTTATTTATTTATTTATTTATTTATTTTTTGCTTAAAGAAGCCATTTTTTTCTAATTCTTTTTTTTTTTTTTTTACATTTTGTGTACATATTTCCTGTATTTTCTGTTTGTATCATAATAAAGACCAAAAAATAAATATGGATGGTCATTAAAACTTTGCTAAAACAACAAAGCCCTTAAGACTTTTGCGCAGTACTGTATATGGGCCAGAATACTCAGTATAGCACCATAGATTTCACCAACATGTTTTTTGTTTGTTTTTACAAAATAAGATGAATTTCAAAGGTAATCATCCAAACATTCTTTCTGACCCATTCTTTTAATATGTTTTATAATATGATACAATTCAATTAACCAATTCAATTAATCCATGTTGAGGCTTATTAAAAAGCATGGATTTTTTACACTACTCAGAGGTGCCTTGCCAATTCCTTCATGGGATAACTATGATTGTTTTTCTGACACCTGGAAGCATTTGAATTGATTTTTAGGCTGAAGAATTCTGTCAACGCTTCCATCCACAATTTGGCACATTGCATCTTTGGCACGTTTAGTCATTTATTGTTCAGTCAGTAATTTCAATATGCACAAAGATTCATTACCCACTGCTGAGTATGAAAGAAGAGGAGGGCTAAGATATTATCAACTAGCTCCTCAGTCTATGAGTATTAAGGTGCTGGAGGGTCTATCGTGTATTCTGAACCCACTGCTGCACCAAGCGCCCAACTGAGAGTCTGTTATAGAAAATATTGACATAGCCATTTCATTCCATTTTCATCAGATCTGTCCTGGATCATTACACTTTCATTTTGGTGTTTTGGCCCGACTGCTACGGAATTTGTTTTTGTATTAAGTTTTTTAAGAGAGATAAGAAAGTAGATTAACTTACAATATTGTCCAATCATTTTCTCAATCTGTCTCTCTCATCTTTTTTTTCTCATTCTTCCCTCACAGTGGGTAACCAGCTTGACTAGACAGTACAAGTGATACCTACTTAATTTACCCAATGTATTGACAAGATGATATCTATAAGAGTCGTCTTATATATTCCTATCACTCTTCAGAACACAAACCGGAGAATCTCACTGTTCAGCCTTCTCCGCATGATGCCTAAATGATTCTGACCTGACTTGATGTTTCACCATTTCTTATAATTACTCTCTAAATTGTTTTCATGATAATATTTGTTGTACTGTATTGCTCTTTACTATGAGGTCTTCCTTTTACAGTATAAGTAACATTTTAAAACATTGACTTTTCTAGCATAAAGCTTGAGATGATTGAATAGGATTTATGATGTTAATTCTTTCTGTAGAGCTTCAATATTTTCCCAGTTCATCTCTTAGAAAGGAAGTCATTTTAAGTTTTATAATGAGGACTATACACCTGGGTGGCCAGTGTGTGTGTGTGTCTGTATCTTTGTCTCTTTCGCTCTCTCCCACTCTCTTTCTCTCTCTCTGACTTTCATTCTCTTTCTCTCCGCTCATGTATATATGGCTTTTAAAAATACCATTTGCTCCCTACGTAAAGTGCTTAATGAAGGGGATAATGCATGTAAAGTAATGTGACATTAATTGTTTGAGGTTGATAATAACAGCCCTCAATCATCTGGAAGATTGCTTCAGGCTTTAAATGAAAGCCGTTTTCAAGGCGATGGACTCGAATGAGTGAATGACAGAGTCAAATTAGCTGATTTGCCATTCACGTACACTCTATTGCCTGCTATTTAAAAGTCATTGACCATTTAGGGACGGGCCGTTGGTCGCAGTGAGTGTGCAATGAGTGGTGGTGGCCGTGTTTGTGTTGGAGGGCAGGGATGGATGGATGGGCAGCAGCTCTAACTATGATAGTTAAGAAAAAAAGGCGAGCAATAGAAATGTCAAGTGCCTTCTGTGTGGAAGTGAATGGGACAAATAGACCTGGTTTTAGAGGGCCCCATCCTTGCATTAACATAAGAAACAGGCCAATATGGCTGGAAGTCAGCCGGTCTGGGTGCTGTCAGCGGATCTTTTTGCGGAGGTGATTAATGTCTTTACGATACCGCACACAGTCAGCGCCATGCTGGACCCGCCCTTGTCAGACTGCCATGCCACTTGGGTGCTCTAGTTTTGCACGAGAGATCCTGCAAAGTCTTCAAAGTAGAGTCAAGTGTATAGAGCACTTTCAAAACATTCAGTTCCTGTAAATAATTTTCATTGTTGTCATGAGAAATGCATAATGATTAAGCTTTCTTTTGTTCCTGTAACTCAACCTGGGAATCAAACCCATCATGGTTGTGGGTTCGATTCCCAGGGAAGTCATGAACTGCTAAAATGCACTTTTGCATAAAAGCGTCTGCCAAATCCTCAAAACGGATCGCTTTCGCACATAGCCGAATCCTCGTGAACGGACCAATTTTGCGACTTAGCCATTTGACATTCCTTTACGCAGCTGTCCGCCCAGCCTCCCTTCTCTTGTGGCACCCCTAACCTGCTTCATTGAGAGTCTCTTATTATGTCCTCTTGCCAAGGCCCACTCTATGAATTGAATAGTCGGTGTCTTTATTTCTCTCATTCTCTGACTGTAGACCTCATAATGGCTTCATTAATGCAGAAGTTGCATTTGGTTGACAATGGGTTAATGGCCCGAGGGTAGTCTATTGGCACTGGGAGAAGGCCAACAGGAGGAGGAGGCTTTTTTTACTGCCTTTTCAGAGTAAGTTCACCCTGGGTCAACTGTGTGTCACCCAAAAGTGAACAAACATGTAATTGATGTTCGGACATCTCTGGCTGACTCTTTTCGAGCCTGGCCCGTTGAAGAGGGTGCTGTCTGGTCTTTGAGGGACTTTTTGCAGAAAGGGGAAACCGATTCATGAATACACACAATCTGCCAAGCTAAAAAAGGGGTGTGGGGGGGGGGGGGGCACTCCTGGATTTTTCCCTTTATAACCCCTGCTGAATCGGTTCTGTTTTGCTTGTTGTTGAAATGCAACCCCCGCACATAGGTCGTGATGGGGGTGGTATACGCTGCTGGTGTTCCTGAAATGCTCTTTCTCCTCCAGGCTGGGACCACTGTCTGTTTTTGTCTCTGATTTTCATGGATGTTAGTGGAAAATGTCGAGAGGAGTCACAGGCCTTTTATCAGGCCGTGTTAGAACAGGAGCACTCAACGCTCTTTTTATATTCACCTTTGCATAACAACCGGCAGCAATTTGTAGAATGAAGCGATACATGCCAATGAATGCCAAGAGGATGCCCTGGTGACATTTTTTAGAATGAACATTGGTAAATATTTTTGCCGTTAAGGTTCAAAGTTATTTTCCAAATTCATTTGGATTTGGAAATTACCATTTTTCTTTAAACATTATAAAAAAAAGACTTCAAGTGAAGTGGATAGTCAAGACTTCAAGTCATGACTATCCAAACATTAACATTAGTTGTCAGTTGTTGTAGCGTGATTGCATTGCGCATATCCCTATGAACTAATAATATAGTTTTGATTAATTAACTGCGTAAAGGCACTGAGTATAAAGTCTGTTGCATAATCCAACGTTTTTCTCTGGGTAAAATAATTAAATACCTTCCAAAACAAAATGAAACCTGTACAAAATATAGCAGGCTTGACAATACGGACTGCCCGGTGCCAGCGTGAATGACGCTCGGGACAACTGATGGAACTCTCACTGTCCCGATCAGGCCAGTGCTGCATTGTCACAAAACTTTATCTTTTGTACGTGTTTTTAAGCCTTGCCCATTTAAATATTCAAGCGCAAAAAGATGTGAAAGAGAACTCAATTTGGTACTCAACTTCTGTGTGAGAAGTTTTGTGTGCACAAACATCCAAAGCGCGCACCCAGAAAGCCATGTCTCAGACAGCGCTTATACTGAATTGAGGTTTCTTTCGCTTCTTCTTGCGCTTGAACGGACAAATTCACACAAAATGATATCAAAATGGCCATCTTGACGAGTATCCTATTCAACACAGTTGGTTATGGCTTAAGTGAACGTAAACAGTTGAGAAATAAAACACACGTGTGTATCAGTATATTTGATCTGTGCAGCTCTTAAAGTGACAGCAGTGTAATATTTTGTTAATCAAACTACAAAAGACAAAAAAATCGCTCACTGCTCTTGACTAAATAACTTTTGTAACTTTAATAAGGATTAATATATATTTAACTTATACAGCAGTGTTATCTTACATTTGATTACTTTGTTCAATTTCTGTACCTGAAAACTATTGTTAGTCCTACCTGAATAGCACTGTTTATTTCATATGCATTTTTGTTCTGCTGTAAGCTATTTAGGTTGGCCTGTTGAATGTTAAATGGATCCAATCCATGTTCAATGAAGATGATTTGATGACCCAGCAATAAACTAGATAGTATACCTTTATGCATGCGTTTTTGAACTTTGCTAATAAAACATGATCAAAACAGTGATCAGAATCGGCCAATAGCTGTTTGTTAAAATCAGTATCGTATCGACCAAAAAAATTCCTATCGGTCCATTCCTAATTATAATATATTAGTACTTTTACTACTACTTCTATTTCTTTCTTTATTATTTGTCTATATTTTTCTGCATGTATAGTGGTGGACAGGACTATGGAAAGTAACAAGAAAATATGCTTCTGGCTATAGTTTCAACCACACAACTTTGCGATACTGTTTGTTTGCAAATGATCAATGGAACTATAGTTTCAGGAAACACCAAATCATAAAACTATGGTGGTAACAATGCTTTTGGAAAATGCACCCCAGGTTAAGATGCCCAAACAACAGAGCAATGATTTGATTGTGCCATAGTGTTCACACTTTTTAGGGCGATTAAACTTTGAACGACGTATAGATGTCTCTGCATATTAAATCTGAACAGATGAAGAAGTATTTTAACATTATGATCAAAGACATTTTTGGTGAAGATTAGAATGATTTCTGAAGGATCATGTGACACTGAAGACTGGAGTAATGGCTGATGAAAATTCAGCTTTGCATCACAGAAATAAATTATATTTTAAAGTATATTAAAATAGAAAATCAAATCAAATAGATCAAATAAATGCTTTAGATCAAATAAACGCAGGCTTGATGAGCATAAGAGACTTCTTTCAAAAACATTAAAAATAGTAATGTCCAAACTTTTGACCGGTACTGTACTTTTTGGTTTTGATTTCACTTTATTTTCTCCAAAAAATGTCTTTGTTCATAATGTTAAAATACTTCTTCTTCTGTTCAGATTTAATATGTAAAGACATATATAAGCCATTCAAAGTTTAATCGCTCTATATACTAAATGCCTACTATATATGATTTTTAGAAATCATTGACTATCAAATCAAAGCCCTTTTTCTTTTCTTTTGATATACTACACTCTTGAAAATAAAGCTTTTTATTGGCATCTATGGTTTCATGGAGAACCTTTAACATCCATGGAACGTTTCCATTCCACAAAAGGCTCTTTTGAAAAATCTTCTTTAGATTATTAAAATGATGTTCACACTAAAAAAAAGTCTTTTAAAAGTCTTTGGGGAACCTAAAATAATTCTTCTCTATGGTACCGCTGTGAACTCCCATATCCCCCCCCCCCCCTCCCCTTCTGAGTCTTTATTTTTAATATTGTAGATATAAGCAAGCATGTATCAAACCTACTGTAGCTTCATGCCTAGCCCATTGTGTGCAGTACATCTCCTTCTCCCACATCTGTGGTCAGACTGACGATGATGTCAGCCATCAAGTCTTTACCAGTAATTACACATCAGATGACAACAACTTAAAATTGATGTCCTATGCATGAGCGCTAAGTAGCCATTTTAAAAGTTTGAGACAGGAAGCTGAGCGAAAGGCCGTGTTATGAGGGTGTCAGCATGGGAATTGTCGGGGCAGCTGTACTGTACACACTCTGCAGTAATAGACACACAAAGCCCATTGCCAAAAGCACATTTGGCATCAGTAGCAAATGAGTAATTATTGGGTAATGACCCAGAAGGTGTCCCTTAATTGAATTGTGAAAGTAGGGAGAGTGGTGCCACACTGTAATAAAAGCAGATGGATTATTTCAGGAAATATCTTCTTAAGTGGAAGGGTAAATACTGATGAGCCTGCATTTATTTCTCTGACCTTTACATAGATAACCACTGATTAAAAATTTAGGCTCTAGTGGGAGAAGAGGTTTTTGCTTTTACGTTTTTTTTTTTTCTGACCATAATAGACATCTATCCACCACATTCAGTCTTAATTCTAAAATGCATTAGTCACAAAATTGATGTGTGCTGGGAGAAAAAAAAAAACTTTAGGAAAAGCTGTAAGTGGACTATTGTGTGGACTAAGAGGTCTTTTGTTTTGAGATCATTTGATGCAGTGACATTTTTCCCAGTGAAATGTCAAGATCACTCTAATGACTACAATGCCCAAGAGGGGTATGCCTTTTTCTACCTTTTTGCAAAATGATAGGTGAATTATGTAAATGCAGGCGTCAGTTAAAGCCATATTTACTTTTTACAAGCATTTACCTTCTCTTTTAATGCACTTATCTCTCAAAGGAAATTGCCTGCTGTTGCCATCACTTATCTGCATGAATGATGTGGGTCGTGTTTTATTGCCATCACATCTACATGTTTCGGATGTGTTCGGTCTATACTGCTGCTTATCCTTGTACTCTCACCTTGAGTTTTGTAACTGTAACTGGTTGCTGTACAGTTTCAAAAGGGTCCCTCTGAACTGAGAAGTGGGGTGGGATCTATTTTTATTATAAATGTTTGGGACTCCTTTCTTACCCACTATTCAGCTGTTAAGTGGATATTTTTTTTAAAAGGGATAATTCACCCAAAAATTAAAATTCGGTCATCATTTTGTCATCCCATACCTGAATGACTGGAGATAAGGGAGTCAATGACCACTAAAAATTGCTCCAACCTTTTTATTTTGTGATCAGCAGGCGAAAGTGAGTCATACAGGTTTGGAACGACATGATGGTGAGTAAATGATAACAGAATTTTCAGAATTTTTGGGTGAACTATACCCTTTTAAAACTGTTCAAATGAACATTAAAAAGTTTTGCTATATTACCAGCAATTAATTAACCAGAAGTGAATTAATAATTGGCATAAACAGAAAGGGAAAAAAATGTCTTAATTGTTTTAGTGACACATCTGATTACAAAAAAACATTGTTAGAAATTGAAGCAATGGGTAAGTATATTGTTCTTGAGTCTCATAATTCAGTTTCAAATACTTTATCATTTAGATTTTAAATATAGCAGAGCTACAGGTATAATTAATATGACTGACAATCAAATTAATCAAAAATAAAATCCTAAGTTATGGTGTAAAATCAGTGAGCTGTTTGGCAATATAGCTTTTACTCCATTTTGGCATTTTCAACAGGTTTGTTGCTCTTATAACAAAAAGAGAGAGAGACAGAGAGAGGCTGTGCTGCGTGGTTGCTACTGGGATCCTTCTCACTATGAACTGTGTCACACTGATTTGCCAAATCCGCTGTTGGTGCATATTGTGGTCTCCACCCACCGGGAGACCTGTCTCTATCTCCCACTGACTCTGTCAGCAGCTGTTTTCAAATGCTGGTCCTTTTTAGATCATTCCATGCTTCATTCCCATTATCAATGAGCTTTTAAAATGTACTTAGAAGAATCCTTACTTTATTGATTGTTTATATACTTTAGAGAAAAGATAATACCAGGGCAAATGCCCCTATACAGCACTTCATTCCACAGTTCATAGACACTTTAGAATAATCAATCTGTATTGAACACTTACAGATCAGTCAACAAATAATACAATTACTAAAGCTGAAAGAAACTGCCATCATTAACAGCACATAACTGTGTGTGAGCATTCAGAGCATACTGATTGGATGATCAATGAAGCTATACAGTTATGCTGTATTATGAAAAAAAATACCATGGAAAGTTTTGGACCTATAAGTTTTCAGTATTAATTAATGAAAATCCATTAAGTTAGCCTTATCGGTTTTCATTTGGGATGTGCTGGCTCTGTGAAAAATGTAAGAATTTATTTTACATGGATCTGTCTTAAATGTATTCTCTGTAAAAGATTAAAAGTATCAATGCATATACATGCAGCTAATCTTTAGGTCAAGAAATCCTAAGAGACAAAGCAGAGTTTAAGGTTTCTTCTACTCACCTGGCAATAATTGACTGTAATAATTAATAATAATAGTAATAATATTATAATTTCACTATATAATAATAATAATAATAATAATAATAATAATAAAGTAGAATTTCTGCCATCTGTCTGTCACCTGTGGAACACCTTGAAATCTGCTCCTCTCTCCCAGGTTGTTACATTTACTGACAATCTGAAAAATATCTCAGCTATTTTAACGTATAGCCAACTGTATTAATGATAATTTTTAAATATATATTTATTTAAAAATTGGATATTACATATTCAAATTGTGTCGATTACGATTACATTAACGTCTGAGAATAATTGTGTTGGGTAGTGCTTAGTTAATTCCAAATTATTTTAACACCAAACGACTAATTGAGTCATTATAAAACCTAAAGGTTACACATAAGTCTACAACATACTGTCAACTTAAACTAAAAGGTAAGAATAATATTGGCAGCGCACTCTCTCAAGAAACGCAATAAAAAACTTTTTGTTCCCCTTTCCTTGTCACTTTGTCTATTTTTATGGGACCGCGTAACAGATCGTACATATTTTTCTTTCTAAATTAATTAGTTTTAGTAACAAATGAAATATTAAGGCATTTCGGTGAACAAAAGACCAGCAGCATTATTAGTATATACTACACCACGGTTCTGGACTCAAAACAGGCATTTAATAATGTCTTTGATAAAACACAAACATTTTACTCTTCATCCAAGTGTCAATCCAAATTAGCGGCAGCGAGCCAGATGCTTTGGTCCTTTAAATCTCTCCATGGAAATTGCGCACGTGCTCCTGTACTATCAATTGCTCAATAAAAGCTTTGCTTTGCACTGTACGAATACAGACGATGAATATGCATAATACTCGTGTGATATTGCTGTCTGCTCTTGGCCACGGTTTTCTCCCAACATTTGGGTACATTCCCATAAGCACTTGTGTGATGTGACTCGGCTTTTTCGCGTTTTCTGTTTGCTTTCCAGTCCCCCTCTGGTCCCTGTGCTCTATTCACTCCTTAGTCTCAGCTGGTCTAAGTGGGCCAAACCTGAAGAAACCTCTATTTTTGTTTTGTCTTCTCTCTCTTTCAAATAATCAGCCGTGTGCCAAAAGTGTCCCTCTTGTTTTTACGCGTGCCAGTCACCTGCCGTCTGCCTCGCTCCTTCCCTTTCTCAAAGCTTGCTTTTCTCTCTCCAATTCTTTTGACTTTCTGCGGTCTGGATCCCCAATGAGATTCAGATTGGGTACATATTGAGTCCTCTATTGTCCTTCAAGGGCTGTACTACGCTAATTAAATTTTATCCAGCCATATAAAAACCATTTCTCTCCTCCACGCTCCCAATTCAGCTTTCTAGCCCAAGTCCTCTCTTTTTCCTAGCCCTAAAAATCCAGTGTTCATTGAGTCAAATCAATAGAAAAACATTTGCAAATCTCCATTATTGTGGGATTTTTGTCTCCTTTCTGTTGTGATAAAAGCACCGCGGAACAGCTTGCAGCTTTGTGCAACCGAGACGCGCGGGACAGACGAAGGCCATGAATGCAAAAGGCATTACGCGCTGCTGCAAGTTTCTTTATCACCCCGTTATTGAAATCACAATTATTTCCACGCCATCTTTTGCATGTGATTATTTCATAGAATACTGATTTGCCGTCTGTTAATTATCATTGCATGCTCTACAAGGTCTGTCGCCACTTGATACGCAGCTTTTTACATTAGTCGGTTACATAAGTTTTTTTTATTATTATTATTTCAATGTAAGGAATATTCGCTTTTTTTCTTCACAACTGAAGCTTAAAATCACTAAGAGGAGACTGTCCCGAATCGATATATACAAATGCTTGTTGATTACAGTCGGAGCCCCCAAACCAATAATCGATATACATGCAAAAGAAAGTTCAAATCGCCTACCAGTGTTATATCAGCCATAATTCTTGAGACGATAATATTGTTTTAAAAAATGCTTGACTTATGATCAACCTTGTTGAATTTTATCAGTCGATTCCATCGATCACAAATTACCTCTCTATTTGCTTAAATTTAAAATACTTATCTCTATATTTCTGTGAACTTTTTTCTCCGATATTAATTGTAATAGCCCAGTCATGACTGCATCTCTCACCCCATGCAGGTTAAGTTTGCCCTTATTTATGAAACCAATAATAATGCAATAAAAACAAATCAATCTGTACTTGTGCAAATCCAATTCAGCAAGGAGGGTGAAACCCCCTGAAGAAAAAGAAAAGCCAGAAGGGGGGGTTATCCCCCAAAAGCAGCTGTTGAGTCCTAATCTTTTTTCTTGCCCTATCACTCACCTATATTCTCCTCAGCGCTCTCCTCGCATCTCTCTTTGGAAGTTCCCCACTCGCCAGACCCCATCCTTGTCCAGATTTTTCCCCTTGTACTTATCTCAAAGAAAAGAAGAGTGCATGGATGTCAAATTGACCTCAAAAACACCATGAAAGATTGATTTGCAGCACTTTTCATTCAGCCGGCATTATTTTGAAGAGAGTTGAATAGGAAACCCGCAAGCCGGGGAAGGAATAAAGATGTCCTCCCTGTTGGAAAGGGGGGAAACTGCCCATTTTGTCTCAGTCCATCAACCCTGGAGAAAGAGGGGGAAAGGCAAGAGGCTATTGAAAAAAAAAAGCTCATATACACCTCACACAATACTAAAAGACTTTAAATTAACATCCATGAATATTAAATTACTTCGGCCTGAAAAAGATTGAATAAAAGATATACTTGACCCAGACGGCTTTGCATATTTTTGTACTCCAAAGCACATCATTAAAAACTATTCAGTTTGTTTATGCGAATGTAATTTCGATATGATTACAGAGTTCTGTACATTTAACATTAATAGTGAAAAACAGAAACGCAACGTTTGTGCTTGTAATAAATTTCACATAATTAATTGTTTTTAATAAATTAATAATTAATTAATATTTATGACTATATGATACTATTTACGCATATAAATTTAATATAATTATTGATCTAATGATGAATGCTGTGGCACAAAATGAAGAAAACACTTGGGCATTTTTCATTCAGTTCCACTCAGGAAGAAAATATACCGGGCAAAATATGAAAGACAAAAGCCACTAGTTATCTTTATGCCTTTGTTCTCGTTGTCTTGTTTTACAAGTAAAGTCGCACTTAAAAAGACTGATATAGGCTAACTTGATATTGTCAGTTTCTCTTGGACAAACGAAATAAATCAGCTAACAGATTTTAACTCGGGTCCTTTACTAGTCGTCATGCTGAGAGTCAAGTTTGCCTTTAGGTTTTCCATGCCAGAAGTGCTCGTGTTCATCTCTCAGAAGGAAACAGCTGGAGCAGAGCTCACAGTGCTGAGATGGGGCTTGTTATTTAAGCCAAAACGCGGTTGTTGGATCCTGAACATCAACACACACACACATCGCTCCCCCTTCTTCCCCCACCCCCTTAGGAGTAGCCACTCAATAAAGAGTGTGGCGTTTTTTTCCTCTGGTTGAACAAGTCTAAAGAACACAAGGGGAGGGTCATTAATAACTAATTACCGTGGGTCAGACCTGACGCATATAAAGCCCACCGGGACCTTGGAAAGACGAAACATATTCTCTCGACACTTAGCAAGAAGAGAGCATATTCACATTTCATTGGCCTCAGACTGATTCATCGATTACACTCGCCTTTTACAACATAGACATTCGGTCTAAATTTAACAGCAAGGGGATATTTTCGGGGGTTTTAATCGCAGGGATCATTAGTTAAGGGTTTCGCATTTGGCTCATCATGGGTTCAGTGTTGCCTGCAGATGCTCTGGTTCTGAAGGCTGGATTTAAGCAGCAGTCTCTGGCCCTGTCCGACATCATCACATCAGACATCCTGCACAGTTTCCTGTACGGCCGCTGGAGGAACGTGCTGGGGGAACACCTGTTCGAGGAGAAGACCAACACTGTCAGCCCCAAAACTGCCTTCACCGCCGAGGTCCTGGCGCAGTCATTCTCCGGAGGTGAGTCCGCAAGATTTCACTTTATTCGTTGATTATGGATTCGTTGGAAATTTTTGAATATGTATGTCATCGTATAGGCCAATAGTATTTTGTTGTAAAGCAGTTTTTTACGTTTTATCTTTATTGCAAACTAGATCTTATGTGAAACTGCTCATTGAAGAGTCAAGGCAAGTTTTATTTATATGCCATATTTCAAATACAATTAATGATACTTCAACGTGCTTGAAATATCTATAATAAAGAAAAAGTAAAAAGAAATTTAGGCCTATATTTTATAACAATGCAAAAGACATGCTTAATTTAGTGGCTTATGACTATTAAAAGGAACTGAAAACAAACTGTATTAAATCAATGCAGTGCAATCAGTGTAAGTGCATCACATTTCACAGGTAAAAGTACCTGATTTCAGTCTGGCGCATTCCAGGATGCGAAATTGGGGGGACTTAAAAGTATTTATTCTTTTTACAGTATACATTTCAAAGTCATTTTCAAATATTCTAATAACAACAAAAGTTAAGTCATAAAGTCTGATAAAAATAGACGCTTGAGAACAGAAGTCGAGTTCACCTGCCTATCCATAGCAACAGTAGGCTAAATTGCTCATGTTCTGGGACGTATATTGACAAAACATAAGTACTGTCATTTGTATTACGTTACTATAAATAATTTAGATACTGCAAGGTAATAATGATTTTACTGTTTGGTTTAAAACGTCTATATGAGAGTTAACTGTTCGCTGAATGTGGGCGCCGCAAGACAATTTGGGTTGCGCGAGACGTAATTGAAAGTTCACTGGCAGAAATTCCTTCGAATAAAGCCACCCCCTTGAAAGTCATTAAATAATTCGCACGTGGTTAGAAGCTGAATATATAGGGGAAATCAATTTTTCTAAATGCAATATCATGAAATCGGGATTTAAGCGTTGCAACGTCTACAGTCACTTACTGGTAAATTGAAACTTATTTAAATAAGGCTATTAAAATCATGAGGGTAACATTGTGCTTGACCTGAGAAAGTTGCCAGTGAAGCCAGTACGTTAGACAGAGAAAAGCCCGTCATTCATCAGCTCGGGACAGTCTCCACACCCCCGCTTTGACACTTTTCTCTCCTCTCAGGCGCATTTAAAGTTTTCCGTCCCGCTGTTAATATGCCGTGAAAGCTGATTCTACCGCTATTCACACCATGTCAAGCAGCTAATCTCCTTTTCTGCGTTTTGTCACAAATTCCTGGGCCGTTTAAAAAAGGTTCTCGTTTCTTTCAGCGCACATTTAGTGCTACAAAGTTTCTGAAAGGATAATGAATACGAAATAAGTTGTTTCTTGCCTATGAATATATAGCCTCGTCACATTTAAAGCGTTTAAATTGCTGAATTCTTAGACGTAAATACGTGTTTGACATTTATTTGAGTCTCGCCTGAGAGCCGCATTTCAAGGTTTAATGATTGCGCATTCCTTTATATTAGCCTATAGCCTATGATAGTTTTACAATACAAACGGTTTTTTTTTTTTTTTTTTTTTTTTTTTTTTTTTTAAAAAAGCCTTTTGTACTAAATTTACACTATAACTACTATTTCTTTCAATTTATTCTTTCTTTTGCTATGAACTTGCTTGGATACAGGATGCGTCATTGCCATTCTTTTTAATATATATATATATATATATATATATATATATACATATTGTATTTGTTTGCTGGTTTTTATTAGTTATTTAATCTAAATGTTCCAAATTAACTTTAGTACTTGCCGTTTTCTATCTTCAGAGGTCCAGAAACTCTCCAGCTTAGTGCTGCCAAGTGAAGTCATCATTGCGCAGAGCTCGATCCCTGGAGAAGGACTTGGCATCTTCTCCAAGACCTGGATAAAAGCTGGCACCGAGATGGGACCCTTCACAGGCAGGGTCATTTCACCCGAGCATGTGGATCTCTTCAAGAACAACAATCTCATGTGGGAGGTAGGCTGCGTTCAACAGGTGCCGCATGCATGGGCTCGTTTTTTGGAGTTTATCCTTATATCATCCCAAGTCAGAGAGTGATGGCAAGCGTTTTTGTTGTTCTCAGGTTTTCAATGAGGATGGCACGGTGCGCTATTTCATCGATGCCAGTCAAGAGGATCATCGCAGCTGGATGACTTACATCAAATGTGCGCGCAATGAGCAAGAACAGAACCTGGAGGTTGTGCAGATCGGAAGCAGCATATTTTACAAAGCAGTAGAGGTTCGTTTTATACATTTTTGTTTTAGTTTTCATAATTTTATATTGATATTATTTTATATTTATAATTTTCATATGACGATATACTTACACTGCAATATTTTTCCATTATTGTTATATAACATCTTAGTTTCCACCCATTTAACTAAAATTAAATTTTCATAATTTCTACATGAATTTTTAGAATTTCAACTAGATTTTCCTGAGTAATTAAACTCTTTGATTTTAGTTCAAAATTGAAGGATTTATTTTTAATATGTGAAATGTTTGAACAGTATTTGGTATATAGTGTGTGTGTGTGTGTGTGTGTGTATATATATATATATATATATAGATAGATAGATAGATAGATAGATAGATAGATACTAATAGGTGCTTATTTGTTCATTTAAATAAATACATCTCTCTTTTTTCAATAACAGACAATACCTCCAGACCAAGAACTGCTTGTGTGGTATGGGAATTCCCACAACACCTTCCTGGGTATCCCGGGAGTCCCTGGCACAGAGGATGAACAGCAGAAGAAGACTAAAACTGGTGAGTAATTCAGTCTCTTCAGGGTTTTGGGTGAGTTTCAGGCTAAGAAAAGACTGATCTTTATCACTGCTCTACAATAGCTTTAGTTAAAACTCCATTAGCATCTATTTTAAGTACCTGAACTTTTAGCTTCTGTCCTCTGAACAAGCTTCTATCCTCTGCCCACAGATGATTTTCACCTGTGCGACACCTCCTCTACTGCCTCTCTCTCTACTGCCAGCCGCATGCGCTGCGTCATCTGCCACCGCGGCTTCAACTCCCGCAGTAACCTGCGCTCCCACATGCGCATACACACTCTGGACAAGCCCTTCGTCTGCCGTTTCTGCAACCGCCGCTTTAGCCAGTCATCCACTCTCCGTAACCATGTGCGCCTCCACACGGGAGAGCGCCCCTACAAGTGCCACGTCTGCCAGAGCGCATATTCCCAGTTGGCAGGGCTGCGGGCGCACCAGAAGAGCGCCAGGCACCGGCCGGCCAGCACAGGGTCTGTAGTGGGCCTGCAGGCTCACTCGCCCCCGCCTCCACCTCCTCAGCTGGCACAGGTTCCTCACCCGGCCTCCCTGGTGCATCACATACCTACCATGGTGCTATGAGATAGCATGAAGCATCTCAGATGTTTGCAATCTCACAGGCTGTTCTTCAGTGCACAAGTATGTCTATGCCAAGCTGGCCCTGAGTACTCTCACCTTTAGTGGATGCTTTGTAGTTCCTTAAAGGTGAAGACGTGGTCAGATATGATGAACAACACCTGCAGAACTCAGTCATGACAGCACTGAAGTGAAAACAATGGCCATGAAAGGGCTGTTTCGTATGTTCATGTTGAATTCTTACCATTGCCAGAACTACGCACAGTGACGGCTCTAGTGCATTTGTTCTGGCAGATATCTGCCACATTATATCTGATCAAACATTGTCATTTAAGTTGATCAGTAGTCAGTGTATATTTTATTCATATTTGCATGAAATAGTATTTTTTTGTCCCATTCCACTAAGGATAAAGCCACATCACCCCATTCGCTTTAGCCACTATGAAGTTAATGGATCCACTGGGACAAAGCACCACTTAGTGACCGATTTGTGTCACTGCAGTCCAATCAGAGCATGTTTATCGTGAATGAACAATATGAAGTATGTAAAGGAATGTACATATGATTTGAAGATTTACTTCCAAAAACAAGGAATAGTCACTTTATCTGTGTATGTATGTAAAGCTTAAAGTATTATTACAAAACTTGGTTCTATTATATTATGTATACTATGTTTGCTTATATAAAATTATTTGGGTATTCACTTGTATGCTCAATAAATAATTAACAAATAATCCCATATTTTTGTCATTTTTTTAATTATTCATTTTGCTATGATAATACTTCTCCAGGAGGGCTGTGACTTTTTTGAAGAACTAAAACTGTAAATTGTTAAATCTATTATTTAAGGTTACAAAACCTCCATGATGTCTCTCATTTCAGTGTTTTTCTCTGAGAACCCACAACGCTCTTCAACATCATAGGTTTTCTATTCAATGTGTGCACACAGAGGATATTTTGCTCAGATTCAGTAAATCAATGACAAATGCCAGTCAGACTGATGTCCAGATGTTACCAGAATTGCACAATAACAAAACAACCCATGGAAAGCAAACATTTCCATGAAATCCTTTTTTAGTATTAAATAGATTGTTTACCTCTACAACTTAACTTAAACCATGACTGAGCAAACTGTACAGTGAATATGAACATTGCACAATTAACCGTTAAACTTTTCCACCAGAACAGTGAAACATAGAATCATTATGACTAGTGTGAGCTATTTTGTAGTCATCATATTTGTACTATGGCTAAGCTCAAGAAACTTTTTTGGGACCTCATTCAAGACAGTTGAGCTAATAAGTAACTTAAAACAAGCACAGCAGATATTGATTTGGCTGACAAAAACTGAGCAAATGCCTGACCTGTTTTTTTTTTCCACACTATGAGCAAACTGTCTATAATGGCACGTTTATTTTTGTTCTGTATACTTCATCTCTTCGTCTGCGTTACTGTTTCGGAAAAAGTGTAAGTTGCAATTTACATATTTTAAAATTATCTATAGGACAAGAATAGCCTACTGGTCTGTGTTGTCGAAAAGCACCACTGTAAAACAAAACAAAAAAATAATAACTAAATGTAAACCTCCCTACCCTCAAGAAAGTATAGCTAGCCTATGTGAGATTGGGAGTGAGTAATCCCTCGTGTCTGTCTGCAATTATAGGCATTTATGTTTTAGGTAAACTTTTGTTTTCCGCATCTGCCACTGAAACAGACGCTTTAAGCAAATGTTGTCTTGTTTTACAGATACTTAATCACTGCACCTAAAACCCTGCGTCTCGATGCTTCAGAAAATGTTGTGGTGCAGCTGTTCGGTTATGACCAGGAAACTACAGTAAATCTTCACCTGAAGAACACACTGGCACCAGGTTATAAAGAATATGCATCTCAGACCCTGAAGCTCAACGCCGCGAATAACTATCAAGCTTCGGCTACTTTACGGGTAAGACTGCAAAGTTAGGAGACTTAGAACTTTAGAAGATATTTTTGTTTAATAATTTTGGGATTAAATCTGTTGCTATTTACAATTCCAAACAAATAGGCCTATGGAAAGTTTAAATAAGCATTTGATGTTTTTGGTGAGTGATTCTTCCCTGAAAATAGCCTACCTTTTTCTTTTTCCCAGATCATGCCTGTAGATTTCACAAAAGAGGACAAATATGTCTTCCTTCAGGCGATTTCCTCTGCTTTCACTGCATTTCAAAAAATCCCAGTCACTACTGTCAATGGTTTTCTCTTTATTCAGACTGACAAGCCACTATACACACCCGAACAAGAGGGTCAGTATGATAAGAATCTCTCTTGCGTGTTGGAGCGAGAGTTTATGTATGAAGAGAAAGATGGCGCGAGTAAATGAAAGCGAGAATCACCTTAAAACCATTCATCTATTTGTTTTCTTAGTACAAGTGCGTGTTTACTCCCTCAACGAGGAGCTGAGGAAATCTAGACGGACCGTCACCCTTACATTCGTGGTGAGTTTCTCTCTTTACAGCATCATAGGCTATTTCACAGGAATTGTGTTTTTTATGTTTAAACCTTGTTAATTTTTTTAATTGATTTTTAGGACCCTAACGGTATCAAGGTAGAGATTATTGATATGGCAGACATCAATGGAGCAAAACCACTTCTTCCACCGTTCAAAATACCCTTGAAGCCGGCGTAAGAAAAATTCATTACAGTCTACTATAATTAGGCTGTATGTTTAAATGATCTGATGTTTAAATTAAAAATTGGAATAATAGTGACATTCTACTGAAGACTAGCTTTCTGGACTGTACTGCACTGTAAAAAAAAAAAAAAGAAACCATAGCCTATCAATCAGGTGAAGTTTTGTTGAGAGTCTTGCTGGTTAAGATAGATAAGAAGCCTGTTTATGCAGTCTTTTCGATAGGATAGTGTTTTCATTAGTTCATTTTTTGTCTCTGCATAATTTTTTATTTACAATGCAAATCTCATAAGTTATGGAATATGGAAAATTGAGGCCACCTATGCCGACACTTTTAAAACAACTGCCACTGCTGAGTTTGAGGTCAAAGAATACGGTAAGACCACCATTTCAAGTGTTATGTTGACATTTAGAGTTCATGAAATCTAAAATCAATGTATGTTTCTCAGTGCTTCCCAGTATTTCAATCCACATTGAGCCTGAAACCAACTACATCAGCGAAGAGAACTTCGAGTCTTTCCAGCTGAAGATTTTAGCCAAGTATGTTTTCCCTGTTTTATTTGACATATATACATTACCGTTTAAAAGTTTAGGGTCAGTATTGTATTTATTTTTTATTTTTATTTATTTTGTTATTTAATGAATATACTTTTGTTTAGCAGGGATGCATTAAATTGATCAAAAGTGACAGTAAAGACTTTTACATTGTTACAAGAAATTAATATTTCAAATAAATGCTGTTCTTTTGAACTTTCTGTTCATCAAATATTGTAAAAAATTATCACCATTTTCACAAAAATATTAAGCAACACAACTGTTTTGAACTTTGATAATAATAATAAATGTTTCTTGAGCACTAAATCAGCATGATTCCTTAAGGATCATGTGACACTGAAGACTGGAGTATGGCTGCTGAAAATTCAGCTTTACCAACACAGGAATAAATTACATTTTAATGTTTGTACTGTATTTTTGATATGAATACAGCCTTGGTGAGCATAACAGTCTTTCGAAAACATTACAAAATCTTACCGACCCCAAACTTTTAAAATGGTACTATCAGTTCAGTTGCTGACAATTTACATATTTGTCCATAAATTGTTTAAATATGTGTATATTTGTGCTGACAGGTATGTCCATGGAACTCCAGTTAGTTCGGCGGATATTTTCTTGATGTTTGGATACAGTTCTCCAGAAGAAACCGTTATGATTCCAGCAACATATAGCAAATATATGGTAAAGTCAGTGTTACACTCAACTAAACATCATTTAATGATTAATTGCAGAGAATAATTTTTTTTTTTTTTCCGGCTCTTTTGTAGCTGATAAATGGAAAGGAGGAAGTCAACTTAAACATCAGGTCAGCTCTGTCAACCAAGCCTGATGGGCCTCAACGCCCGAGTGACATGAAAGAAAACACCTTTCTTCGTGTGACAGTTTTGCTCCAAGAGACAACTGGTAGGTCTAGTTGGTTTCACAAACACAGGAGTGCATTATCCTGAATCAAAGTATCAAGCAAATAAATTTGACAACTTTTGAAACCCCTCTTCATTGTCAGGTGGTATCTCCCAGGAGGCTGTGCTCTCAAATGTGAAATTTGTAGAAACTCCATTTACCCTGAGTCTGACTGCAACCCCTCCTTTCATCAAACCGGGTCTACCATACAATATGAGAGTAAGAAACCTATTTTCTCCAGTAGATTTATGGTATTTGAACAAACATATATATATATATATATATATATATATATATACAGTTGCAAGAAAAAGTATGTGAACCACTTGCAGAATCTGTGAAAATGTTAATAATTTTAACAAAATAAGGGAGATAATACAAAATGCATGTTATTTTTTATTTAGTACTGTCCTGAGTAAGATATTTTACATAAAAGATGTTTACATATAATCCACAAGACAAAAAAAATAGCTGAATTTATTAAAATAACCCCATTCATAAGTATGTGAACCATTGATTCTTAATACTGTGTGTGGTTACCTGGATGATCTACGACTGTTTTTTTGTTTTGTGATGGTTGTTCAAGAGTCCCTTGTTTGTTCTGAGCAGTTAAACTGAGTTCTGTTCTTCAGAAAAATCCTCCAGGTCCTGAAGATTCTTCAGTTTTCCAGCATTTTTTGCATATTTGAACCCCTTTACAGCAGTGACTGAATGATTTTGAGATCCGTCTTTTCACACTGAGAACAACTGAGGGACTCAAACACAACTTTTAAAAAAGGTTCAAACATTCACTGATGCTCCAGAAAAAAACATGATGCATTAATAGATGGGGGGTGAAAACATTTGGAATTTGAAGATCAAGGTAAATTGTTTTTAATTTGTCTTCCGGGAAACATGCAAGTATTTTCTGTTGCTTCCGAAGGGCAGTACTAAATGAAAATAAATGATATTCAAGCGAAATAAGAAAAATTTGGGCCTCTTCATCCTGTTCAAAAGTTTTTACCCCCCGACTCTTAATGCATCGTGTTTCCTTCTGAAGCATCAGTGAATGTTTGAACCTTTTTTAATAGTTGTGTTTGAGTCCCTCAGTTGTCCTCCATGTGAAAAGATGGATCTCAAAATCATTCAGTCACTGTTGTAAAGGGTTCAAATATGCAAAAGATGGTGGAAAACTGAAGAATTTTTGGGACCTGGAGATTTTTTCTGAAGAACAGAGCTCAGTTTAACTGCTCAGAATAAACAAGGGACTTATGAACAACCATCACACAACAAAAAAACAGTCGTAGATCATCCAGGTAATGACACACAGTATTAAGAATCAATGGTTCACAAACTTTTGAACTGGGTCATTTTAATAAATTCAGCTATTTTTTTGTCTTATGGATTATATGTAAACATCTTTTATTTAAAATATCTTACTCAGGACAGTACTAAATAAAAAATATCATGCATTTTGTATGATCTCTCTTATTTTGTTAAAATTTTGCACATTTTCACAGATTCTGCAAGTGGTTCACATAATTTTATATATATATATGTGTGTGTGTGTGTGTGTGTTTTATCCATCTGAATATTTTGGGACCCATAGGTCTTGGTGAAGGATCCTTTGGGTAAACCAGTGAAAGGTGTGTCAGTCAAGACAATGGCAACAATAATGAGAGCTAACAATGAACGAGAGAGCCTCAAATTTTTAGGGCACCATGATACAATGACAGTGACGAGTCGGGGAGATGGAATTGCTTACTTCACCTGTAATATACCTGATAATGTGAAAGAAGCTGAATTCACTGTGAGTAAAACTGTGGCCAAGAGTAGGTTCAAAATATAGAGACAACAGTTTAATCATATAATTATTTATTTAGCATTATAATATGATATATATGCTAAATGTACATTCATATTGTGATCATTTCAGTTTGAGACAGAAGATCCTCGTTGGAGTCAGGCTCCACTTAGACTAAAGGCTGAATCATATGTGTCTGTCAACCATCGTTACCTGTACATTGATTTACATGCTGAATCCTCAGTATTTGAAGTTGGACGGTACATTAACATCAAGGTTTTCTTTCATTATCGTGACTACCTTTCTCTGGAGAACTTCAGCTACCAGGTAAAATAATAAAAACAGATTTGCTGGGTCATGACAGATTTCAAATATACAGTTAGGTCCATATATATTTGGGCAGAGGCACAATTTTTTTTTTTTTTTTTTTCAGGTATTTACCAAAACATTTAATATTCAAGCTATAGTTGTATAATGGATATGGGCTGAAAGTGCACACTCTTTAGTTTGAGGGTTTAATTTGAGGGTATTTACATCCAAATCGGAGGACGGGTTTAGGAATTACAGCTCTTGAGAGTAGCCACCCCTCCTTTTTTCAAGGGACCAAAAGTAATTGGACAATTGAATCAAAAGCTGTTTCATGGACAGGAGTGGCCAATTCCTTCATTATTTCCTAATCAATTAAGCAGGTAAAAGGTTTGGGGTTGATTCTAAGTGTGGTATTTGCATTTGGAATCTATTGCTTTGAACCTACATCATGTGTTCAAAGGAGCTCTCCACGCAAGTCAAACAGGCCATCATTAGGCTTCAAAAACAAAACAAATCCATCAGAGAGATAGCAGGAACATTAGGAGTGGCCAAATCAACAGTTTGGTACATTCTGAGAAAAAAGAATGCACTTGTGAACTCAACAACATAAAAGGTGCAAATTCATAAGCCTCAAGAATAGAAAGGCCATATTACTTTGCCAAAAAACATCTAAAAAAGCCTGACCAGTTCTGGAAAAGCATTCTTTGGATAGATGAAACTAAGATCAACCTGTACCAGAATGATGGGAAGAAAAAAGTGTGGCTTAGAACAGCTCATGATCCAAAGAATACAACGTCATCTGTAAAACACTGTGGAGGCAGTGATGGCATGGGCATGCTTGGCTAGTGACATTGGGTCACTGGTGTTTATTGATGATGTGACAGAAGACAAAAGCAGTAGGAATCCAAAACACACTGCACTTATTCCACTTATTTTTTGAAGGAAAATAAGTGGAATATTCAACATTCAATCACCTGATCTCAACCCGATCAAGCATGCATTTCACTTGCTGAAGGCAAAACTAAAGGCAGAAAGACCCATGAACAAACAACTGAACACAGCTGCAGTTAAGGCCTGGCAAAGCATCACAAAGGAGGTCCAGTCTTTGGTGATGTCCATGGGTTCCAGACTTCAGAAAATCATTGCTTGCAAAGGATTGTTAACAAAATATTAAAAATGAACATTTTTATATTCATTTGTCCAATTACATTTGAGCCCCTGAAAATGGGGGGACTGTGTATAAATGGTTATACACAAATGGTAAATGGTTGCAATTCCTAAAATTTTCACTTGATATTTTTGTTCAACCCCTTGAATTAAAGCCGAAAGCCTGCACTTCAAATTCATCTTGGATGTTTCATTTTAATTTTATTCTGGTGGCATACAGAGCCAAAAGTATAAAAATTGTGCCTGTGTTGAAGCTCACATTATATTTTTCTCTAAAACATTTTTCAAACATTTTTTGTTTTTTTAGTGTAATATGTAAAATATGTAAAATATTATACATTACAATATGTAAGTGTTTTAAATGGTATCAATCTTAATGTGTTACAAGTATTTCAGTGAATCATCTACTGACACAATCTTTTTTTTTTTAAAGATAATTTCCAGAGGAAAAATCGTGCAGTTTGCCACAGTTAAGCGTGTCAGTGAAAAGAGTCAGAGCCTTAACATTAAGATCACCCCTGACATGGTGCCGTCTGCTCGGCTACTGGTGTACTACGTCCTGTATGGGGAGGAAAAAGCAGAGCTGGTGGCAGACTCTGCATGGATTGATGTGAAGGCTAAATGTGTTCAAAATTTAATTGTAATGCCTTTTTCTCTGTCATCAGTAGTTGTGATGTGTTTTATGTTATTTATGAATTGTGTAATCATGACCTCATTGGAATATATTTCAGATGGACATATCAACTCTCAACTCGCAGTATAAACCCAAAGATAAACTCGAATTAAGAGTGTCAACTAAAACTAAAGAAGAGTCACTGGTGGCTTTTTCTGCTGTAGATACGGCCCTGTACAACCTAAAATCTAATGACAAAGACCCTCTGAAAAAGGTGAAATAGCAGATTTGTTCAAAAAGAGGTTGTATATTTTTGTTTGTTTTTTGAGGAAATGACAATGAGAATGTGGATGATGCTTTTAAAGATAAAAACTACAAATTAAGGTCATGATAAAAAACGAGTGATGATATGTGTTGTTTCTCATTGTCGCAGGTGTTACAACATGTTGAGCGAAGTGACTTGGGTTGTGGAAGAGGAGGAGGCAAAAATAATGCTGATGTGTTTGACCGTGCTGGCCTTATGTTCATTACAAATGCAAACGCCATGGCCTCAAGTGCAGGTACATGCTCACTTGTAAAGTCAGTGAGTGTGATTTGTTACATTAAAACATCTCAGTAGAGGATGAAATAATTTGCTGAAACACTGGCAAATGTATTTTCTTTTCTTCTTTTTCAGAGGGGGCTTGCTCAGACATGGTTAGGTTGAAGCGTTCACCTGACCTGGGGCAAAAGTTTGAAGCAAAAGGTCTGTTTGCAAGCATTTCTTGTTTGAAAACAATAACATTATACACTAATAGCCTTTTTATCATTGCAACATCATCAAAATTCATTTATGCCCACATGTTTGTTGTACAGCCAAAATATACGGGCCGTCCAAGAATTGCTGCTTATCTGGGACACGCAGTAGCCCGACGCTTGAAACCTGTGGGGATCGTACTAAGAGATTGCCTTTTTCTGAGTAAGGAATGATTAAGTTCTTTTAATGTGACACTTACATGAAATCATATTTTAGAGTTTCATATTATTTATTTAGAGATTTTTTTTTTACTCATTACTGCCATTTGGGTTGTAGTGCCAATGTTACGTAAATACTATTACATATAATAGAATTTACATTATAAAGTAATAAATAACATTATTAATTTAATAATTTAAATTTTTTGTGAGTTCATTTAAATGGCAGTCACATGCTTTAACATAGTCCATCTGAATGAAACATAAACTATATATTATACTTTAACATTAGCCTGTATCTTTACGCTGTGTAAAGTATTCTAGTGCATCAATTTATGACATAATCTTTCTGACAAACCTGTAGAAAGACTACTGAGTACTGGAAGAAAAGGTGCCAGCGTGCCTTCTTGGAGTGCTGTGAATTTGCTATGAAGCTCCGTAAAGACAATGTGGAAAAGATCATTCTAAGTCGTGGAGGTATGATTGTTACTTATGTGACATCATCAACATAATTAATGTCTGTAGTAACTTAGATGACCAAAATGTAAAAAGGCAGGATCTAAAGTTCTCCATTACGTAATGCAGCGATCGACTTTTTGCTGGATGCGATGCCATCTCAGACAAGGAGCTACTTCCCTGAGAGCTGGTTATGGGAGGAACACACCAGCAAGTAAGAAAACTTTCTGAACCACAGTACCATCTGTCTAATTGATAATCTTTATAATAGAATTTTGAAAAATATTCTTAAAATATATCCAATATATCCATTAGGATTGCATTGCTAATTAACTGATTTAAAATACATCAACATCTACATATGAGTGAAATTACTCTCTTTTTGTTAAATTATCCAGTTATACCTTTCATTTTAATCTGTTTAAGGTCTGGGTCAGTAAGCATTACCAAAAATCTTCCAGATTCACTGACTACATGGGAGCTGAAAGCAGTTGGGGTATTCAGTGAGGGTAAGGCAACAAGCTGGATCGAAATGATTTGTTTTAGCATCACCTGGTGGTTGAAAAAGGAAATATGTATAGCCAAAAGCTTCTTTCAGATGAACACAATCGGAGATATATTTAAAATATCCTTAGTCCTCCAAGGTTTATAATGATTGTGAAATTTTGAAACCAAAAAAAATGCACCTATCCATAAAAAAATGAATCCATACGACTCCATACGGCGCGACAGCCATATGCAGTATACAATGCCATGATGTTCTACATTACGCCATGACGTACTACACGTTATAGCGTAGTACGTCATGTCATTGTGTACTACGTCGTGGAAGTTAACACTTTTTGGACGTATACATCGAATGCTTATGGCTGTCACGCTGGAAGCTCGTTATTTTACTTTATAAAGTTTTAAATAAGGATATTTGTCTTACACGAATGCATCAATTCGATTCAGAAGGCCTTTATTAACCTCCTGGAGTCGTATGGATTCATTTTTTTATGGATGGTGCATTTTTTTTTTTTGTCTTCAAAATTTGGGCTGCCATTCATAACCATTATAAACCTTGGAGGACTAAGGATATTTTTAAATATATCTCCGATTGTATTCGTCTGAAAGAAGATTGAAGAGTCATATACACCTAGAATGGCTTGAGGGTGAGTAAATATGGGATAATTTTCATTTTTGGGTGAACTATCCTTTTAACTCTTATTATCGCTTCGGTGTACAGTATGCAGATTTTTTATATGCATTGATTAGAATTACCTACTAATTAACTACAAATTACAGTAGCACATTCTACCTTAAAGGGATAGTGCACACAAAAATGAAAATTCTGTCATCGCTTAGTCACCCAGCCATCGTTCCACATGTATGACTTTCTTCTGTGGAACACACAATGGTAGTTTGAAGAGTGTTTAGTAACTAAACAGTTTTGATTTCCATTGACTTCCAATGTATGGACAAAAAATACAATGGAATTCAATGGGAACAGAAACTGTTTGGTTATCAACATTCTTAAAAATATCTTCTTTTGTGTTTCACAGAAAAAAGAAAGTCCCTTTAAGGCTATAGATCTCTGACTGTATCACAGTATGCAGTGTGCTCAGTTTACACTTACATTTCTACTGTGAATGAACCCTGGTGAAAAATCCAGCTGCAGCATTATTGGTCATCAGCATAAGGTATGTTTTCCATGCTGGGATTAGCATGGGATGCTGGTTGCTAGTTTGCTGGTCCTCAGCATGGGAAGCGGGAGTGCTTGTGGTCCAGCACTAACCAGCACACCAGCCTGGACCAACATGGTATTCAGGCTGGTTTATACTGGATTTTTCAGCAGGGAAGAACCAGAAATAATTACAGCCACACTTTTTAACATTTGTACTTTTACACATAATGAGGTCATGTGACAAAATACTGTTTAAACAGTAGTATTCTAACAATAGGCGTAAGCTTCACAAAAACAGCATTTATTACAAACAGTGCATTCAGGAAATAATCCAGTATGCATGCAGACCTTTTGGGGTGTTTTTGATTAGAATTTCAGACTTTCCTGTTCCTTTGATCAGGGATCTGTGTGTCAGATGAAAAGGTTCAGGTGTCCCAGGACATTAGTGTGGATGTTCCCTTGCCATATTCCATGGTTCGTGGAGAACAGATTGAGCTCAAGGGTTCAGTCTACAATCAGCGTTTTTCAAAAACTTGGGTAAGCGGTTCACTTCTTATTCAGGAGGATGAGTTTAAATAGAAATTATTCTTTATAAACTACACTACCGTCAAAAAGTTTGGGTCAGCTTTTTTATTTTTTTTTTAATAATTAATACTTTTATTCAGCAAGGACGCATTAAATTGATCAAAAGGGACAATAAAGTCTTTTACATTTTTACATTTTATAAATAGTCTTTTGAACGTTCTATTTAACGTTATAATGTTCGTTTCCACAGAAAATATTAAGCAGCACATCTGTTTTCAACATTGATAATAAAAAAAGAAATGCTTCTTTAGCAATAAATCAGAATATTAAAATGATTTCTGAAGGATCATGTGACACTGAGTAATGATGCTGAAACTTTACCTTTGCCATCACAAAAAAATTACACTTTAAAATATATCAAAATAGAAAACATTTTAAATTGTAATAATATTTCACAATATTACTGTTTTACTGTATTTTTGATCAAATGTAGTCTTGGTGAGCATAAGAGACAAAAACATTAACAAATCTTACCGACCCCAAACTTTTGAACAATGGTGTATATAGTATATCTAATATATGTGACATTATGGTGATAAACTCATTACAGTTTTCTTTCTCTCTGTATCTTTCTATATCTCACACTTACATGAATAGTTCAGTGTGACCCTAACGGCAACAGAGGGAGTGTGTGTGTTTCATGGAACTCAACAGGGGAAACATGGAAAGCCAAATGAAATCAAGGGGCAAATAGACGGTCGTTCAGTGGCTTTGGTCACATTCTACATCATGGCCTTGGAAGCGGGCACTCATACACTCACTTTCACTTTAACAACTAAGTGGGGGGGTGAGACTGTGGTCAAGAAATTGAAAGTGGTGGTAAGAAGCAATACGCAGTCAGTGCTAGAGGACTGTAGCTTTGTAACACTGTGTAACTACTCTCTAAATACGTACAAACTAAAAAAAATTTTAATTCTGATTTGTTTGAGTTAATATTTTGAAAGTTACAGTGTGTTTTCATTGTACATTGATCTCTTTTATTTCAAAAGAGTACAGTATATATGATTCCTCATGATATTTTTGCCTTAAAATTGAGAACTAAACCTCTCATATTTCAGTTTAGTATGCCTGTGATTATGACCTGACAGACTAATGTTCTGGTACTTCACAGCCAGAGGGAATTAGAAAGGAAATACAAAGTGGTGGAAGAATAGATCCAAATGGAGTCTTTGGTAAGGACATCTGAAGAGTAACAGCATGCTCCCTGCTCATGTCCTGATGGAGTTTCACACCATTTATTTTTCCTTTCTTAGGCACTTCCATGCGAAAACTTGAGTTAAAACATGCCATTCCACCAAACATTGCGCCCAAGTCAACCGTGGATCGTATTCTAACAATTAATGGTATGATGCCTGTGAAGCTTGAACACATTTGTGCAGATGCTAAATGACACTTTCTACACTATACTATAGAGAACTACTATAGTACTGTAGTAGAACCACAGAACTAAAAACTTTTTTCCGCGATAATGTTTCTTTTATAAACTGCATAGTTTAAAAATGATTATACTGTAACTGGAGGCTCCAGAGGCCCTATATGTGTTTTATAGTGAGGAAATGTTGCCAAGTCACACTTTTAACTTGTAACACACATTTGTAACTCTTCATGTTCAGGTGAAGTACTGGGAGAGCTTCTGTCAATAATAAATAACCCAAAAGGTTTAAAACAGTTGACTAACCTGCCACGGGGAAATGCAGAGATGGAGCTAATGAGTCTCCTGCCGATCTACTATGTCTACCACTACCTAGAAAAGACAGAGAAATGGGACATTCTGGGGAAAGAGTCAGCTGCAAGTGAAAAGGAATTAAAGAGGAAGATGCAAGCTGGTGGGATGTTTGTTTCAGTAGAGTAGAATAAAAATTGTAGAATGATTGTAGTTTTTCCCCCTCACATTTCTTGTATATCATGTTTCTTTTTTTAAATTATTATACTTTTTTTATACAAAATTTTCTTTACACTCATTTCAATATAATAGTAACAATTTAAGGATAATTTCCATCTTATAATAATTACATTTTGTTTTTACTTGCTTATCTGATACGAAAGCAACTATATCAGTTGTTGTCAGTATAATTAACTATTGAGTGATTTAATGACTCACTGTTCTTTTACAGGCATCACCAGCATCATGTCATATAAGCTGAAGAATGAACATGCTTTCAGCATGTGGTCAAACAAGGACAAATCAGCCAGTACCTGGTAAACAACTGCTCAATTTCTTGTTTACCGTATTTTTTCCTCATTGGCAGCTGAAACAAAGCATTGTCTCAATGTTTTAAAAACTCAGATAACAATACATATGGAAATTAAGTACAATTTATGTGCTACTAACATTCTACTGAAGGTGTAATGCTGTAAAAACTTCTTTAGGGTTACGGCTCTTATAGCCAAGACTTTAGCTGACATGCATGAATATGTCTCTTTGGAGTCTGAAGTGCTGACCAACACCATCTATTGGCTGATTAAAAATCGTCAGAATGATGATGGCTCGTTCTATGAGAAATCACAAACCAATCCAATTAAACTCATGGTATGTGAAGAAAATAAGTGTTAATGATATTATACTGTATATTTCAGTGTTTTGATCAAGACTGCCTTGTTTTTTTAAGGGTGCTGGAGCAGATGTCACTGAAAAGACGGTATTCCTCACATCTTTTGTCATGATTGGAATTAAAAATGCTCTGAAGGTCCCAAATGTTAATATACAGGTATGACTGGCAGTAAAATCTGACCAATCAGAAACCTAAATGTGGGATTATTCCTCATTCAGTCAGTAAATAACAGCACAATTGTCTCTCTAGGCCTTTAAAGATGCTTTACATCATGCCACGCAGTACCTCTGCTCTAAGTCAAAGAAGATTGAAAGTTTATATGTTAGAGCCATTGCATCCTATGCTCTGACACTGGTAGACACCCATAGCATGTCAGCAGTTGATCTTTATGAAAAAATCAAACAGCAGGCTCAAGTTAAAGGTAAAATCTTAAAAAAAAAAAAAAAAAAAAAAAAAAGACCCTCTCATTTTTGACCAACAACTTAATACGACCAATTTGTCTGTATATCTCGCATTTTCAGGAAACCCAGCTACAATTCGTTTCTGGGAAGACTCTAAACCTAAAAAGGATGTGACAGCAAAGACTGTGGAAACAACAGTTTACGTCCTGCTTAACACTTTAGTCAGAGGTGATTCCACCTATGCAAAGCCCATCCTGAACTGGTTAACACAAGACCAGAGATACGGAGGGGGCTTTCATTCAACACAGGTACTCCAATTCAGTAAAAACAGTATATTAAGCTTTTATTGTTGTGTTTATCAAATGTGATCTGACTTTCCTCAAATTTTCAGGACAGCATTCTTACTTTGGAGGCCCTTACCAAGTACAGCATCTTAGCCAGTCAAGCCACCTTAGACATGGTGATTGACATTGAATACAAGACTAAAGGTGACATCAGCAGAATCAAACTAACTCAGCAAAAGCCTGTGGCTAAACCAATAGAGGTACATTCATTTTTTTTAATGATGTGAACTGAATTATTTTCACTTAAAATTATTTATAAATTATTTATGAATTAAAATGGCATTCTTCTGTTTTCTTTGAAAAGGTGACCAAAAATGATGATATAATAATCAAAACTGCAATGAGCTCTGGTATTTCATTTGCCAAAGTAAGTGAGCTTGTATATAACATAGGAACAAAATATTAGTATCAGTTATTGGTTGATATTAATAATATATATCAATGTTGGATATTTATTTGTCCACCCTCATTTTCATCTATTTTTACATTTAGACTACCTCTGCCGTCTTCTAGCGATCACTTAATTTCAGATTTCAAAGTGATTTTTTTAACTTTTCAAGTTATAGTGGAATAATGCCCAAATTTATAATTTAAAAGTATTGATTTTATTTGTTTTTATTTGCTTTCACAAAATAGTATAGTCAAATTTTAATATATGCCATTGATCAGTGTATCGACCAGATTTAAAAAAAAAAAAATTTTTTTTTTAAAACATTCATTTTAAAGGATGGTCATTTTCAGTGTATTTAATAAACACTACAACGATAGACTTCTTTTTAAATATTCTATGTATGGAACAAATTTATTTATTGATTAATTTATTAACCTAATTTTTGACAGCTGAGAACAGTCTACTATGAGATGACAGAGAGCAATGAAAATTGCCAATTTGAAATGTCAATTGACATTCATGACAGCGTCCCATTTTCAGATGGTACGTTCTGTAATTTTTTGTTTCTTTTATACACTCGGTTGTCTTTCAAAATGAACTTGGTGCAGCTAATTTGATTTCTTTGTGAGCAGATCCTATGCTTTTGTCACAGAGGATTGTGGCCTGTGCAAAGTAAGTCTGTAGAAACTCCTAATAAGAAGTTACAGGTTTTAAGTGTCTTAAAACAATTGCCATTAAACAAATGCCATTATGTGTAAAGATACAAGCCACATGAAAATACATTTGAAACGGAGTCAGGACTCACTGTAATGGAAATTTATTTGCCAACCGGTGTGATCCCAGTCCAGGAGGATCTAGATATGGTGAGACACTAAATGCAAATACAATTCCATAGAAACAATCCATTGTTTCAGTAAAACTGTAGTGACATTTTATGTTTCTATATTTTGCAGTACCAAAATGGACTTGAGTCTCAGATTTCCAACTATGAAATAACGGGTGACCAAGTCATCCTTCAGATAGATTCGGTGAGCATTGCTGGACAAAACAAACTTTTGGATTCTCACTATTTTCATTAAAATATGGTGTGTATTTCATCTTGTAGAATATTTCTACTGTACAATTTTTATCATGCAGATACCATCAAATGATTTCTACTGTGTGGGTTTCCGTATTCAAGAGGAATTTGAAACTGGCTTGACCAGAGCCTCGGTATTCAGAGTTTATGAATTTTATGATCAAGGTATAGCGTTTCCACAAATGTTTGATTTATGTCAGGCTGAACTGATTTTGGCTACATAAAACAAGCTTTCTCATCTCATTTTAATAGAAAATAAGTGTATGAAGTTTTACCACAAACAAACCCGCAAACTATTGAGACTCTGTGAGGGAGACCAGTGTCAGTGCATGGCAGGTAAGCCAAATAAAAGCAGAACAAAACAGAAATAAACAAAAAACAGAAATGAAACAGCTATTAACAAAAATAATGAATCATTTTCATTGTATCTCACTTCTTCTAGCTGCCGGGAGACTGGCATTTTTGCCAATTCTGACTTACAACAGTCTCGCAACAGTCATTTTCCTAACGTTCCCATTAAGTTGTTTCTGAATGTTCTCTGAATGTTCAAGATGTCCAGTGTTGAAACATTCTAAAAATGTTTTTTCTTGGTTATACCCAAACTTTAATGGAACATTCCATTTTAATCATTTTACCAAACATTATGGGAACAATACTTTTAAAAGTCCTCTAAACATTCTGAAACAAGTAGAAACATTTAAAAAACATTCAACGAACATCCGCCCATGAAGTTACCATTTACATATATTATGTATACTGAGTTTAATGTGTCTGTGTTAGTATAATAACAATTTATCTGTATGTCCATGTCTTTTTCAAATTAGCGGAATGCTGCAACTTTAAATCCACCATTGATCCCACAATCACTGCTGAACAGCGCAGAAATGATTTGTGTAAAGAAAGCATGAAATATGGTAAATACTGATCCTCATGAAGCTTCAGGTCATATAAACAATTACAAGATGTCACATGATCAGTGGTATACATTTGCACAATGACACGTGTCATTTAATGTTTTTTCCCCTTTTTTCTAGCATTTAAAGTGTTAATTGAATCCTCTGAGGCAGTAGGAGATTTTGTGACCTACAAAGCAAAAGTTAAAGCAGTGCTCAAAAAAGGCAAGAGTATATCAAATATGATTTGTGTTAATATATTGTAAATGATTTAAAGTTTATAAGTTGTAAATGATTTAAAGTAAAATTATCTGAATAAACAATTAAATAAGTTGCATAACAGCTTCAATCCAGAATTTCTCTTCTGCAGAACAAACAGACGACTTAAAAACAGATTCAGAGATAGATTTTGTGAAGAAGGCAACTTGCACTGAAACAAATTTTGAAGTTGGCAAGCAGTATCTGATCATGACTTCTGAGAGTATAAAGATAAAAGTGGATCATGCTTATAAGTGAGTTCTTTTTTGCTTTCTTGCTCATGTTTTAAAAATCACATCATACAGTACCTAAGGATCAAGATTTTGGGCAAGACTATCTGCCTGTCCCACCAAAAAATATTTGCAATTTTTTGTAAATTCATCATAAATTCCTTAAATCTGTTACATAACACCTTCACTTAGTACAACACATTATAAAGTGAGAGTGTTTCACATTAATTAATCAGCTATTATGTAGGCTAAAGAAGCCTCAGAACTGATTTTCTTATCACGTTTCAGGTATAAGTTTCCTTTGGACTCACATGCTTGGGTGGACTGGTGGCCACTTGAATCTGACTGCGGGAATGATGCCTGCAAACAATACACCCGTGTTTTGGATGATTTTGAATTTGATTTCTTATTATCTGGCTGTGATTAATGATAAATTGCAATGTCAATAGAAGAGATCATTCTTATGCATGTTCTTATTCTATAACAACATCCTCTGAATAAGAATAAACAGAAATTCTAAAATTTTAGAAATTTTAAATATATGTGATTATTTTATAAATGTAATCATTTATTTTGTATTAACCACAAACATATACAACATTAAACAAAAAAAAAAGTATTACATGTGCAATTTACCTCAAATTTGAATTGTCAAACTTGAATCAAACATTGCTTAATGACAAATATGTGTTTAGGATAGTGTTTGTTGTTATTTATGTATGGGCATGCAGTTATTATAATATTTTGCTAAACAGTGTGAAAAATATTCTGGCTGTTTGGATATGCAGTCTGCTTTGAGCTCACAGTACTCTTATTTTGAAAAACCTGCAGCTGAGTCACATGATCTAAACATCACCGCGAATCTTTTGAGTTCGTGCTAGAGAATCAGAAAAGAGAATGATAGCCCAGTTTAAACCTTAAGAAACGCATGAACTATATATGGCACCTGGAACAAGAGATAAAGGTAACAGGCTTGTATCCGCTTTGACAGTTTTTAAGAGAGAATTATAATAATCCGACGGTTACTGGATGATTGTTAGGAATCCTAACCGGTCGCTATGGAAACTGGGCTAACAAAAACTGACGAGTCTTCCTAAAACAGTGAGTGGCCATGCAGTTAAATGTAAAAAAATCTTTTTAATATACATTTTTTTTGTTATTAGATGACTTTTGTTCTTTGCATTTTGTCAGATTTGGTCTGCATTGTAATTTTTAACATAAAGCAGAAGAAACTACTAGCAGTTACGTTTTAGCAGTCGAGTTGATTTAGGATGAGCATCGTGTTCGCTCGCCTCCTCAGATAAAATCAATACCCCATTAGAATAAAATGAAAAGAGGCAGTCAGAATCGCAAACAATCACCAACAACAGGATCCAAATGTTCCAAGAGCCTCCAGAGCAAATCTGTGACCCCCAATACCATCTCATTGTCGGAGACTGAGGATGGAGGTCCTAGAGAAGATCCCAGTGATGATGGTAAATCTGTCTCTTATTGCTTAGATATGTCCTACAGTAAGTTACAGGAGTCATTCTCATCTAAAGGTAATTTCTCCAAATTCATTCAACAAGTGGATGTTTCTTTAACTTTGGGAACTTTTATGTCCTTAGGTTGATTTTTAATAAAACTTTAACTTTCACCATGCCTTCATTTATTTCTATTACTTTTCATATTACTTTTATCTTTAGGTTTTCTTGTTTTACTCTTGTCTCAGATGCAGAGTTATAATTAAAACTAAAAATCCATTAAAAATGTGAATTATTTCGTGTTTAAAACTATGATGAGAAAGAGTGAAATAAGCATAAATCATTTCAGCATTTATTGTGAGAAAACCATTTATATTATTTTTCAGTTATGATTTTCACCATACCAAGCAGTTTTGTGTTGCTGAATTTATTAGTTTAATTGACAGTTAGTGTATTTGTTTGCTATGAGACGTTATGTGTGAAAAAAAAAAGAAAAAAAATTGTTCAATGTCACATTAACTAAATATTTTATTCAGAGCCATTTCAAATCATGCTGAAATGTTACCCAAGAAGTGTGAAAATAATATTTATTTATCATTTAGCTATGTAACGTTATTAAATGTTATAGACCCTTTTCACATTTCCGGGTTTCTCAGAAGCGGAAGTCGTCATAGTTGGGTAAACTTTTATAGTGGTGAATGAGAGACTTCATTAAATATATTTTTTTTGTGTTTCCAATTGCGCAAATAGCAAAAGAAAAACTCCACAATATTGTTTTCAAAACTTTCAAAAAGAGGAAAAAAATAGAGAGCGATTGATAATGGCAGTCAGAAGAGAGAAAAAAACATTTTTATCGTCACTCCCATAGCAGCTGTAATAGAAACACCCTCACAGCAGCGTTAACTAGTTTTTTTGTAATTTGATGCAAAGGTAATATAATACTAAGTATAGTGTTATAAGTAAGCAATAAGGTACGAGAGGCTGTGCTGTATCATGAATAAGTCACGGCTGAAGGGCGTTGTTAGGCACGATGCAACGCTGAAGCCCCTTCAGCCGTGACTTATTCACGATACAGCACTAGCCTCAAGTACCTTATTGCGTTTATAAAACGGTTACCACACAATACATATATTAAAGCCAGAAATATGTATCAATGCAACTTTCATGAAGTAAACTTTTTCTAAAAGCCTTCCTTCCGCCCGGAAAAAATAGTCCCTGACCGTGAACAGCAACAGAAGTTACATTTTCACGCCATTAGATGGCGGCAAAGACTGTCTTTATGAGTGTGTCAGTCAGTAGCTCTTATTATTTTTCTCACAACTCTCTTCTACATAATACAGTAAGCTTCAATGAACAATATCAATTGAGAACATACAGTTTACATTGCTAAGAGTGGTTGCTAAGGGTGTTGTGTAGTGATACACAGAACCGTTTTATCATGAATAAAACACAGCTATTGACCAATCAGAATCAAGGACAGGAACTAACCGTTTTATAAATGTACATACATTTAAAAAAAAAATTGAAAATATAAAAAACTTTGCAGGATTTACGATATTGTTGACCGTTAAAACTCGTCATCACAGTCTGTGAAAAGGGTCTATTAATATAGTATGTTTAACAACGTTATTAAAGACACTACACTATGTAACTCTAGCGGTTAAAAAACAAAACTGCATGCGTTTTTGCGGAAGAACATTATTGTGTGCATCTCAATCAGCTCCCTAGTTCAGTAGTCAGGGCACTAATCAGGGAGTCGGCCACATTCATTTACATGATATACTGATTCACGACCTAGGAAGCTAGGGAGTTGTTTGAGACGCAGGGATTGTTTTGGTTGTGCTTTGGCTCTGCGTGACTGTGCGGATGAATATGGTTTGCCTTTCTCATAACTAAAAAAAGAGAGATTATCCTACTGCTCATTAAACATTTACTACTAGTCTTAGAGATTTAACCAGTTTAGATGGAAAGGATCTCAAGTTACGTAGTGTACCTTTAGAAAGCGTTTAATTTTTAAAAGTCCACAGGCCGAAAAGTAACAAATTTTCATCCAATGCAATTAAGCGTTTTGTAATAGCACAATGATGAATAATTTCATTATTTTTTAAGAGTTTCACCTTTACTTGAACTTAATTTGCAACCATATCAGCTTCTCAGATCATTAATTACTTGGCTGCCACCAGTTTTTGTAAATATCTGCACTCAATAGTGTATTATCCATTTACACAAATATCTACCCATAGACAAAAGAAAATATAAGGGGACAAGATACATCACAGAAGACGTGATCAGGAGATTGACTAAATGTGAAAATTTAGTCCTTGTGCGTACTCTGGATCTGTCTACATCTAGGGGAAGTGACAAACAATTTAGGGTAAGATTTGGATATTATTTGGTTAATGCTCAGTGTGAATGTAAAGTTTATATAGTTGCATTTTACATTCATTTGTATTGACTTGTGTGTTCATGTTTTTTTTTTTGTTTTTTGTTTTTTTTAGTATATTGAACATTTAGACAAGTGCGAGCACCTGCAGGTTCTCAATCTCAATAACAACAGGATTGAGAGAATTGAGAAACTAGAGAAATTATGTCAATTACGGGAACTCCACCTTTCCAGTAACAGGATACAGTAAGAATATGTAATTTGTCTCTTTAACAACAAACATTCCCTTACAAAAAAAAAAAAAAAAAAAAAACTGTGGTGGCACCACATATCCAAACAATTACTGTTTTCATAGTGTTGTAACAGAATAAAAAATATAAAGTTGTAAAAGCCAGTAAAAGTTTTAAAATATAATTTATATTTCAATTATCTACAGAAAAATTGAAGGCCTAGAGCACATGACAAAACTTCAGGTTTTAAATTTGGCCTTCAACAACATTGAACATCTTCCGGTCTGGATGGCAAAGAAGCTCAAATCCCTTCAGACCATAAACCTACACAGCAACAAGATATTCTCTGTAGGTATAATTTATCTGGGTTTTTATCAGCATTTGTTTGTCATGTGTTTAAAACAGCCAATCAACAGAAAAAAAAAAATCTTAAAGGGATAGTTTACCCAAAAATGAAACTTGTTTCATAATTTTCTCACCCTCAAGTCGTTCCAAACCTGTGTAACTTTTAATCTTTTGTGGAACATAAAAGAAGATATTCTGGAAAATGTCTGTTTTTTTTTTTTTTTTTTTGTCCATACAATGGAAATCAAAGGGCACCAAAACTGGTAACATTCTTCAAAATATATTCTTTAGTATTCGGCAGAAGAACAGTTTTGGAACGACATCAGGGTATGTCAGAATTTTTCTGAACTATCCCTTTAATGTCACATATTTAACTGTGTTAAAAGTAAATTACTCAGTTTTTGTAATGCATAATTATGTTACTTACAACATTTTCCACCTTTGTGACCTAGCTTCATGAGATGGCTAAACTAAAGCCTCTGAAGAACCTGATGAGTCTGACATTAGCAGAAAACCCTGTCTCCAGCCTGCCCCATTATCACCTCTTCCTAATCTTTCATCTGAGGTCACTGGAAATACTGGATGGACAACCAATCAGTCCACAGGAAAGAGAGCAAGCACATCAACGCTTTCACATGGGTACACCATCTCATCTTCTACATATATCTTATCGTCATATGTGCTATTATAATCTGAGCCCCTTTGTGCTGTCCTTACAGAGGAAGTGGAGCGTTTGGAGCAAGAGCTGGAGTTGAGAGCTGAGGAGACTGCACGGCTTCAGAGAGACCGGACTGCAGCACTGGAAGAACTGGAGCGGCAGGAAACAGTAAACCAAAGCCTGAGACACCAGAATCAGGAGCAACAGCGGGGTCACGAGGAACTTAGGAGAGAACTGGACACCAAATCTGAACTGGTGGGTGATGGAGTCTTCACTGTCATAGGGTGGACTATTTTGTCGTCACACACAACTATGATATCTTATGTAAACAATAATTTTTTAAAAAGCTTTTTGTAAAAAAGCTTTTTAAAGTCAAAATTAAATCCAGATTTACTTTTTTAAAAGGGTTAGTTCACCCAAAAATGAATATTAAAGGCTGGAATACACTACACAACTTTTGCTTAGATTTTTGTCTTGATTTGCACATTTACAATTCAACAATAGTTGATGAAAGTCTGCACCACTCTGCAGATTTTGGGCAATTTGGAGATGACAGATTTCACACAAAAGTGTATGATGGGCACAGGCTCTGATTTTTTAGCTTCAGATTATGATTTCATCCAGTCGGATTTTTTCAAAACATGTTTGATATTTTGAGCTGATTTTAGAATACATATCGAAGTGTATGACATGTCGCTACTGAAACCGAAGCTGTCCTCTATCCTACCGGTGTTTCAATAAAATACAAACTCAACAACAATACAAAAGTAAATTAAAAGAACACATGTAACAAATTAGCCTCAATATTTGACTCCTCAGCATAGATAAAACAACTGACTACGCCACTCACCTCTTATTCGCGCTGTAATCTGTGGAGCCCATACTGACCGCGTCTATCCACCCAAGACCACATCCAAATGGGCTTTACTCCTTTTTTCTTTTGTGACTCAGCACACAGAGGCACTACAACAACTACTGCGGTCATCTCATACATATCCATGTTTGTTTCATCTGTCATGCGTCTTCTAGCAATGAGGCGCGTGTTTCTGTGTTTGATAAAGTCTGGTAGTGTATGATGCCCAGCTTTTCTCTGTAACCATTTACAAAGTCGGCAAGTGTATGATGCCTAGGGATTTAAAATCTTTTCAGATTTAAAATTTGTGTAGCATATTACAGCCTTGAGTCATCATTTACTCACCCTGGTGTTGTTCTAATGACGTATGCCCTTCTTTCTTTTTGGACCACTCAGCTTTAAAAAAAAAATATACACAAGTATCACAGAATAATCACATGCAACATGTGCTGTGTATTCCAGGTGTTCTGGGGGTACATGACAGGGTTTGGTAAAAAAAAAAAAAAGACAACGTGAAATTTAATGTATTATTTAATGAAAATCCTGACCTTGGCTGTTTGTCTGTGCACAACTGTGCATTCATTAGAGTCTATTAGCAGTTCACTCCGACTCGCCCCAAAAAAAGTTGTGAGAAATCAAGATAAATAAAAATGTGACACAAAATACAATCCATGTACTTTCTTCTCTGAGATGAATATATGTTTTGTGTTCGTCTCAACAAGAAGTTATCACGTTCACATCTGTCACCTGTTATTCTGACTGCCATCTGACAACTGGAGTTTGAGTTTGGAGATGTTCATCTCAGTGAAGAAAGTAAACAGATACTTTTTTGGGAATTTCTGGGAATTGTATTTTATGTCGCTTTTTCTAGGCAAGTCTGAGTGAACTAATAGAGTCTTGTACTCCCAGTCATGCAGAGTAGACCAACAGGCAAGATCAGGATTTTAATTAAATAATGCATTAAATTTCGGGTTGTTTTTTAACGTATACCCCCTGAACACTTGGAATAAACAGCAGATGTTGCATGGGATTATTCTGTGATACATTTGCATCTTTTTTTAAAGCTTGATGCTTGTTACTTTTTACTGGCATTATATGGGCGAGCACAACCAGGACATTTTTCTCTTGTTGAATACTGTTTTAATCTGAAATATGTCACATAACGGAAGGAAAAATGGGTTGTAAATTTTGTTTCATGTTGACTTCTCTTTAAATCTTATCTTTAAATTACTTATATCTTCTTTCCGATTAGTTTCCAAATCTTTGCGCGTGCACACTCAAAATGCACTCACAGTAAGCACTCAAGTACACATTAATTTTCCAAAATGTACATTAATTTTCCTGTGTATTTCTAGCCAATTTCATGTTCAGCTCTCTGTTCTTACTCCATGCTTTTGCACCTACTCCGAAGGTATTTTGTGAACAATATTGAAAAGTGTTTTTTTGTGTGTTGCCTCGTTTATCATCGCTTTAATTGAAAAGAAATTCTTGGAGAGCCTGCATTTGAAAAAGAGAAGAAAAGGGGAACACAATCTGTTTCAACTGTTAGAACAGCAAATTTATGCTCATTGCTTTAAAGCACTTTCTCAGTATTTTTTTGATAGTATACAAAATTTCAAACCACATGGCATTTATTTATATTGCACAAGCACACTTTTCAAGCAAAACATTTAGCAGAAATAGTTTTGTTAGGTTTTAAATGAAAAAAACAATAGATATATATTGTTCAAGGTACTGCTTGTAATTGGACACTTTCTGTCAGACATTAGTGGATCACGTTCATGGTCACGGTCATCTGCTTGGACACAGGTAAATTTGAGTAGAACCGACTTCATACAGTACATCTGCTAGAAGTCTACTTGAGACCACTTAATTATGGGTTATTGCAAAACTGGCTCTAATGCCATTCCTCTAACTTTCCCTTCCCTATTGATTTATCTTTCACTCCTGTGCTCTTACATAAACTGTCTGCATGTCTTCTACTGTCTCTTCTCTTTTTTCCTGCTTCAATCTCAGCTTCCATATCATGCTCCTCTGCTGGATTCTCTCTGTCAGGTATTTACATGTCCTTTAACCTATGTGCCCCACCAATTACTGAATGATGTCAACATTATGTTCTCCTGTCCTCTCAGGTGCTTGCTTTAGAGAGCGTTGTTGATGGTATGCCATTGATATGTTCTTTAGCATGTTTCTGAGGTGTCTGCATGTGTGCATTCTATATTAATGGAAATCTTCAATTATCGTTCATTGCTCTGTGTATTTCCAGTATACACAGTGTACTGTAACAGTTTGTAGTACACATCTTTAAGATCCAATCTCATTCTAAGCTGAGAGGTTTGTAGTGATATGTGGCTGATGTGTTTTATGGTGGTATGTAAAGTGTTTTGTTTAAATGATCTCTTCCTCATTACACAGCTGAAGCAGAAAACAGTGGAGTTGACCCAGGCCTGTCAAAAACACTATGAGCTCGAGCAGGAGTTGGCTTTTCACAAAATAGATATCAAGTTTGAACCTCTTCCATTTTATCCAGACCCTGTAAGTTTTTGTTTTATTTGGGTTTAATAATAGCTAGAGGATAAAAGTGAATAAAAGTAGATAATTCATTGTGATTTGTTTTGAGTAAGAGGGATTAATTATCGTTTTTTGTTTTTAATTGGTAAATTTACACTACCGTTCAAAAGTTTGGGATTGAGGGTTTTTGAAAGAAGACTTTTATGCTCCCCAAGACTACATTTATCCATCCATCCATTCTCCTCCACTTATCCGGGACTAAGTTGTGGTGGCATCAGGCTAAGGCCCAATCCCATTTCTACCCTCTCTACCCCTTGGCTAGAGTGGTAGGAGTAAGGGGAAGTGCCAAATAGCCCTTCAAACAAAGATTTTTCGGGACCACACTTCGAACGAAGGGGTATGAGAAATTTCCCTGCATACACAGACTACCGTGCTGCTAGAATTCGTGTAGTGATCATGGTAGTGATATTTCCACTCAGGATCGATCACTTGTGTGTTACCTGGCTGCCAGTTTCAGCACCACAGTAGAAAACAAAACCATATCCGTACCGGCTGGCTCGGCACGGAATGGAACGGTTAAACAAACAGCTTGGCCTGATGGAAAAGCAGCTCCACCAATCTTGTACGTTCTGTATCATTCTGTATCATCTTGGGGAAACTCGAAGGCTCATACGTTTTCGAACTGAAACCGTGAGTGCCGTTTTCTAAAGTGCAAAATACAGCGCAAAACAACGATGGGAGTAAACAATCTGTTAAACGTGCTCGCGGCTGATTTCTGTTGATATGCGCACTTCATTCCTGTTCATACTGGTTAAATGTTACAGGACACTAAAAAAAGAAACTAGGTATGATGACGTGTGTAATGGTGTAGTAGTGGTTTCACTCTGTTTCAAGGGGCAAGGGGAAGGGTGATTCTTGATCTTCTCCACTTGGGTAAGTAACTCACTCCCTACCCGAAGTGGGAAATCCATCGTTTTCTGGCTGAGAACCATGGCCTTAGATTTGGAGGTGCTGACCCTCGTTTCCACCGCTGCACCGCTGCACACTTAGCCTGCACTGAAGGTCACAACCCGATGAGACAACATTATCCGCTAAGAGCAGCACCCTTAGGCCCCTAAACTAGACACCCTCTGCCTCCGGCTGTACCTTGAGGTCCTGTTCATGAATATCACAAACAGGATCGTGACAAGGGACAGCCCTGGCGGAGACCAGCGTTCACTGGAAACAAGCTTGACATACTGCAGAGAATGCAAATGCAGCTTTCACACCATTTGTATTGGGGCTGGAATGCATACATAAGCAGCCCTGGTACCCCATACTCCCGAAGTGCCCCCCACTAGACACTAATGGTGGGTATTGACACAAATTTCACAATTTGATTTGATTTCGATTCACAAGCTTGCGATTCAATCCAATTCCAATTTCAATTAGATTCGTTATTGATTCATTTGGATATATATCAGTACAGTTCATGGCAAATTTTCACAAAGGAAAAATATTTCTCAAATGCAGTAAATGATACAGGGAACCCTGTCAGTTAGTACATTACTATAATATTAAAGGTTAAATTAACTGATTTACGCCCCCTCCTGGAAGGTGCGACCTTGCGCCTGCAGACGAATGAAGGAGGCTTTGGTGGAGGACGAAGAGGGATGAATAACAGGAAAGTCCAGGGTGGTGAGGATGGTGGGTTGATCCAGTGGATGGTCTTGTTAAGCAGCAAGCTGATGGAGACTGTGCTCCATGGTGGCGTTGCTGTAGGGAAGAGTCATGGTGTTATTAGGCAACGACAGTGATGGAGGTGTAGGCCACCACGCAGATGGAGAGCTGAGGAGGTGGAGAGACACCGAAGACCTAGGCAGCTGCGACAGAGCCGCAGCGATCTTTCCATCTGCGGTGGGCACGAGCTGTAGCTCCTCACAGTGGAGTGATAGCTGTCTGGGCACTGGGTTGGGAGTGGGCTGGCGTTGTCATCTGCTGGGTCGACAGTGAATGCTGATTCGCAGGTGCTCAGCACCCACTCCACATACTTGGCTCCCTCGAGAACCTTCCCCGAAAAGCTGTGCTGTGGTGGTGGAGTTCAGGCCGGCGAGCAGAAAGATGAAAGATGAAGATGAAGGATCAAAAGTCTTCATAAGTCTATAGGGCAGTTGTGACCTAATGGTTAGAGAGTCGGACTTGAAACCCGAAGGTCGGGGGTTCGAGTCTCAGTACCGGCAGGAAATGTTAGCAGTGTGAATGAACAGCGCTCTCTTCCACTCCCATTACCCACAACTGAGGTGCCCTTGAGCAAGGCACCTAACCCCCAATCGCTCCCCGGATGCTGCAGCAAAAAAATGGCGGCCCACTGCTCTGGGTGTGTGTTCACAGTGTGTGTGTACGATACTCACTGCTGTGTGTGTGCACTTGGATGGATGAAATGGAGAGCATAAATTCTGAGTATGGGACACCATACTTGGCTACACGTCATGTCACTTTCACTTTAATATAATTGTCAGGCAACAGGACCTTACAATAAAACAGATTGTAAACACACAAATGTTATGTGAACAGCTTGTCACATTTACCTCAGAAAAGCCATTCAGTGTCCACAGCTTGTTAGTTCGCCAGAGAAATGAACTCTTTCGCTTAATATATTCACTGTATTAGCCTATATATTCATTATATTTTACTTAACCTGTTAGTGATGTCTTGATTATTTAATGAAGGCCTATGTTTAAATAAATCTGCTGTGAAAATGACAGCCAATGTGTAGAAATTTGATTATATTTCAACAACGAATTGGAGTAAAACACTAATTTTATAATTAGATTTAGAAGTTAATGCAAAAATGGCCTTATGTGCAGCTTACATGTTTGCATACAATTTGTTATTTGAGTGTTAATTTTTATATCTAAAAATAAGTAGCGATTGAATTTAGGCTAATAGTTTGGGTTCTGTTGTTAACCTTTAATATTAGAGTAGCCTAATGTTCAAGTAAGGGCTCCCTAGTTTATAGCATTAGCAGATATATTTTTTATCCTTAAGAAAATGTTAGTTATAATTTAATTTAATATATTTAAAGACAGAGATACAATTTGTTCAGTAAACCACTGTTTATTTAAAAAAAAAAAAAAAAGTAATTTTATGTTTAGTTTTCTCCCCACCTGCTGTACCGAACCCATACCAAACTGTGACTTCAAAACCGAGGTATGTACCGAACCGTGAGTTTTGTGTACCGTTACACCCCAGCAAAGCATTGATGAGGCCAGACAAACTGAACAGAAACAGAGAGAACTAGAGGTAATGAGGTGCACACAGCTGAACTGAATGACAAATCAAATTAATTGATTGTATGACTGTGACAGCCAGCTTGTACACTGTAAAAAATTTATTTTCATGATTTATCACATTTTTTCTTTTGTCAAATCAACTTCAAAAATTAATGTAGTTAAGATAACATAATATTTTGAGTTTTTGTTGATTAAGCTAATCACCTTCATTGTATTAACTCAATTTTTTTATTTCAATGAACTCAAAATTTTAAGGCAACCAGGTAACTTACTTTTTTAAGTTAAACCAACAATTCTTTTTACAGTGTAGTTTAATTGATGTTATATTAATGCAATAAATATAAATTTGGTTTTCCATAACCTAATTTGTGTTCATAATCATTAAATAAGGATTTTAATCATTAAACAGACCAGTAAGTATATATTATTGTGTATTTTTGTATTTAGACCTATTGCACCTATTTATTTTTAGTATCTTTAAATCTCCTGTCCAAGCAGCTTTTTAAGACAATGATTATTGGCATTTAGTGCCATCACGCGACCATTAGAATGAGATGAATTCATTAAAGAATACTTTCTCATTTATTTAATTCTGACATAATATTCGACCACAGCTTTTTCTTGTGACTTTTACTTCTGTAAAATTGGGTATCGCAACTGCTAGGTAACAATGTTGATAGCTACTTTTCATTTCAAGGTAATGTCATTGCTAAATTGGACTAATTTGGACAGTCATGCTAAAAGTGTGTTGTTTAAGGCTTTGTGTCAGGGAAAAAAAGTATAATAACGACTGTAATCTTGTATTATTCCCGACACTGGTTTGATGTAAAGTAAATGGAGTCAAGTAGCTGATTCCATTGACTCCTTTGTTGGGAAACAGGAGTCAGAGACGACTCCAAAAACGACTCCTTGTTCCTCCTCAAGCCGAAATTCAGCAATTGGTCGGATTCTTCTTTTCCAACACTCTGGCATAGAGTTTGCCATGCATTTTGAGGAGTGTGATCCCTCTATAATTGGAACACACCCATTTAAAAAAAGGGGGGTTGGCAGACCCCACCCGTCTGCCAACCGCCAGGCGCTGTCTCAGATTCCCATGCGCTATTGAACAGGCGTGTCAGCTAAGACAGCCCGACTTCATACAGGGCCTTCAGTATCTCAAGGCAAATCTGTCCACCTCTGGCGCCTTGCCACTTCTCAGCTTTTTGACTACTTCAGTGCCTTCCGCTAGGGAAATGGGCCATGGGCCGGGCCCTCCAACCCTGCCTCTTCTTGTACAGGTATGTCCTCCGGTTTAAGATCCTCAAAATGTTCCTTCCTCCTTCAGACGACATTGCCAGGCAAGATCAGGAAATCCCCGTCCTGACTTAACACAGCCTGGACCAGCCCATGCTTTCCCCGACTAAATCGCCTGATGGTTTGTCAGAACCTCTTTGAGGTTGACCAAAAGTCCTTCATTGCTTTTCCCATATCTAAGTTTTTGCTTCTATGACAACTGCAGCTGTGGTCCTTTTAGCCTGCCAATACTGGTTGTCAGAATCGGGAGGTCCATGGCTTAACCGAACCTGAAAGGCCTCTTTTTCCATGCGACGGCTACCCTCACCGCTGGTGTCAACCAACTTTTTTTGGGTTGCCAACACAATAGGCACCAACAACCTTCTAGCCACAGCTAGCAGCAGCCGCTTCCGCAATGCAGGCTTTGAACAGGGCCCACTTGGTCTCCATGTCTCTAGCCTTTTTTTGGGAATTTCAAAAGAGCCATCTATTAAAGCTTAACCTCCTGCACTAACTCTGGCTCCAGTCTGCATGGAGCCACTCAAAATCCGCCACCCCACCTCACCACATACCTGCCTGCCGTACATTGTACATTGCACTGGTCTCTTACTCTCCTCCTTATGGGTGGTGAGCCCACAAGGAGGTGGCCCCACATTATTATTTTGGGCTGAGTCCTACTGTTGAAAACAGTTATACTGCTAATTCTGTTTGTGTAAACCATGATAATCTTTTTTTCTGTATTCTTTGAATATAAAGTTTAATAGAACAGCGTTTATTTTAAATTAAAAAATATTTTGTAACTATAAATGTCTTTACTGTCACTTTTGATCAATTTGATGCATTAATTAATTTAAATAACAAGTATTCATTTAATTAAAACAAACAAACAAACAAACAAAAATCTTACTGACCCCAAACTTTTGAACAGTAGTGTGATTTATCTTTTTCCATTCAATATGTAGTGCATGAAGTTTTACTTCATTCAGTTCCACTTTAAGAAAAGAAATATGTTAAGATTTTAATAATATAAGATTTTTGGCTAGTGTGAGTCTTTAACAGTGACATTATGATTTATTCATAGGTGACATTTCATACATTTGAGCTTTGATGATTAAATTCTGCAATACAAAAGCTCCAAGTGACTTTGCTTTAGTTATTTATATATGGTAGGATGATATTAATTTTTAGAGACATCATTCTCTATGTTGTTCAGGAGGTGGAGGTAGGGAAACTTTCTAGCGAAAGTCCCTACTTAGGAAAGTCTTGTCAGAAGAGGAACATCACATTCCCATTGCAGACGGAGAGCATGGGTGCACAAGACCAGCAGCAGCCAGCCTCAGCGGACCTGACAGAGACAGACTGCCCCAGAGAACATGACATGTCCAGACATGCGCAGCTCAGAGGTACAAAGGTTCAAGGGTACTGTGTGTGTATTCACATTATATTAAAGGGTCTAAATAGTTATATAAAGTAAATACATTTGTATATTACACATGCTGTCCATTTTTACTAGCTTTACTTGTAACAATCTGTAGTTTTCGATTCTTATTACCAGCACTGCTGCTCAGTTTTGGTACTACTGCATACAATCGCCTTGCTTGTGCATACTGTATAAACAATAACACCCTCAAATAAAACTGAAAGGACTGTTTATGACCTAGTAATTTGGTGGGTTTGGAACAGTGGCCCCACAAAAATAATCAAACCAAGTGGCATCTGCAAACAAATGATGCAGGACATTTTCTCGTTTTTTTTTATGGGACCACTGTAATATCTACATCTCTGCAGTTTTCCTAATGCATCTATGTTTTCGTTTTTTTTTTTTTGTTTTTAGCTGAGGTGCGATTACAGCAATTACTTACAGAAATTGAGGTGAGAGAGCAGCAGATTCTTAGAGCCAGTGAGGAGCTCCGGCAGCTAGAGGAGACAGTTTCTCAGAGACGGGTGAGATGTTCCCCTTTAAACATCTTCTGTGAATGGCTCTATGTTTTAAAACACCACTAGCAGGTCTCTTTGAGAAGTTCTCCTCTGTTTAAGTAAAACTTGATAGCAGAATCTCCATTCAGATTTGTTTTTAATTATTTAATTGATCTATGTTGATTTGTTCATAGATCTGTGAGGCTGAGAAGGAGCAGCTCAGGCAAGAGCTTCAGAGGAGGATACAGAGGCTAGGAGAGCTGAGAGGAGAGATGGAGGCCGTGGAGAGGCAGCTGGACACCCTGAATGCTGAGAGGAATCAAGCCCAGAATGAAATGGACCAGCTGCAGAATCTACTGCACAGCCTGGATCCCAGTGACCCCAGACATGTCAGTAACACTCAACCTTATGATGATAAAGCAATAATTACTGTGATTTTAGTAGTGATTTTAAGTAGTGTTGTTGTGACGATGTGCTGCAGAGTCCCTAAAACCCCCTTAATTATGTTCAAATCTCTGTTATGCGCAACTTCTTGTGGATTATTGTTAAAAAGACACCAATGTTCTGTAAATAAATGTATTCATAATAATAATTACAAAAAAAGAAATCCTGTTAAATTTACAGTATAAAAACTGGCAGCTGTGGTTGCCGGAAATTCACTTAAAAAAATTAATTAAAAAAAAACGTATTTTACAGTTTATAAACGTATCATGAACTGATATAATGTTAAAGTCGGCATAAAATGAAAATCCACCCTATCTATTTTCTAAATGCATGTTATAAATCTTATTTTGAACAATTCATATGTGCATATGTTTCTTTTTTTAATTTTGATTTCTTAATGTTTAATCAAAATGTCATAACGTGACCGTCCGATAAAAACAACAGACTTCTCTACGATTTCTCCCACATCTTAAAATTCAATCAACAACCAATACATTGTTTATTCTTTTTCGATAATTCGTTACACTCAAATACATGTTACAGTACGGAAGAAAATATCTGTCGCTTCTTCTGTTGCATTACAACTTTAATATACCAGTCTACTTAAATGGTAACACTTTACAATAAGGTTTCATTAGTTAACTACTTTAGTTAACATGAACTAATAATGAACTGCACTTCTACAGCATTTATTAAGCTCAGTTAATTTTAATTTCAGCATATACTAATACATTATGAAAATCACATGTTGTATTTGCTAAAATTAGTTAATGCACTGTGAACTAACATGAACAAACAATGAGCGGCTGGATTTTTATTTACTAATGTTAACAAAGATTAATAAATACTGTGTACAATAAATACAAATGTATTGCTTATTGTTAGTTCATGTTAGTTAATACATTAACTAATGTTAACAAATGAGACCTTATTGTAAAGTGTTACCACTTAAACTATATAAATCTGCTTAAGATAAACCCTCATAACAATACAGATGTTCAAAAATAAAAGGCCACATTAAAAACTACAGTTCATCAAAACCAGCCATGACCAGCCAAAACCAACAATGGCTAATAAATAAACATAAACAGAACAGTGTTGCCTACACAAAGACAAACCATCTGGCTAAAATACATGACACTAAATTAATGCAACATACATAAATTAATTAAACAAATAAAATGTAAAATAAAACACCAAAACTTTCTACATACGGTAATAAACAATATTGTACTGTAAAAATACAATGACCCCAAACTTTTGAACGGTAGTTTTTTTTTTTTTTTTTTTTAGATTTTTTTTTCAATTTGAATTGAACAAAAGTGACAGTAAAGACGTTAACATTGTTACAAAACATTACATTTTTATTTCTGTAACAATTACTAACATTTTTTAAAGTATAGGCTGTTAATGGTTGCCAGATAACTTAAAGCATTAACTTAAAGCAACTGAAATGCAGTTACAGCTTTGTCTATATTTGCTATGCTTCCCTGGTTGAGATTGATATATAAGCTTAGAACAAATATTGTATCATGTAGTTAGTATAGTTTATGCATTCAAATGTTAAAGGATATATGCAAGAACATTTTTCTTCTAAGAACAATGGTTACACATTTCCACAACATGTGTTACTGTTTACACCCATGTGTGATCATCACTCTTAAAGGTCCATGCTGTGCCTTCAACAACATATGCCAATGCCACAAAATAATTTTCATGGGTGTGTTATATTGTGTGTATATTGTGTCTTCACCACAAGCCTCTTCAGATCCTTAGTCTATTTATGTTATAAAACAACAAAGTGCATGTCTTCCTGTTTTCTGTTAAAGAAAATGTTTGTCATTCAAACAGTGTAGTCGAAAATGGGTCTCAAACACTGATGTGTTGTGGTACCTCCCTAACAACAAAGGTGACAATAATAAGATGAAGTTCTCTGTGGAATTAATCATCTCTAACCCATGCTCAACAACAAGTAGCAGTCATATAAAATGAGGCTCCTGTCTCTTTAAGAAAGAAGAGAGAACTTCTGTCCTAGGGGAAATCTGTTGATACTGTGGGTGGAGCCAAAGAGGTTCCTTACTCCCACCCGGCCCCAGACAAGGACACTGATTGGCTGAGGCAGAAAGTTTCCTGTGTTGATTCAAAGAGAGTTGAGAGGAGGGTGGAAACAGTGCAGGGGTAGAGGAGGAGGGGGAGAATGAAGTCTAGAGGAGAGGGCTACTTTTAATGATAGTTGGACTCTGTAGACAAAAGCTCTGAAGTTTAGAGTAACGGAGCTCAAAGAGACAGGAAATGTTCTCTTTCTGCACAAAGTGTTCCTGTTACCCCTCCTGGTGCAGCAACAGGAGAAAAATGGATATATAGAGACAGAGATTGAAGAGATGGCAGCCACACTGCTGTAGTAAGTACTCCACTGGGGTCAAGGAGGGGCTCATGGGAGGCTGCTGTCATACTGTTGCAATTTGGGACTCTCGATTTTGTTTGTAGAAATGATTATTGGTACCTAACAATAAGAACATTATTTTATTTTTTAAGTTGATCAAAACATGCTTCATGAAAGTTATAAGAATATATATGAAATATATTTTCCGTGTTTTTAAACAGGAAATTGCAAAAGCATTATGTCATCAGGGTTTGCTGGCTTGCATATTCTACATGATTTACATTAGATTTGAGAGCAGTTGGTATAATAACTATGAACATTGTTAAATTATTACCAAACTATTAGATAAAAAAATTTGGTATTTGGTATTTTTGGTATATTTATTTATAAATAATGTCGGTCCAAAGTTTTTAAGTCAAACTTTCCTGTAAATAATATATTATGTGTAAAATAATGCTTAATAAAAGTGTTACATTATCACTTTGAGATAGGAAGGCAAGCGGAAGTGGATGGGTGGAGAAGTGACAAATGCAGAAGTCCAAGGAAGTCCTTGCTTCCCAATTCGCATACTGTCCACCCTAAACAGTATTTGAGATTAGCAATATTTAGGGCAGATAGTACACTGTAAAAAATGATTTTTCAAATTTGTAAATAAAAATTATAAAGTATATAAAACAAAGAATATGTTTTAAAAGAAAATACTATTTCAGTCTTTCTACTTTCCTACTTAATTTCACGTTTAATTCAAGTCAAGTCAAGTCAAGTCAAGTCACCTTTATTTATATAGCGCTTTTTACAATGTAGATTGTGTCAAAGCAGCTTTACATTGATAACTGGTACATTATTTGGCTGCACAGCAGCTCTTAAAGAATAGTGTCAATGCAGGCAGATCAAAGCACTATTGAATATCAAATGTCAAGTCAAATGTCAAGTGTCCCCAACTTATCAAGCCAAAGGCGACAGCGGCAAGGAACCCAAACTCCATCAGGTGACATCAGGTGGCAGACAAGTGGCAAATAGGTGTTTAAATGGAGAAAAAAACCTTGGGAGAAACCAGGCTTAGTCGGGGGGCCAGTTCTCCTCTGGCCAAGTCACCTTTTATTATACAATACATATTGCTTCAAAGCAGTTTTACAGTGATAACTGTAAAATAGTGTCATTGTTCAGCTGAAGTCAGTTCAGTGTTGATCCAGTTCCACTGTAAAGATCATCAATTATTACATTAGTTCATTTCATCTATAAAGCAGTTCTAGAGAAAACAGTGATGTCATCATTCAGCTCAGTTATATATATACTCAACAATAACGACAATGTGTTACTTGCCATTTTTTGTAATTGAGAAATTTACCAGGAATTTGTGAGTGAAAATTGTTTTATTTTTTTTTTTCAGTGTATGTTATTTGGGATGCAGGGTCTTTGTCTTTTTTCAGTTCTGTTCTGAGATTTGTATCAGATTGATTAAAAAAAAAAAAAAAATAGTTTTAAATGCATTAATGACTAATGAAACCTAGTAGTTCTACATTTTCCAAAGAAATGTGAGGGTGTTTTCCAATGAAAGCCCCTCCAGGATGCTAGGGTGTTTTGGGTGGTTGTCAGGGTGTTGCTATGCAGTTGCTGAGGTTTTTCAAATGGTTGCTGGATGGATGCTTACTGGCCCAGTCAAATGAGTCCACCCCTAAAGGCCCATTTACATCAAGAACCATAAGTGTAATGATAACTATAACGATAACTATATTAGCATCCATTCCAATGCATGATAACGTTATGTTTATTATAAGCAGGCACTGCAGTTATGTTGTCTTCAACTTCCAATGCTTGAGCTCTTTAAAGCAGGATGGATTGGATGATTTGATGTCAGTGTTTTTGTCATTTATTATTTAAAAAATAATCATTCTGAAAGTGATTCCATTGATATCATTCCTTTGTGTCATTATTGTTATAGTTGTGGTGTGGACATCACTTTTTTTTTCATAGAATTAGAATGATTATTAAACCGTTATAGTTATCATTACAGTTATCATCTTTGGTGTAAATTGGCCTTAAATCTCTATAATGTTCTGGTCCCTTAATATGGCTTAGGTCCCTGCTAAGTGTATGGAATTTTTTTTTTTCCAAACATTTCATTGCCCACCAGTTCCCAAGGGGGTGCCCAAGTCAAAAAATGATTTAAATGTAGTTATATTAACAATCTTAATAAAAATAAAAAACACTAAAAATAAATATGTACAACATTAAACTGATATCATATACCACTTGTGTTGTACTTGTGTGTCTACTGATTTTGGACTCTCTGCCATCGCTTCTGCAGGCCCACGTGAAGGCTCAGTTGTCCAAAAAGACCCAGCTACTGGCCATCATGAGCAGAAAGCACCAGGAACTGGAGAGCAGGCTGGATGATATGATCACACGCATCCACAAGGAAACGCAGGAGATCAAAGAACTAGAGCAACAGCTTACTGATGGTGAGGAAATTTTAAGATTTTTTTTAAACCTTTATTGGATAAAAAATGCTAGAGTTGGATTCATTGTGAATTTATGGATGAATACAATATATTTAAATTAAAATAAGTAAGAAGACTCAATCTCCACTCATTTAGGTCAGATAGCTGCTAATGAAGCACTTAAACGTGACCTGGAGGGCATCATCTCAGGTCTCCAGGAGTATCTGCAGGGGATGAAGGAACAAGCACGAAAAGCACAGTCAGATTGCAGGCGTCTGCAGAGGGAGAAAGATGCTCTGCAGCACCTCTTATGTGAGAAGGAGCTTCAGTGCACACAGCTGGAGAAAGATGCTTGGAGTGCTGAAAACACACGGGAGGTTAGAGTCTGTTTTTGACACAATGTTCAATGGTGCAGTTTTAATACACCACTCTGTAATAATATGTCAAATCAACATTATCATATTGTTTGTTGTGTTGTAGGAGCTGCAGCATCAGCAGCAGGAGTTGGAGGATCTAAGGAATGAGAATGAAGAGCTGAAGCATGCTCAGGGTCAGGTCAGTGAATATGAGGCAGAGCTGGAGACCCAACTGCAGGAGAGAGATACTGAGGCCACACAACTGAGGGAGGAGCTGAGCAGACTGCGTCGACTCAGTCAAGTAGGAAATCTCTTCATAGATTTTTACATATTCATCTATAATATAATATAGTTTTTTTTAAAGGAATAGTTCACCTGAAAATAAAAATTCTGTTGCTCCAAACCTTTTTTTTTAATTTCACAAAATGTTAAAACCACTTGTGCACTATATTTAAAATATTGTTGATATGTCCTCATACATCTTCTTGAAATATCCTTCAACAACAAGCTGGATCTTACATAGAAGTATTTACTTTTGTCACTTTTGTTCAATTTAATGCATCCTTGCTGAATAAAATTTATTATATGGTGTTTCATCATTTATAAATGACACATAGAAAATCACATTTAAAATACAATAATAATATTTAACCAAAAAAATTATATTTTAGTATTATCATTTGCCATCCCCTTCAGCCAAAAAAATTAAAATCTATGTGCCATGTGCTTGACATTTTTGGCAACAAGGAAGTGAAGGAGACATGAGCACATGTTCAGTCACAATCTGTCAAGGCTCCATTGTGAGTTCATTTTAGACTAGGAAATACATAAAATTTCAATTTAAAAAAAAAAATCATCCAAATGTGTTTTCTAAAGTTTTGGGCCATTTTTAATGCATATTTTGTAAATTCAATAAAAAAAAATCTGTGTGTTATGCATAAATGACAAAGTCCTTTTAGGGGATAGATTTTTTTTCTGTATAGCTGCACTATTGTTTATTACTGGCAGGCATAGCCTTTTTGCCTGTGTTTTAGATTTGTTAGTAAGTTTTATAGAAGACAGAGAGGAAAAGCTACCATATCCAGAAAGTATTGATGATAGTGCATCAGAAAATGAGGTCGTAATAAGAAAGGAAAAAGAGGGGAGGGTCTGTGCGTTATTTGGATACGTTATCCTATGCAAGATGTGATCCATACTTCAACCAGAGGTCAGGAAAGATGCCCCTACCTATTAGCCTCACTACACTGACAATCAGGGATGCTCCAAAAATGATGACTAAACAGGTCAAGATCGAGTTAGGTGTGGAAAGTGTGGGCTACACTGAAAAAGAAGAATCTTGTTGCTTTTCGCTTATGCTACAATCATTGATTTAGAATTCCAAGAAAGAAACGATGCTAAAGATTGTTTTAATGTTTTTTTAAACACTAAGACATGGTTTCACTATTTTCCAGGCAGTGAAGTTGCATCTGAATTTGTGTCAAGTTTTTGACATTTTCACATGTGAGTTCCAAATGAAATAAAGCAGTACAAGCTGAAATGGAATGTTAATAAAGCTTTTTAATGTTTTTTGAAACACTAAGACCTTTTCACTACTTTTCAGGTAGTGAAAATGCATTTGAATGTGTGTGCAGTATTGCCAAATTTGCCAAAAATGATTTACCCTAATAGGACAATGTCAGTTATAAATGACGAAACCCTAAAAAAAAGGTCAAAGGTCAGATGTAGAAAATTAATATGAATTTCATAATTCGTCCCATATAGGGTTAAAAAATAAAAAAGATCTTACTGACCCCAAAACTTTTGAACAGTAGTGTAGTATTTGAATATGTGGAAGAGTGAATAACTACAATTTAATTTGTTCCTCACACATATGGCTATAAAACACTACAGATATAATATACTAGTAGTGAAATTTTTAATTGAACTATCCTTTTAAAGTTTAACATTTAAGTTTTCTTGTCCTCCACATTTACAGATGGAGCACTCTGCACTGCAGGCGGAGCTGCAGAAAGAAAGACAGGCAAAGGAGAATGCTTTGGCAAAGATGCACATGGCTGCCGACAGAGAGCTTGAGAACACAGAGCTTCTGCAACAAGTCAACACTCTCCAGGTGTGTTACTGCACATCAGACCTCATACCAGAGTAATAAAGCTCAGTGAGACTTTTTCCTGTATTAGCATGGGAAAATTCTTGGAAAGACGAAGGATGGACAACTGAAGTACAAACACTGCTTACCTCATTCAAACCCTTCTCACTGCCTGTAAAAAAGTGTGCTGTACATTCTGCTGCTTGATGATGTATGAGAATCATTCAGCCTCCAGTAAGAGTCACATCTTTGAATCACTGGCTAAAAATGTGTTTCACAGGAGGAGAGAGACAGTTTTAAGGAGAAGGTGGATGCTCTTCAGGGTGATTTAGAGCAAGTTAGGGAGGAGCTGCTTTGCCCTGAGAAAGTGGCTAAACATTTAGGAGAGCTGACAAGAGCCATAGCTACAGGACAAGAGGAACTAAGGTATGATAGATTCTTATTATATATTTTAGCAAATTATTAATAATTGAACTGTGTGGCTACAGATGTGTCCTTCAGATGGTGATATGTCTTTGTTATCCCATCCAGTTGCAGCTTTGAAGACCTCGGGGAACCGGTGAACAAGAAATTCATAGAGCTACAACAGGAGGTGCGTTGTGTAGTATCTGCTGCTCAGAGAGATAGAGACGAGGCCCAGCATTGCCAGGACAGACTCGCTGGAGAGATGAGTTCGCTCAAAGAGAGACTTAGGAAGTACCAAGAGAGATACCAGACTCAGGTGAGCTGACACTGTGGCATTCAATTCATCATTATTTGAAATATCATCAATCAGATACTCACATATTCCCGTATAATGTCTTCCTATGAAGTGATGCTGATCTCCCTCTGTTTGATTCCAGCAGGCAGCAGAGAGGTGTGGTGAGGAGGCGGAGCTCCATAGGTTAAGGGAGGAGCTGGAAGATGCTCATGAGCAGCAGTACTTGATGCTGAAGCGTTTAGAGGAGACCGAAATCGACAGGGACCGTCTGCTTGCTGAATTAGAAGAACAAGATAAACAGGTGTCAGAATGAGAGTGATTAACATATTCAAAATTTTAAAGGGGTTCTATTATGCCCTTTTACGAAGTCTTGATTTTGTTTTTGGGGTGTACTAGAATAGGTTTTCATGCTTGATTGTTGAAAAATAACATTATTTTTCACATATTTTACAAAATTGCAGCACCTCTCTTCCCAGTCTTTCTTAAATGCTCTGTTTAGTTCTTGTTTCGATGAAGCCCCTCCTTCCGAAATACTAAATGTGCTCTGATTGGTTAGTTGGCCCAGTGTGTTGTGATTGGCGAACCACTTAGAGCATGTACCGGAAATGTCACTCCCCTTACCATCTTTCATCAGTTTCATCTGCTCAGGCATAAACATTAATGATGGCATCAATTTTGCCACACCAATTCGAGCCAGATTCATACCCTGAGAATGTTTATGTACAAGAGGATCGTGCCGAACCTTTGCAAGCACAGATTTTACAGGACGTTTCAGAGTGGTAAGTTCCTAAGGTTCAGTGAACAGTCTTACAAAAGCAAGAGTTTACAAAAGCGAGAGCCCTGTAGCTAAACACTACATCAACACTTTAATGTTAGCTAGCAGGCTAACGGAGCCTTTGTTTACATCGTAGCAACAACATAAAATTTATAATTGGAACTATTAATAGAAAACAAATAATAAAAAATACTTTACAGGTTGTGATCCACAAACAACTGATTGTCCCGACAAAGTGGGAACTGCTCCGTCTTTCAGGAGAAGCTTTTGTCTGTAACTGGCATTGTACTCTCTTAGTTTTTGGAAGCTGTCCTCTGTAAATTGTGCAGCACACAGATAAATGTTGGCGTTGTAATGTTCAGGAACAGTGTTAAAAATAAACTTTAACCACTGTTTTCTAAGTTTGTCCGCCTTAGGAAAGCCAAACAAAGGGGTTTTGAAACAGGGGTGGAAAAAACAGTGTCTCTTTGACATGGCAACAACACGCTACTAAAGCAGGTCATCTTCGTCATCTCCAGTGCAACTCAACTAGACATCGCCCCCTTTTTTTTGCATATTCCGTGTGCAGGGATTATTTAATTGAGTGACATTTGGAAGAAGTGCATTGACATTTGGAAGAAGTGCATTGTAGTCTGTGAGCTGTTTGTAGTTCTTGAAAAGAGTGGACTTTGAGCTTTGTAACCTTGCAGATCTTTAATGCTCAAACAACATTACACACTAACTAAAGTTAAAGTGAAAAGTGTAATAGGACCCCTTTAAACATCTTTTGTTACATTTGTTTGCTACCTTCTTGATTTTGTTCTGTTTTGCTCAGTTTTGAGATTAAATGCATAATTCAGTCATGAAACTCTTTGAAGTAGCTGATTGTACTTCACTCATGCCAGTAGCAGCAGCATAGCATATCCATTCTTAACAATATAATGCTGTTAAATCTATTTCCAGAGTTGTCATGATTGAGATACCTTCAGAGCTTCAATCAAAATGTAATGTTAGGGAACCTATGTTGTAATGTGTAGGGAACCTTTTTTTATTTACCCTTTGACCCTATGGACAACTAAAAAACTGAATGAGAATGCTTTATTTTCAGTCAGCCATGATTAATTTATAGATCCACAATAGACCTTAACTTGTATTTTACTTTGGATATAGCTTTTTTTGTTGTTGTTCTAGATGAAAGCTGAGGAGAGCCAGACTCAGGAGCAGCTAGATTCTCTCAGTCTGGAGTTGCAGGCACTCAGGAGATCATTTTCCTCTGCTGACAGAATGGCTGCCCAACAACTGTCTGCAGCTAAGGACAAACTTCAGTCACTTCATAGCACTATAGAAAAAATACATCTGGAGAGAGCAGCGGTAAGACAAAGTGCAGGCTACTTGAGATCTTTTTGGAGCAACATCAATGTGAGAGATGTTCACTGATGATGATGTGTTTATATGCATGTAGAATGCAGAGGAGTTACAGAGCACCAAGATTCAGGCTGCCCAAGCCTTTCAGGACTTGGCTAGTGCTGAAGCAGAAATCCAGGTTCTCCAGAAGCTTTTGACAGATAGGGTAATGTACAGTATCTGCTCAGAATCTTTAGACTTCAGTCTTCCATTTTATCATCCTTTCAACGGATCTCTGACATTTTATGATTGTTGCATTTCGCCCCCTAGTGGCAGTGGCACTGAACTTTCAAATTGGTCATGAAGAACCCTTTGCTTATTCACTGTGGTAAAATTAATGTATAATGATTGTATGAATTTGTGCACCCAAAACCAATTACCCCCAATACATTTGAAAGAAAAGCATAGTATGTTTTCTAGAGCTAATCAGTGTAAACAGTTATAATTATAATTATATATAATTACAATAATTATTTATAACGGCCCATTTTACAGAAATAGTGTTTAAAGAATAAGTTTAATTCTTAAATTTATTTTAGTTAAAAAAATAGTTGTAATTCTCACAACATGCTCATAGTTTTGATTAGAATACATCACATCTTGTCAGGCAGTCGCATATGGTCTAGCTGCAAAAGGTCAAATGCAGTATTTCGGTGCACCCAAAGCTCAAATCGAAATATCAGAATATTCTACATACTTGATATTCGAAACTCCATGTAGTTCCTGTACTACTCTCAATTGGAAATGAATGACTTCCAGTACCTTGCTTGTCAGAGATAGTGAAAAGGTGGATTTAGTTTGTTAATGCCCTGTTAATGCTACATTAATGCATTCCCTGGTTTCTGTTGAATGAAGGTTCATGAGACAGATGGGAATCTCCACAGTGTCCCAAACTCTAGTATTCAACAGCAAGAATTGGACAGATTAAACCAAACCTTGAAAAAGCAACAAGCTCAGACCAAACGTCTCAAAGATCAACTTACACAAGCCAAAGAAGGTTTGTTTGCCATCTTTCCATGGTAACTCCTCACAAACCCTAGCATCATGGTGGCGTGTTTTGTGGCAAAGAAAGCACCATGCACATTTCCTTCAATGCAAAAATTGACTTGTTATATATTGTGGTTTGTTTAGCTAACAACGGAAATCTAGAAGAGCTGCTGGACGAGATTGGAGCCCTGAGGGAGACTCTTCTACAGCAGAATAACTTCCTGTCCAGTTTAGTAGATCCCCTGCCAAACACAGGATATTGGTACTATGTACCATCAAATCAGAATGTAAGATATCATATTTTGAAAAATGTTATTTTAGCATTAGAAAAGGAATACTCTTGTAAGTGACTTGACTTCACCAGTGTCAATTCTGTATTATAATCAGCATGTTATTTGTCTTCAGGCCCCTAGTTTGGGATCTCAGGGCACGCAAGACTCTGGATTGGGCTTTGTGCACCCTCAGTCCCCTGAAAGAGGCCGACAGTCTGGCCACAGAGCACAAAGGGAAAAAAGACCTCCTGTTAATGGAGGATATTGGGTCTACTCCCCCCATCCGCACACTCAAGGAAAGAGAGGCAAGTGCCACAGTCTCTCTCTTCAACATCATCATGGTAATGAATATCATGTCAAAGCTGTAATATCTGTCCACATGTTTCCTCAGATGCTCAGATGTTCGGAGACAGTGGAAGAGAGAGCGATATGGATGGGACACGCTTCACACCTCCATCTGGCTCTGCTGGATTTACTTTACCTGATGGTACTGCTTTTCCTTCCGGTTCATTTATCTATAATCACTCTGTACCTGGCCTCCCCATTGGCTCAAGTGCAGTCTTCTATGGGCCACCTCCTGATGGAGCCAGGCTGGTGTACGGACCTCCTCCCAGCAATCTTACTATTCCTCTGGTGCCCAGCGGGACGCTGCACTGTAATGTGCCTGGACATCAGGACCTGGTGAGAGATACTGTATACAAATTTCAAGTTAAATTGAGCTCTATTATTTCCTGTTGAATTATGCCACTGTTACATTATTTTACATAATTTTACTGTAATTTATAAATATATTAGACTTTAAATGTATTTGACGTTTTATTTAACATTACATTTTTACATTGACAGTGTTTACATACACAATATTATACTGCAATATTAATCAGAATTTTGTCATATTCCGATGATATGTGCATAATGTAAGCACGATTACCCAATTAAGACAATATTCCAGTTATGAGAAAATTTGAATAAATTTTTTTTTTTTAAATATTAATAGAGATCACAAGTATTGTGAACTTTTGCAATGGTATTTTGCAAATAATGTTCTTGTGTGCTATTGTTTGGAAACTTAATACTTTTATTCACCAAGGATGCATTCAGTTGATCAAAAGTGACAGTTAAGACATTTATAATGTTACAATTACAAAAGATTTCTATTTCAAATAAATGCTGTTCTTTTGAACCTTCCATTCATCAGAGAATCCTAAAAAAAATTCATAATTTCAACAAAACATTAAGATGCACAACTGTTTTCAACATTGATTATAATAAGATAACATTAGCCGCTTTTCCACCATCAAGCCGAACAGTTCTAAGAATGGTAAGGAACAGTTCCAGTTATATTTCCACTTGAGCCTGGTACAGCATAGCATGATTGGTTGGTAATAAAATTAATAATATGATTTCAATAAAATTAAAAGAAATATCTGATCATCCTCCATAACGCGGTCGCTATTTACAATTCATATCATCTGTAAACTCTTACGTTACCAAGGCAACAACTGACGCATTTGTATTACATTCCAAAGAGCTCTGTTTTCAGTCCCATAGTGGAAAATAAAAACCATATCCGTACCGGCTGGGCCGGATCGGCACGGAATGGAATGGTTAAGCAGCAAGAGCGGTTTGGCTCAACGGTGGAAAAGCAGCTGTTGATAATAAAGTTTCTTGAGCACCAAATAAGCATATTAGAATGATTTCTGAAGGATTATGTGACACTGAAGACTGGAGTAATGGTGGCTGAAAATTAAATATTAAATGTAAAATAAGTAAAAATAAAAGTTAAATGTAAAATAAATTACATTTTCAGATATTTTCAAATAGAAAACAGTTATTTTAAATTGTAATAATTTTCACAGTATTACTGTTTTTACTGTATTTTGATCGAATAAATGCAGCCTTGGTGAGCATAAGAAACTTCTTTCAAAAACATTAAAAAATATAACTGTTCTCAAATTTATGCACTGTAGTGTACATGGAAATTTTTTTAATTAGAAAGTAAGTTTTAGTAAAAGTAGTTTTGGTTTGTGTTTCAGGAGCGTGATCTGAAGAAGGCAGAGCGTAGGCTGAGAGAAGAGTGTGCTGATAGAGTTCACAGTGAGGAAGAAAAGCACACACTGCAGGAAAAAACAACAGAGCTGCAGCAGGAAATCAAACGTCTGCGCAGGACTATCCACACACTGCAGCGCCACACGTCAGTGAGCATGGCAACACCAATATATCATACTCAATATGAACTCAGCATAACACACAGCAACTCTGAAATGTAAACTACATATTATTGATAAAATTGAATATCTAGTGCCTTTAATTTTTTTGGTTCATCAGGAGTGGGCTGGAAAGCACTGTATTGCATGCAGAGGAGGAGCAGTGTGTGCTGGGAGAGGTGGAGTGTGTGGAGAAGACCCTGCTGAAGCGCAGAGCAGAGCTCAGAGAAGCTGACAGACGGCTTCTAGAGGCTGAGACAGAGCTTAAAGACACTCGAGCCAAGGTCTGACACTAGTGTTCCTCTTAGTCAAGTCAAGTCAAGTCACCTTTATTTATATAGCGCTTTTTACAATGTAGATTGTGTCAAAGCAGCTTTACATTGATAACTGGTACATTATTTGGCTGCACAGCAGCTCTTAAAGAATAGTGTCAATGCAGGTAGATCAAAGCACTGTTGAATATCAAATGTCAAGTCAAATGTCAAGTGTCCCCAACTAAGCAAGCCAAAAGGCGACAGCGGCAAGGAACCCAAACTCCATCAGGTGACATCAGGTGGCAGACAAGTGGCAAATAGGTGTTTAAATGGAGAAAAAAACCTTGGGAGAAACCAGGCTTAGTCGGGGGGCCAGTTCTCCTCTGGCCAACAGTGCTTTGTTACGATTCAGGTTGCCATCGTAAGTCCAATAGGATCGCAGCATTCAAAGTATTTATTCCAGTTCCATCCAATTGAGGATCGTATTCATCACGCCGGTATGGACGGTTGTTGAGGAACTGTGTCGTGGCTGTCGTGTCGATGAGGCCCTCACAGTGGATGATCTAGTTGACTCAATCTCTGCTGATACTTCAGGGCTGCGTTGTGGTCGTGTCAAGGCGCAGGTCCTCGGTCTCACCTGGATACGGCCCGGATCCGGTTGACTACGGTGAACCTCAGAATAACCAGAAAGACTAATGTTAGCGTAGATGCCATTCTTCTTCTGATGTAACGAGTACATCATGTGTTATAGGAAGTGTTCCCGGTTCCGGCTGACCTAATTTATGCAGCCTAATAATCCTTTAACGGATTTGAAAATATAAATTGGTAATGTGTTATGTGTATGCCAGGTTAAAGAAATGCGTTTTTAGTCTAGATTTAAACTGACAGAGTGTGTCTGCTTCCCGAACAATGCTAGGAAGATTGTTCCAGAGTTTAGGTGCCAAATAGGAGAAGGATCTACCGCCTGCGGTTGATTTTGATATTCTAGGTATTATCAGCTGGCCTGAATTCTGAGATCGCAATAGACGTGAAGGACTATAATGAATTAAGAGCTCGCTCAGGTACTGGGGAGCTAAACCATTTAGTGCTTTGTAAGTAATTAGCAAGATTTTAAAATCTATACGATGTTTAACAGGAAGCCAATGCAGTGTTGACAGAACCGGGCTAATATGATCATACTTCCTAGTTCTAGTAAGAACTCTAGCTGCTGCATTTTGTACGAGCTGTAGTTTATTTATCAGGCGAGCAGAACAACCACCCAGTAAAGCGTTACAGTAATCTAGCCTTGAGGTCATGAACGCATGAACTAACTGTTCTGCATTTTTCATTGAGAGCATATGTCGTAGTTTAGATATATTTTTAAGATGGAAGAATGCGGTTTTACAGATGCTAGTAACATGGCCTTCAAATGAAAGATTGGTATCAAAGAGCACACCCAGGTTCCTAACTGACGACGAAGACTTAACAGAGCAGCCATCAAGTGTTAGACAGTATTCTAGGTTATTACGTGAAGAAGTTTTTGGCCCAAAAATTAGAATCTCTGTTTTTTCTGAATTTAGTAGTAGGAAATTACTGGTCATCCAATTTTTTATATCAGCTATGCATTCCGTTAATTTTGTGAATTGGTAAGTTTCGTCAGGGCGCGAAGAAATATAGAGCTGAGTATCATCAGCGTAACAGTGAAAACTAACGCCATGCTTCCTAATGATATCTCCCAAGGGTAGCATGTACAGAGTGAAAAGCAACGGTCCTAGTACTGAGCCTTGCGGTACTCCATATTGAACTTGTGATCGATATGACATCTCTTCGTTTACTACTACAAACTGATAACGGTCAGATAAGTATGATTTGAACCATGACAATGCAATTCCACTAATGCCAACATAATTTTCGAGTCTATTTAAAAGAATATTGTGATCAATAGTGTCAAATGCAGCACTAAGATCCAGTAACACTAATAGAGAGATACAACCACGATCTGATGATAAGAGCAAATCATTAGTAACTCTAATGAGGGCAGTCTCAGTACTATGGTACGGTCTAAATCCTGACTGGAAATCCTCACAGATACTATTTCTTTCTAAAAAGGAACATAGTTGTGATGATACTGCCTTTTCTAGTATTTTTGACAGAAAAGTGAGATTTGAGATCGGCCTGTAATTGACTAATTCTCTAGGATCAAGTTGTGGTTTTTTAATAAGAGGTTTAATAATAGCCAGCTTAAAAGTTTTTGGTACGTGTCCTAGTGATAAAGATGAATTGACGATATTAAGAAGAGGATCTATAACCTCTGGAAGCATTTCTTTCAATAGCTTAGTCGGTATAGGGTCTAACATACATGTTGTTGATTTTGATGATTTAACAAGTTTAGACAATTCTTCCTCTCCTAAAGCAGTAAATGAATTGAATTTTTCCTCAGGGACACTACAATGCACTATCTGACGCGATACTGTAGTAGACGGTTGCATGGTTATAATTTTTTCTCTAATATTATCAATCTTGCAAGTAAAGAAGTTCATAAAGTCATTACTGCTGTGCTCTTTGGAAACATCAGAAGTTGAAGCTTTATTTCTTGTTAATTTAGCCACTGTATCAAATAAATACCTAGGGTTGTGTTTATTTTCTTCTAAAAGTTTTGAAAAATAGGCAGATCTAGCAGATTTTAGGGCCTTTCTGTACTCAATCATTCTCTCTCTCCACAAAATGCGAAATACTTCTAGTTTTGTTTTCTTCCAGCTGCGCTCCATTTTCCTGGCTGCTAACTTTAACTCTTAGTTGGGGAGCCACGCTCTTAACTACATTTTTCAGTAGCATTAGGGGCTGATCACACAGAACATGTTTTTACATTCCACTGCGCTACTTTTCCAACGTCACTAGAGAGACGTTTAACCATTGCACTCACGTCTCGTTTTTTTGCAGCATCTTGTTCATGATGCGGCATTCTAAAAGCACGCCGCCCAAGTTAAAAAAAAGTTCAGCTTTTACAAAAATGCGTCTTCAGACCTTGTTTGGTTTTTTTTTTCCACTCCCGACCTGCATCTTGCTTTTTAAACGCAAAAATACGTTCTGTGTGAATGACCCCTTACAGTAGTCCAGTGTAGCTCATGTCCTCTCTCTCTCCCTCCACTTTCCTATCAATTCTCCAGTATGATATATGACATAAAATAAGTATAATAATGACATAAAAATTATAAAAAAAAATCACTGATTCAGTCGTTGCTCCCTGTACAATAAATATTTAGCTAAATACTGCTGTTAATCACAATGTTTTTTATTTAGTTATATAAATTAAGGTTTTTATAGTTTTTTAATTAAATTAATTATTTTGTTTATTTATATCAATTAATACACTACCATTCAAAAGTTTAGCATCAAATAAGGTTTTTTTGTTTTATAGAAATTAATACTTTTATTCACCAATTATATTGACCAGTAAAGAAATTTGTTACAAAAGATTTATATTTCCAATAAATGCTTTTCTTTTGAACCTTTTATTCATCAAAGAATCTTAAAAAATGTATTATACTAAGCAGCACAACTGTTTTCAACATTGATAATAATGTTGAAATGTTTCTTGAGCAGCACGTCAGCATATTAGAATGAATTCTGAAGGATCATGTGACACTGAAAACAAGAGTAATGATGCTGAAAATTCAGCTTTGACATCACAGGAATAAACTACATTTTAGACATGCTAAATATTAAATAACTTAAAATATTAAAATAGAAATAAGTTATTTATTTATTATTTTAAAAAGTAACTTGACTGTGGTTAAACTACATTCAATAAAAAAAGTAGCTTCCCTAACTCTGGTCTTCCTAAATATTACATGTACTGTATACATCAACTTCTGAATTGCTATGTCTAATGCATGTGGGTTTGCAGACTAAAGAGAGTGTTCAGCGCTACAATGAGGCCAGGAGGCGAGTGGAAGAAACAGAACGAGAGCTGGTGGAGATAGAACAGAGAGCTCAAGACAGCGCCACAATGCTGGTCCGAACCAAACAACAGCTGAGGTGAACACAACTACGTTGAACACACATTGAAAAAAATGAATTACTAATTTCAGTTCTGAATCCTTACAGCTGCTGTGTGTAATTTATACATCATTAGTGGCACCAAACAGAATTGCAAAAATAACAACCGTTTCAAAAAGGTTTACCAAACTCTTTTTTGTTCAGACAAAAAGGCAGCACAGTGTTAAAAGCAAGTGTTTACACATTTGGGGGAAATCAACCTACGAATGGTTTAATGTAATTAAAGTATTTTAATATCAAAAAATTACAGCAGCTTTTAAGGAAGTTTAGTTTGAGCTGGAGAACTTGGTAATAGCAAAAATTGAAACGTAAATGTGCTACTGAAGGAATCTTCAAGAGGAGGTTAAGGAGCTGCAAAAAAGGAAACAGGACCAAGAACAGACTCTACAAGAAGTAGAGGAGGTCCTCGCATGTCAAGATGCAAAGTTTCAAGAAGTCAACAGAAAGCTGGATAGAGCGACTGACAGGTACTACAACTATAATTTCAGTAAATCACTGAATGCAGAAAATTTCTCTCCACTGAACTGTCTGTCTCTTGTATATAGACTGGAAACTGTTGAGAAAGAGCTCAGAGAGACCCAGAGCCTTGAGGCGAAACTCCTGCAGAGCTGCAGAGAGACAGAAGACAGCCTAACACAACGCAAAACTGAACTGGGCAAAGTCAACACTCAGGTAACACGTGTAAAGACACTGATACTTTTATTCAGCAAAAACTCATTAAATAATTCAAAAATGACAGTAAAGACATAATGCAACAAATAATTCGGTTTTAAATAAATGCTGTTCTTCAAAATTTCTGCCCACCAAATCCTGGGAAAAAAATGGTTTTCACACTTTCTTTAAATAGCACAACTTCTTTCAGCCGTGATAGTAAGAAATGTTTCTTGAGCACCAAGTCAGAATTTTAGAATGATTTCCAAAGGATAATTTGAATATATAAAAATAGAAAACAGTTATTTTAAATTGTAATTGAGTTTTACTGTAAATTAACCAAGCCTTTGAACAGTATTGTGTAGCTGAAAAGTATTACACCAGTGTGACTTTGTGGGTCTTGTGTGGGATACAGGTGGTGTTGCAGCAGGAGGAGCTGTCTTTGCTGGACAGGAAGCTGGAGCAGTGGAAACAGGAAGAGGAGGTGTTGAGAATTAGTTTGGAGCAGCACAGGCAGGGCCTGTTGGATGTGCTCAGACAGGGAGAAGAGGATGCCCAACTCTTACACCAGCGCATTCAGGTTTTTCACACACAAAATATTAGTGCAGTGTTTAATTATTTAGGAAATACGTTTGATGAATATTTATGAATGGTCTGGATATGTGTAGGAACTCCGTGTGGATGTGCAGTCTTTGGCCGTGCAGAAGGGAGAGCTGGACTCTCAGCTGTCCGAGAGCAAAGCCAGACTGGCACAGTACAAGAAAGATCAGCAGCAGGAGGAGGAAACCCTGCAGAGCATCCGTTCAGCCATTAAAAAACACACAGCAGGTCTGTTACATTAAGAGTGGGCAGTTTGACATGTCATGACATTAATTTAACATCGTTTAACATCTGTCTCAAACAATAGGGTCTTTCGTACCGAATAGTTTTAGGAACTTAGTTCTAGGAACTAGCCACTAGGATAGTTCCCCGAGAACTAATTTCTCCCTCTGGCCATGTTGCTGGTTGCATTCGCACCAGGAATAGGAACTGTGAAGCGGCCAACAGCGGCATCTTTAAACGCGGCATTTACAAACGCTAAAAACTGGTGGATGGAAGCCATGATCAGAGCTGTGTTTGTTGTGTGTCGTGGGTTTCGTAATAACGGAAACGGAATGTAAACGCATAATTTACGTGACTGAAAGAGCAAAAAGTGGGTCTAAGAGACTAAATCTCCTATGACAACTTTCAGTATTACATATCATCGAGGCAGAGAAAAGAACACAACCCTGCAGACAACATGTTAATGCCGTTATCATTGTTTTCCATGTTCGTGAAGTAAATATGTTTACATGGCTTTTTAAAAATGCCGGGTGCTTGTGTTTGACATGCGTTTGACCAGTCAACGTACACTTACATCACTGATAGTTCCTATAGTGCTGGTTTAGACCCTACTCTGAAGTAGGAGCTAATAGTTCCCCCAAAAGGAGTTCCTAGAACTAAAATCATTCCTAGTTCCTGCGGTGCGAACACAGCAAAATCCTGGTACTTCAGCCAGTAGTTCTAGGAACTGTGAAAAGGTTACTGTATGAAAGCCCCTAATGGCGTGAGTGTTAGATGAGAGGTGGAAATGGCGTATTTTGTAAACTTGTTTCTGGTCAGTTGACTGAACAGTCACTTTCCTTTGAGAGCCAATCCTGTGCTGCCATTAAAATTTGAATTAGCCAAAATCTCACTGCACCTTCAAAAAGTCCAAAAAGAGGTGTGTAGACTGAAAAGATCCAAATAGTCAAAAGGAAGCCCGCACACTCTAATAATGAAAAAAAGATGCTAAAAGCCACTGCTTTACTGAAAAATGGCAAACATTTCAAACTTTATTGGTCACGTGATCAATAAAATTTGACATTTTGATAATTTTGGTCTGGTTTTCTGTGATGTATTCTATATTTTTGTAGCAAGTCAGTAAGTAATATACCAGAGATGAGGTTATCCTAATATATACATATGTGTCTGTATAGAGAGAGGAAAAAAATAAAAACTACTGCTTGTGGTACAGAAATGGACAAATTACAAAAATAAGTCTGAATGAGTGGAAAAAAACTGAATAATATCCGTTTGGGAAATAATATGGTTCACCCAATTAATTTTGGGTGGCACAGTGGTGCTCCGGTTTCCTCCACAGTCGAAAGACATGCAGGTTAGGTGAATTGGACAGTCAACATTGCCTGTGTGTGATTATGTGTGTGTGAGAGAGCCCTGTGATGGACTGGCCATCTGTCCAGGGTGCTTTTGGATAGGCTCAAGCACTATGAAGGTCGTATAAGGAATAGAGAGAGAGAGAGAAAATTAATTTTGAGAATTTGTGTGTTTAGAGCTAAGGCATGTGTTGGAAATGGTCCAATTGGAGACTGGGGAATTAGAGGGAGTGAAGCTGCAACATAACCAGAAACTGGACCAGCTAGAGAAGAGCCAGGAAACTCTTCTACAGGTCAGTCCTAAACATTATTTTGTCTTCGCCTGTACTGTCTGTTCTGATGTTTGATGTGAAGTTAATATGTAAGTTTCCGCTGCTCAGGTGCACATGGAACTGCAGCATGTGCAGCAAGAGCTGCAGGAGCAGCGTGGGGAGGCTGAGAGACAGATGAACCTGCTGGAGAAAGAGAGAGCAGAGCTGCACACCCTCCAACAGAAGAGCCTTGACCTGCAACAGCAAACGGACAAAGAGAGGAGCAGCCTGCAGGAACAGTGCAGAAACCTGGAGGCCAGACGCACACATGCTCAGAGGTAACATATGGAAAAGTTCTCACATTTCTTTGGCATTGTGTGTACATTCTTCAGAGACTTACGAGTCATATTGGAAATACTGCTGTGTCAATATCTGATGAATCTACCACTTTGTTGTTAGTTGTTATTGTCATCATGACAATTAATATGATTCCAGAGTTATCTCTTAACTGTCCTGCACAGTTCAGCTCCATCCCTAGTTAAACACACCTGAACCAGCTAATCAAGGTGTTCAGGATTACTAGGGTGCTTCTCAAATGGAAGGCTGCATACTACTGTATTGAGGCTGTGTCCTTCCTAGTCCAGTCCTTTGGTGGCTTGTAGGCTAGAGTCCTCTTCAGCATTAAACGCTAGAATGAGGTCTAGTAAGTGCGCATGGCTACTATGTCACACAAATGTTTCCGCCCCTATAGTCAGGACACAAAAATACTATTAATTTTGGAAAAATACTTTGTATCAAAAATCTTTATAATAACTGGCTTTCTATTAATGCTGTACATTGAATGACAACCTTCTGTGGTCTCCCAGTGGCTTACATTATTGCCAGTTTAGTGTTAAGTGATTAATTTACACCAAAACAAAAGATAACATGTATGCCTTCGTCTCCGAAAACATTATTTTTGTCTTACATTTTATAATGAACTTAACACAGTTATTGAACTGAACTAAATCAATACTCAACTGACTTCAGCTGAATGATGACACTATTGTCGTTTTTAGAGCTGCTTTACAGCAGAATTAAATTCTGTTTGCTTTATTAATCATTAATTTCCTGTTTATCACTGTAAAGCTTCTTTGTATATCTGTATTGTATAAAGCACTACATAAATAAAGGTGACTTGACTTGGTTTCAGGTGTTTGGAAGCAGCAGAGATGAAGGCAAGGGCAGCAGAAACAGAGCTGCTCAGACTACAGACTGAGCTAGACAAACTACAACAGGACCAGAAACACGTGCATGATCTGCGTCAGGAGATCAGCAGAGACACTGCAGCAGCGCAGCAGCAGCATGAGGGTATCCGCTAAACAGCCTTACTTTAACATCAGCTCTTATGTGTTTATTTTCATGCACTGTGAAAACAAACACTCTGAAATGCTTGTTTTTCCCACAGAGGAGTTGAGCAGACTGAAGAAACAGCTGGTGGAATCTCAAACTCAGTTAGATGAGATCAGAGAGGTGAGATACAGCAAAACACTGCATATCTAGCGTTTTTCTTTTAGCCAATACAACTGAAACCGAAAATAAAGTTTATTTAATAATCAACAAATAAAACTTGTATATAAAAGTTTTAAATAAAATCTGCAAGATGTTTTTTTCAACTATATTTAAGTACCCTGTTATATTTGCAAATTCCCTGTTTATTCCCATTAATTCCCGTTAATTCCCATATATTCCCATTAATTCCCATGGAAAGTTTCCAGTTTTGAAAATTCCCGGAATTTTGCAACCCTATATAGCAAACACATAAATCACTGATATGGCACAAAAAAGTTTTGTTCAATAGCTTAACATTATGGTTTCATGAAACGTACCTCAAAAAAATTCACTGACATTTCTTTTATTAACGGCATGTCTTTTTCCAGGTAAAGTAGAGGAAAAAAGTTTGGAATCACTCAATGTTTAGGAAAAAATTATGGAATCATCTTTTAATTTCCATTGCTACAATAAATACCAGGACAAGTCTAAAAATGCTAATTAGTCATCAGTTAAAAGTGCTTACACACTTAACGAGCTGTTGGACGTGGCTAATTGAAAGGAAACATGGCTCCAACGAAAGAGTTATCAGTTGAAACAGTGGAAAGGATTATAAAACTCATTCAACAAGGAATTTCAACATGGAGTGTGGCCAAAGAAGTTGGTTGCTCCCAGTCAGCTGTGTCTAAAATTTGGTGCAAGTATAAACTGAATGGGAAGGTTATAAAAGGAAAACATACAGGCAGACCAAGGAAGACGTCAAAGCGTCAGGATAGAAAACTCAAAGCAGTATGCCCTGAAAACAGAAAATTATAAAATTATATTAAATATAAAAAAGCCAAATGAAAACCAGCACTAACACCAAAACAGAAGAAAATAAGCTTACAATGGGCTGAGGAGAAGCAAACAATGAGTGTCGATGATTGGATGAAAGTGATATTCAGTGATGAATCACGAATCTGCATTGGCCAAGGAGATGACGCTGGAAATTTTGTCTCGTGCCGTTCTAACGAAACATAAAGATCACTGCCTGAAGAAAACAATCAAATTTCCCAACTCATTTATGATATGGGGTTGCATGTCAGGTAAAGGACCAGGGGAGATGGCAATCATTACCTCAACAGTCAATGCACAGGTGTATATTGAAATTTTGGACATTTTTCTCATCCCATCCATAGAAAATAGGTTTGGTGATGATGAAGTCATTTTTCAGGATGACAATGCATCTTGCCACAGAGCTAAGAGTTGATCTTGATCTGTAAAAAGACATTCCATTAATAAAAAAAATGTGATTTTGTTGAAGGCATGTTTAACGAAGCCAGAAAGTTAAGCTATTGAACAAAACCTTTTTTGTGTCATATCTTTTATTTGTTTGTTTGCTATAAAGTAAAAAAGCTTGATGAACATCATCTTAAGTGTGGTGATTCCATAATTTTTGCCAGGGGTTGTAGATACTGACACACACGGCATAAGAAAAGTGCTAATTAAACATCACCATTTCGGTTAATGATTTCGGCACTCCAAACGGAAATTTCTGTGCATCACTACATAGCATGAAAAGTGTTTCTCTTGATCATGTGTAGGAGGTAAAGGCTGCGAGAAGGCAGCGGGAAGAGCTTGTGAAGCAACAAAAGGAGCAAAAGGCTGAACTGCAGCAGAAAGAGGAGAAGATCAGGAGGAGACAACAGAAGCTGGACCGACTAGGGCAGCAGCTGGAGGACCTCAAGGCAGAAGTAGCCGTGAAACAGACACAGCTTGAAGAACATGAAAAGGTAAAGTGACAATATCTTTTCATACACCATTATTTCATACACTTCACCTTTAAAACTAGATGATCAACTATGTTAGAGGGACAGTTCACCCAAAAATGAAAATTTCAATTACTTATCCTCCATTGAAAGTCCATTATGGATTTCTTTTACAATCTCAGTTTTCAATTGTAAAGTACAGTACTTTATTGACATGATTGTGTTTACATACAATATTGCCAACGCACTATATGCAAAACAAGCAATGACAAGAACAAGAAATATCTATAAGTACTGAATAAAAATAAGATTTTAAAAATCATTATACTGTACATACTGTAATATATGTGCAATGATGGTTTTTGATTCTATTGATCAAGACTTCTTTGGCTTCTGAGGGTGTGCAGCTGTAAAAAGAATTTTGCTGCAATTGATGGGTAACTGTCTTCCCTTATTAACATTTGCATTTTATCTGTTTCTAAATAGCTGTAAAACTTTTGCATGAGGTTAGAGTTTGTCAAAGACAAAGTATTTCTCTCTCACCTCTTTTTGATCTTTTTTTTGAGTTTTAGCCTAATGGACTTTCAATAGAGGGACAAAAATCTTTCAGTTTTCTTGAAAAGAACTTTATTTGTGTTACGAAGTTAAGAACAAAATTCTTAAGTTGTAGGAAAAAGGTAATTTGTCTGTTGTTAATAGTTAAGATGTATGATGCTCTGCTTACACAGAAGTCACTTTCAAACCAAACAGCTTCTGTTGGTTTAAAGCTGCGAATTTGTGTGACCAACTGAACCTATTGCACAGTTTGTGATGGAAATTCTTTTGCCTTCACACTTATTTCCCAATCGTGTGGATTCCCATTAAAATGACTGGATTTTGCTAACGACAATTCACTGACACTGAGCAATGGTAACTGTGACCACACCGTAAGGGTTTGACATGAGGGTGAGTAAATGATGACTGAAATGTCATTTTTGGGTGAACTAACCTTTAAAATCCTTTTTTGATGTTGTTGTCCTGAGTTTGAGTCATTTTCTGGGAGTAATGAGGTCATCATATTTGTGTCCTGTGGGTAGATGATGAGGGTACAGCAGCAACAGAGCATTGATTTGGAGCAGCAGCACAGGCTGAAGCAGCAGAAGCTGCAGGCAGTAGACAGAGCTCTGGCCCTGAGGCTGGACCGGATGGAGCAGGTCGCAGCCGCAGCAGCAGAAATGAACCTGCAGAGGGAGCACAAACAGTGCACTGCACTACAAGAGCAGGTGGATAAACTGGGTGAGCTGCATTACCATGTGTTCCCTTACGTTTAGCCTGGTGAGCACAGAACGACTTGACTTTGAGTACTGAAGTGTGAGTGTGTGTTCAGAGCAGAAGGTGTGTGAGCGGGACATCAGACTCCAGCATGCTGCTGAGGAGACCCATCGCCTGCAAGAGGCTCTTCTCTCTGACAGGACAAGTGCTGAGGGACGTCAGGATGCCCAGAGTAACCACAGCCACACAAACAGGCAAAAACTGCAGGGAGTGGAAAAGGTGATTGGCAGACGGGCCCATTAGTAGTATACTGGCAATTTAATGGACACTGGAGCTGTTGCCTAGGTGCTATAGAAAAATATTAAAGCGAAAGTTCATCCAAAAATTAAATTCTGTCCCCCATGTTGTTCTAAAACTGTATGACTTACTTTCTTCTGTGCAACATAAAAGAAGAAATGTTAAAGAATATCTTAAATTAAATGTAAATTTAATTTATATTTAATTTTAGTACTCCATGAACGTATTTTATTTCATTTTTTTAAGGTTAAATTTTTTCATCTAATATTTGTTTTATTTTATTTCAGCTTTATTTCAGTTAATGAAAATAATTTTTCATAGTTTTAGTTTTAGTTATTAATAACAACATTATAAAGTTTATTCAGCTGATATTTGGCTGAATTTTGAGATTATCATGTTCAACATTGGCCCACAAGTAGTAGTAAAATATTTGAAAGACTTGGAGAAATGAGACTGCCATATTTCATAAAGCAGTAATTCAGTATTTTTAGACTGTAAGTATGAATGGTATGAAGTGTTGTATGGTTGTGAGTGGGTTGTGGGTATATTGTGCTGGCTTTATTTTTTTAACATTCCTTTATTTTAGAAAGTCTTTGGTCAGCTCCGGCTGTTAGTTTATTCTAGCCATGGAACACAGAGGGAATTTATAGCCAACAGACTAACTTGAGCTTGTTTCAGGAGCGTGTACGGCTCCAAAGGGACCTGCTGACTGTGGAAAAAGCTGCTAAAGAAAACCATAAACAAGCCAGAACGCTGCAGGAACAGCTCAGCACCATTTCCCAAGAGCTGCTCTGCCTCAAAGACACGGTACAAACAGAAAATAGCATTGTAACACACCACATCTGTTTGCTGTAATAGATCTGTTGCAGATAAACATATTAAATGTACTTGTTCTACTTGTTTGGGCTGTAATTAATTCTGAAGCACATGTGATGTTACTTTATATGGTTATCTGTGAGTTGTGAGAAAGATGAATGACCGTCATGTGCCTCTCTCAGCTGCAGAGCCAAGAGGAAGGAAATACTCGGCTATGCCAGATTAAGGACAGTTTGCGCTCTGTGAGGTCACAGATGAAAGTGGAGCTTGACAGTGGGGTGAGGGAGCTGGAGTCGCCCTCTAGTGTCTCCTCAGACACAGACAGCCTGAAAGAGAACCACCCTAGTGTTACGTTCTCCTTGGGGAATCCAGCTTACAACACTAAGGTGAGCCTTTTCACAAGTGTGTTAGTATGGGAGATGTGCACAGATTGTGCACAAATTACTCTAAAGCAGTGGTTCTCAATCAGGAGGCCAGGACCCACAAGAGGGCCTCAGCAAACATCTAGGGGTCCTCATGATGAATTAAATGATTTAAAATAATGAAAAAAATAATCATTTCAAACCTGTATACTTTTCTTTCTTCTGCTGAACATAAAAGTAGATATTTTGAAGAATGTTGGTAACCAAACAGTTTTGGTTCCCGTTGACTTCTATTATATGTACGAAAAATGCAATGGAAGTCAATAGGATCCGGAAATGTTTGGTTAAGAACATTCTTCAAAATATCTTGTATGTTCCACAGAAGAGTAAGTGATGAAAGATTTTTTTATTTTTTGGCAGTTTATCCCTTTAATTCCTGAACCAGGGTTCCTGCTGTCTTGGTAAATCTGGATATACTGTATGAGGAAGCCTTATTTTAAAAGTGTGACTTCTAGACCTGGAAAAGTCTGGTAAATTAATAAAATCTTAAAACACAGTGGGCATTTTTATAATTAACATGCAATTTACTAGTTATTATACATTTTTTACTAGTTGAGCTTTAAAATATTTTATCGGGTACAAATTATATATAAAATATATATTTTTAAAATCCTTATCCTTTAATCCCTATCCAGTAAATCACAAACAACTGAAAGAGTCATGTAAATTGGTTAAAATGCATCGCAGCAGAACAAGTATCATTAAAATTACTCACATTTTTATTTTTAATTTACAGAAACAAGGATTTAGTTTAAAATAAGTTTTGAAAACAAAATTAGAGGGCCTGTGAATATTAGGGGACATTAAGGGGTCAAAAAGGTTGACAACCACTGCTCTAAAGTAACATTTACTCAGCATTCTATCTCTGAAAAGTCTGATTATTCTATCCATGGAACACCGAGGGAACTCCAAAGTACCAAAAAGTAGCTTGTATGACTTGTGGGCCATTTTCTTCAGCTCTTAGATCTCTTTTCTGCTTCTGCAGTTTCAAACCTGGCACATTTGCAAACTGTGTCTTGTTAACCAGAAGTTGAGATGCAATCAACAGGGCTAATGTTGATCATTTGCTACAAACAGGATGAACAGTGGCGAGGGGAAGCACTGAGGGAAAGACTAAGGCAGCAGGAGGACCATTTGAAGGTACAGTGAAGTTAATCAGGATCTCAATATCTTAATCATTTGACAAGACAGGGGTGTCCAATCCTGATCTTGGAGGGCCACTTTCCTGTAGAATTTAGCTCCAACCCTAATTAAGCACACCTGAACCAGCTTATCAAGATCTCCAGGATTACTAGAAATATCTAAGCAAGTGTGTTGGGGCAGGTTGGAGTTAAACTCTGCACGTCGTCCATCCAGGAGCAGAATTAGACACCCATGTGATAAGGTAACAAACTTTATATTATTAGATATTTAGATTTTGTCTGAGAAGATTTGAAATCTCAAGACTGATTTGAGTGTCTGTCCATGGGTTCCAGGTTCAACTGCGCAGTCGCATGTTTTCCCAGCAAGAGGCTCTGAGTCAGCGCAGACTGCAGACTGAAGGCAGCATTCAGGGTCTGCGCAGGCATGTTGACAAACTGGACCAGCTCCTCGGCAACTCTTCCAAAGACTCCTCTTATTTGAGTGACCTGGAAGCCAAACATGCCAATGTAAGGGATCCGAAACATTGGTCCACTGGCACTTCTGTATTGACATAAGCAAATATTTGCATATACCAAACCATGCAGCATCTATAAAGAAGGAGCTATCTTCCATTATCAGATTATGAAAGCAGGTGGTTACAGATGAGTTCAGATAAGCTGTTCGATTAAACCTGCACCTACAAGAAAAGGGTACACAGAGACCATTGAGCCAAATCCACAAGACAGTCTCAATGACTTCCTGCTTTGGTTAGGGCAGAGGCTGGATGTTTCAACCTTCTTTACAGCAAAAAAAAAAAAAAAAAATTAAAAAAATGGTTTGCATCAGCACTTTCCATATACAAACAAGGACAATGAAACTTGAGGTAAAAATAAGATGGTGAAAGTTCGTTCTCTACCTGATTTGTTATTGCTTTATGAAATTATTTTTAACAAGACTGTTACGTGCCTTTTGCTCATGTTAAAGCAGACAGTGTCTTGTTAATGTTTACAGTTGAAACAGATGTAGGAAGGAAGGTTTCATGTTTCATCATGTACAAAAACAGGTTGTGCTCTGGAATGAATTAGTTTGTTTTTACATGACTTTTGTCAAAAATGATCTTGTATTCAAAACCAAGATATGCAGAGTATTTATTACAGCACTTCTCTTTATATACAGTTTGTCTCAAATGAAATACAATTTAAAGCGAGTGTGCAATACAATAGCCTTGTTTCTTGTCCAGTTTCTCATGTTCCAAGATGTATGTCATTATTGCTCATATACAGTGCGATCGATAGTGTATGTGGACAAAAACTCAGTCTACAGTATCGTCTTTATTAACATAATTACAAATAAAAGTCACTTACAGTCAGAAGACATACTTGAGTTCAAGAGCAGAAGATTAATTTTTGCAGATGTCATTAAGATGTGAAAAAGCAAGACAGTAAAAAGAAATTAAAAATGGATTTTCAGTTTACAAAACATCTAAAATCTACTGTAATACACAATTTTTGTTTTTTGTTTTATAGAAAATCATATTTGGAGTGCTTGTTTTTGCCTTTTTTATCTGTCCACTGCAAATGTGCATCTATGGAAAAAGAAAACAGCTGGTTGTCGCATCAGCCCATTTTAAGTTGTTTTTTCAAGCTGCTGTACTAATCAGCTCTGGGCCAAATTTCCCACAATGATATTTCTCATGCTGTGGTGGCCTGTTTGTTATATATTCATAAACTGTAGGGTGTTAATAACTCCCTTTGGATTGGGGGGGAAACCATGATGCCTGTAAAAGCAGTACTATCGTGCATCATGCTTAAGAAACCTTTAAGAAACTCAGCTCAGCGCAAAAGATGATCAGTGTTTGGAAATCAATTTAATGGAATGTTTTGAAAAGGCAAAATCTCTTTTACAAGTGAATCGCTGGAATTCTTTCGATAAAAGCTACAAGAGGATTATGAATAAAATGGGCAGCACATCAGAGTGAACAAAAGCAAATCATAAGGCAACTGAAATTATCAATGTAAAAACAGTATGAATATCTTGATATGATGACGATTTGCAGGGCCTGAAGATTTGGTACGTTTCTCCTGCTGGTCTGTTTTTTAAGCTACTGTGATGTCAAAATATTTCAGATGCTCAAAAACAGACCAAAGGGGATCTGAAACCTCTCAGACTTAATATCTTAACACAAAACCAGCTCCAGGCCCTCGGAAAAACCAAATCAAAACTGCAAAGTGCGGAAAACATTCGTCAGGACATAAAATACGTCCCATCCTCTTCAATATATTACTATAACAGTTACTAAGTTAAAATAACTGCGTCTGAAACGACCAAAGATGTTTTTTTTGTTTTTGTTTTTTTACAATGGACCTTCCATTGAGATTCTTCTCAAACAATACTAATCTTGTATAGTACATGTATATTATTTCCTGAATAGGTACAAACAGGGATAAATATTTGGTGATTGGATGTGAACTGCAAAAACTCTAATTTAAAACAGAATACAATATTTCAGTTTTAGATTTTTAACAAAATGTTACATACAATGTTGATGCATGTCCTCCTGATCACTTCAACACGAATAATGTTTGCCAATATTTCCGTTTCATTTACATTACTCTAGTATTCAGACAGCTCCTGTACATGAGATGTTTAGTTTATAGTTATGCACATCACGTCTGTAAAGGATAAACCCAGCATTTCTTCAGTTTATCGACAATCATCTTCTCTCTTCAGGATTAGTGTTCAGCGGAGGAGCTGTCCTCCCATGAGTGCTTAATGGGAGCACTGGGATGTGTGCGTATGAGAAACAAGCAAAACAAGTGAGGGAAGACAGAAGGGGAGGTGGGAAAGAAGAGAGCATGAATTATGTTACACCTCCATCACGCAGAGCCATCTGGCCCCAGTCTCCATGAGCAATCATACTGGAAGGGGAGAGACATTTAGATACAGAGGGAGGCAGAGGTGAGATCTGGGGGGGGAGGAATAGAGAAAGAGAGAGTGAAGTCTCCATGGTCATTAACAGCTGCAGCCCTCCTTCTGAGGCTGTGCGTCGCTGCTGAGCCGCCCACCCTGGGGGGCGGTAGGCTTATGCTGGACCCCTGATTCGGCCGCGTTCAGGTCCAGGCTGCCGTCTTGAATGTTCTGGTAGATCTTCTTTGCGGCCTCAAGGAAAGCATCCTCCACATTCTCACCTCTGTTGGACAGACATATGCAGAGATGCTAAAAACAACTGAAATATCACACTGGGCATTTTACAAATTACGTGCGTACGCTCTGATGGCAGATGTTCTAAAGGCCACTTACGTTTTTGCGCTTGCCTCAAGGAATAACAAACCTGTTTGAAAAGATTGTAGATGTGAAAGTGAGTGTAGGGTGTCTGGCAATGTATTAGCCTTGCAGTCAATTCAACAGTGAACCACTTTATCATTTTTATTAATTCAGTTAACAACAAAAATAAATGGGCTTGAGTCAGAATGGTTGAAAACCACTGATTCAGTCCATCAAGCTCATATTATTTCACTATAGATATTTCCAGTATTTTGGCTGTAATTATGACAAAACTGCTTGTTTTAAAACTTTTTATTGATATAAAATGAACAAGGTTCATTTAATATATTAAATTTACCACTAGTCGTTCTGTTATTCCAGACGTTTTGTTCTATATTCAATAACTGTATGTTCAATAAAAACTTTAGTTATTTAGGGAAACTATAAAGAAATATGATTTTGGATGATTTATATTATTTAAAGATGTTAATAATCATTTATTAATTTAAATTACAACCACATTACCGTTTTCTTCAGCAAACTGCTTGGCCTCTTCATATGTGACATCACGCTGGGCTTCTAGGTCTGCTTTGTTACCAATTAGAATGATCACCTGAGGAAAGATTCACATTGTCTTACATAGGCTCGAATTTAATCTTCGTGCAAACCACATCTGCTCTTAAAATATGTATGAAGCCCAACACCATTTACTTGAGTAGAAATTCAAAAGTATCATGTGTACTAAGTTTGGACTTAAATTACTGTTAAAACTGAATGAACTTACAGTATTGGGGTTGGTGAGATTCCTGGCATCAGTCAGCCAGCTGCTGAGGTGGTTGTATGTGCTTCGCCTGCAAAAAAACAACAAGAATCACATATGTTCCTTGTGGCTTATATAATAGCAAGTGCATTTAAAAAAAAAAAAATAGCATTGAACATGTAACCTCAATGTGATCAGAGCAGAATATTGGTCTACCTGGTGATGTCATACACCATGAGGGCCCCGGCGGCTCCTCTGTAGTAGCTGCGTGTGACAGCACGGAATCTCTCCTGCCCTGCCGTGTCCCAAATCTGAAGCTTCACCTTCTGCCCGCTCACTTCAATTATTCGTGTGCCAAACTCAACACCAATTGTATGAGGACAGTCAGCCATAACTAAAAAGATACAAAGTAGAATTTATTCAAGTAAAAGATCTTTTTTGAAGCCTCTTTGTTTAAAATATTGACAAAAGCTTTGTAATCAATAATCAACATAAAAAGGATAACATATGTGGTCAAAAATATAATTTTTTTTTTTTTAAATACACAGATACTGAAATAGTCTTTCAATACTCTTTTTCTGCCATATCTATACACCGATACCAGCTGTGATTTTCTCTGGCTCTCTTCTCTCTGTTGCACTGCGTGTTTCAGAGTGTGGCACTGTGTTCTTACACACGAGTAGCTCATAATCTGGTGTTTTCAGCATCTCAGAGCAGCTCGTTCACAGTAAATGCTGCAAACTCCAGCTTTGCATGTGCTCTTTGCATGATTTTAACATGCATTTGGGAATGCAACATGCAGTTACGCTTTTTCACATTCAAGTAATCTCTATTTTTGTGGACAGATGACTGCAGCATTTCAACGAGATTTGAAATTGGAAGTGTTAGTAAACCTGTTGTCACAAAAACTTGAAGGTGCAATGTGTAAATTTTAGGAGGATCTTTTGAAATGCAATATAATATACATAACTATGTTTTCATTGGTGTATAAAGACCTTACATAATGAACCGTTATGTTTTTATTACCTTACATTGAGCCATCTCTATCTACATACACCACGGGTCCCCTTACATGTTAAGTCACCATTTTGCGCCGGCATGTTTCTACAGTAGCCCTAAACAGACAAACTGCTCTACAGAGCACATTTGCTTGACTGGCTACTCTCAGCTGTCTCAGACGATGACATTTTTGTCCTGTGTTGGCCACCGTAGCTTCTCTATATTGCAATTCGCAACCTCACCACTAGATGCCGCTAAAATTTACAATGCACCTTTAAAGGGGCTTCCCTACAGTTCTCCACCCAAATAAAAGATTTGAGGGTTCAACTCTTGCAAGTGAAGATATGAAGAGTTTGGTTCCAAAACGCGATAAATGCCATTTTTTTAAAAAAAAATAGTTTCCGCCAAAATCGTTACTGTATCTGGTCAGTATTGAAAAGTCATTTATTAATTTTGCGCAAAATGCGATATCCGTCGTGTTATTCTGTCACGTTTTCTCCCTTTCTTTCCAAAACGCGACAAACGCCAGTCTCCCTTCTCTGCAGAATGCGATATATCCACTCAACCAATCACAGCGCACCATTCCACGCACTGTAAACAGCTCTGAATACACCCGGCATCCTAGTTTTCCTCATCTGCTTTGTACTTTGTGATCAACAAAAACAGAAAAATGAATAATTTTGACGGCATTGATGAACCTGTGGCGGTTTCTGCGGTGGGGAAGAAACTTAAGTCATCGTAATGTAATCATTTACGTGAGGAGATTAAGAAGATGAGGCACTCCAGTCGGGAGGAGGAAAAATGCCGGCCGTTGCTTGTTCCACGACAGCATCAAACATCTGTCACGGTCCCCAAAACTGAATCATGAACAGTTTTTAAAAGCCGTTTTTAATACCAATGTACTTGGCAAATGTGTTTATTTTAACCGTGCGGTGGCGCCACATACTCTTTAATCGGTAATGACAAACGGAGACATAATTAATTTATAACATTAACAAGATGACCCGTTGAATTCATTTTGGGCGCGACGACTGAATGTATTTTTAGTCAAATGCCTGTATATAAGATTAGTATTGACAAAGTTCAGAGGCTGTCATATATGTGAATCAACTTACTTTGTTGTGTATTTTCAATATGAAAAATAACTTTTATATTGATGGATTAATTGCATTTTGAAAAAAAAAAAAAAACATCATGGATTTATTGCATTTTGGAAAAAAAAAAAAATCAGTTTTTATAATAAACCTTTGAAAATCAAAATCTAGATTTGAATTTTTAATGTTTTTATAACCAAAAGATGCTATGTGAAAGTTTGAAACAGAAAATAGTGGTTTTCATCTTGCCGCTTTCTTGGTAAAGAAAACACATTTTTACTCAGTCAAAATGAGTCAAAAAGGATTTATAGCATTTGGAACCAAACTCTTTATATTAAGATATTAAGTTTTTCCTTTGCGTACAGACGATGTTATCAAAACGATCCCCATCCACATGGATCCGCGTAAACGACTAAAAACGCTGCATTATGCATGCCAGGCCTGTAGTTGGCGATGTCACTTTGTAAAGTAATACTCATGTGCATACTGTATCGAAGTTAGAAATTCCAGTATCAAGACAAAAACGTATATAGATTAGCCTGTGCCTCAATAAGTACTGTTAAGGATTCCTTATTTTAGAGTAATTCATACCACCTTTGGCACTTACATTTCTTTTCTGTGAACTGGTGGAGTAAACATGACTTTCCAACCCCCATGTCACCTATAAAGATATCAAACAAATCACACACATATTTGAGCCAAACCAGATATCCAAAAATTCATTAAATATTATGCAACATCTATATAACACACATATACATTCATATATATATATATATATATATATATATATATATATATATATATATATATATGAGAGAGAGAGAGAGAGAGAGAGAGAGAGAGAGAGACTGCTCACTTACCAATAATGATATATTTGAAAATATAGGAATAGTTATATGGTGCAGTCGTCATTTTTGCTCTGGAAAGCACAAATAAAATGACACAAAACTTAAAATGACACATTAACTAATAAACAGTCGAAACAAATCAAATATCAAATATACAGGATTCATAGCAACAAAATGAAACCACACTGACAGCAATCAAGCAGCGCTCAGCTGACCGACTGTCCTACTATTGTCTAAAGACACATTTCCCTTTTCCTCCCTAAGATCACCTAACCTCGGTGATGTGAGATCAGGACAAGACAAATTCAGGATAATAATGATGTATAGATGACAAGCAAACACAATAGTTATGTAAATTGAAATGTATACAGGCACATTGTAACGTGACACTGAGCTAAAACAGCATAAACACTGCTGCAGCACTACAATCGGCCAGCGCCATGACTGACTAATCAGCTAATCACACACTCCTGTCATAGGTTTCATAGCTATAAGCTAGACCACACCTAATTTAATCACTCCAAAGTAATGTTTTAACGCGTAGGGCAGCGGCCATTGCGTTTCCGTGTCGCATTTTAGACGATAAATGTGTTAATGTTAAGCATTAAAGGGCTAGTTAGCTTTAGCTGACCTCGCGCTGAACCAAACCCCGAGATGCTAAAGCTAACGGCTACTCCCAAAAATGAGGCACGTAAAGCGTTAAAAACAGTGTCAGTCGTTAGTATCAATCAATCCTGAAACGAAATATGGTAAAATTATCTTGTGATGTGCGTATCCTTTACCTAAAATATAAATTCAAGTGGTTTTTGGAGGTTTGGGTAGGTTGTCGGCGTGTGTGAGCCGTCCGGTCGCTTTCTTCCTCTAAAAGTGCTGCTGCGATGAAAACAGTGAGAGCAGCGACTTCTACTGGAGCAACAGCACACTGCACTACACTCACATCTACTGGAGATACAACACACACACACACACACACACACTGGAACAACAGTGCTTCCTCAAAAATGGATGAGAAAAATAATCGGGAAGAAAACATTTCAGGAAAAAAGCGAAACAAAATGAGATCAAGTGGTATCAACTACTTTTTCTAAAGTGACACTGTCCAATAGATAAATCAACATAAAGGGAAGACGCTTTTTGTCAGAAAGCCAATTTTTTTTTTCGAGGTCGATGCAGGTTGCCACAGGTGTAAACGTGTTTAATGTTATAAATGTAATATAAATCTTTATAAACTTTTAATTGCAATATTTGATGGCCTGGGTAATAGTAATTATATTTTTGTATCACCTTGTGCATTTTAGCTATGTTTCATGAAATGTAATTTGCTCCGGTCTCCCCTATATTGTTATAAGAATGAAAAAACACGTATTCAGCACGCCATTTTAATGCTTCATGGTCATTTGGGTAATGGTACCTTGCACGGCTTTATTACGACTGGTGCGGTCAAACCTCATAGAAACACATTAACAACTGAATCATTGCAAACATTTACTGTGTATTTAAAAAAAATATATATTATAACTGTCTTATTTAATATTAAACAGCAAACTATATTTTTTTTTTCCTGAAAGAAACGCGTCTTCGAACAGCCGTTTCAAATGATAGGAGGGGTTTCATATGCAAATGAAACACACCTGTGGAAGATGTTACTCCTCTCCCAGTACTTGCGGAAGCTCACTGTTTAATTAACTTAAACATACAGCTGTCGTCCCAGACTCATCTGCTGATAATCCCTTAAAAGAAAGATTTAAAAATCAGGTAGGTCTAATATATATTTATTTATAAGTTAAGAAGCGAATGCATTCTTACTGATGTTTTCGTTAATAGAGAAGCATTAATTCTTGATAGTCACCATTCAGTGCATCTGTGATGTTGCTATTAATTATTTACTTTCCCCATGCATCACTGTAAGCAGCCGTAATTGATTCAGGGTAGGTATCTTGGGTGTTTATGCGCAAAAAAAAAGTATATATTTTTGCCTTCATTTTCATATAGTATTATTATTATTATTATTATTATTATTATTTGCTTTATTGTTGTTTATTTTTGTGCATTTATTAATGCATTATTCTAAATGACAAACTGATCTGCTGTAGGCCAGTGGAATTTATATATATATAAAAAAACATCAGCATCTCTATAAACATTGCAAATTATGATATTATCACTGTAGTAACCAATAAAATGCATTATATGTCAGATTACATCAGCAGGGTAGCTTTTACCTTTTTACCTTTAACCTTGTACTATTGTCTACTCCTGAATGACATACAATGGCAAGTCTTAGAGAACGGGTAAGTGTTGAGTAGCTTTGTGCCATTTTGCAATGCTTCAGTAAGTAAGAGAGACCCGCCCCTTTCTGGTTCTTCTTTTTTTCCAGTGGGGGAGGAAATATCTGCCTGGGGACATCATCACCAGGAGAGCAGTTTGATTGCGGAAGCATTAGAACAATTTTGAGATGTAGAAAAAGTGTTCCAGACATATAGACAGGAACTGCCTTTTTTCTTTCTGATGGAAGCTGATGATAATGTATTTCATGGGAAATAAAGAACAAAGTACATCACCCTTCCTCTATTTAATTTATTTTCAACATTAGACTTTGTGGAACACAATTATGCAAATATATGGCTATTGTATTATTATTATAGTTTTTTTTTTTTTTTTTTTTTTCTAACAGCACCATGGTGTACCACCCTGAATTTGAAAAAGCAGGAAAGCAGACAGGCTTGCAGGTATGGAGGATTGAAAACATGGATTTGGTGCCTGTCCCTCAGAATCTTTATGGTGGCTTCTACACAGGTGATACCTACCTCATCCTCAATACTATAAAGCAAAACTCTGGGAGTCTACAATATGACCTTCACTTCTGGCTAGGTAATACTGTGGTTAACATAAATCTAAGCACTTTTATTGAAAACTTGTTTATGAACATGTTAAATGGTGTCTCTAGGTGATGCATGCACAGTGGATGAGAGTGGCGCAGCTGCTATCTTCACCATCCAAATGGATGATTTCCTTGGAGGAAAACCCATCCAGTACAGAGAAGTCCAGGGATACGAGTCAAAAACCTTTGTAGGCTACTTCAAATCAGGCCTTAAATACATGGTAGGCAGAGTTATTACATTTACAATGCATTGATGAACAAAATGTATTCGGATAATTAGTTCATAACAAAACCACAGATGCCATTTTTTCTTATCAAACTGCTTTTTTTTCTTCAGCAAGGTGGAGTCGCCTCTGGATTCAAACATATAGCTTCCGGTGCAGTGAATGTGAAGCGAGTTCTCCATGTGAGTGGCAGACGTGTAATCCGGGCCGTTGAAGTACCTGTGAGTTGGGCCAGCTTCAACCAGGGTGATTGCTTCATCCTAGACTTTGGACAGGTGAAAGATGATATGAATGAATGTTCTGCTGCTTCTCTCTTTTGCATTTTATCATAATGTATCCCAATTATTCATGCTATTTCTCTTATATTTGCATCAGGAGATATACCAGTGGTGTGGGTCTAAGTGTAACCAGTTTGAAAGACTGAAGGCCACCAATGTTTCTAAAGATATTCGTGATAATGAGCGCTGTGGGAGAGCAAAACTTTTTGTATGTGAAGAAGGATCAGAGAATGAGAAGATACTAGCGGTTAGTATAATAGTAGGAAGATGTTTGCTTCACTCATTTTTGATATAGGTTAATGCCTTAAGGCTGGAGTACACTACAAAACTTATACAATCTGAACAGATCTTAAAACACTAGACATCATACATCAGATTTTGACTGATTGATTGACTGAGGATCACACTACTAGACTTTCAAGTTGTTCCAAGTACAACAATCTCACATAGAGGCATGTGCCTCATTGCTAAATAACACGAGACAAATGAAAACCATATGTGTTCTAAAATCGGATATATCAAAATATCAAACATTTTTTTAATATCCTTCCTCTGATTAAACTGGCTCTGACTTCCTCAACTGGGGTTGACTCTTGCAGACTACAAATTGGGGCAAAAGGCATGTAGTGTATTCCAGCCTTTAGTAAGTATTCAGAATTTTGTTCTGAATGTGAGTGCTCTACTATATTTTGTCAGATTCTTGGACCGAAGCCTGACCTTCCTGACGCACAGTCTGAAGACACCAAGACCGACGCGTCCAATAGGAAGTCGGCCAAATTGTACAAGGTACAGTAAGCTATACTCTAGCTTTTCCCCAAGAAATTATCTTGAAAAATCTATTAAATGGGTAATTCTGGTGGTCATTATTGCTCAGGTGTCAAATGCTAGTGGCACTATATCTGTCACTTTGGTGGCTGAAGAGAACCCTTTTCCCCAGAGTGCACTGCAGTCCACCGACTGCTTTATCTTGGACCATGGTTCCAATGGCAAGATATTTGTTTGGAAAGGTCAGCTCAGGAGATCATTCAAATTTATTCAGAATTTGCATTTTGGAACATGCCTAAAAGTAAATCTTAACCTTTATTTCTTTATTAAAACAGGTAAAGAGGCTAATAAAGAAGAGCGGAGTGCAGGTTTGAAAGCTGCAGAGGACTTCATAAGTAAGGTGGGCTATCCTAAACACACTGAGGTCCAGATCATCCCTGAGAATGGAGAGACTCCTCTTTTCAAACAATTCTTTAAGTTCTGGCATGATACAGAGCAGACAAAGGGTATGGGACAAGCCTATGTGCCCAACAGGATTGCCAAGATCAAGAAAGTGCCCTTTGATGCATCATCTTTGCACAAATCAGAGGCAATGGCTGCTCAGCATGGAATGGTGGATGACGGGAAGGGGGAGATAAAGGTAAATGTGTTTTGTACTGTTGTGCCACAGATTGCAACTATCAAATCATTTTTAAGTAGACAAATGAATGGACAATGTGTTGTTTGATTGCTTTGGAAAGATTTGGCGCATTGAGGGATCAGACAAGGTTCCAGTTGACCCATCCATTCATGGGCAATTCTTTGGAGGAGATAGTTACATCATCCTGTACACCTACAGGCATGGGGGACGTCAGGGGCAGATAATATATATATGGTAAGAGCTACAGACCTACTTTTGGATTCCATTCAGTCCTTTATGAATCCTGAACCTGGAAAATAAACACTGAATGTCTGAGGAGTTGGTCCTAAGCCAAGGGCTTTGTCTGCTCATGTTACACAAGAACACTCGGGTAACAGAACACAATGGTCTTTGAGTAATATCTCTTAGCCCCACCAGGCTAGGCCTCTGTTCGTCAATATGATGAGTCATCACTGCAGAGGTTCATTACATTTTGTTTATGTCCACAGGCAGGGGGATGAGTCCAGTCAAGATGAAAGAGGAACTTCTGCCATTCTAGCTGCCCAGCTTGATGCAGAGCTTGGTGGAAGTGCTGTGCAGGTGACACTTGCTTGGTGCATTAATAATTACAACATTCACCTTCTATATGTAGTCTACTATAGACCAAAAGTTGTCCAAACGTGCTCATGGAGGGCTAATATCCTGCAGAGTTTAGCTCTAATCTGGCCCAACACACTTGCCTGAAGGTTTCTAGCAATCCTGAAGAACCTGATTTGCAGGTTGGTGTGTTTACTTAGGATTGGAGCCCTGCAAGACAGTGGCCCTCCAGGAGCAGAATTGTATGACATAGACCATCAAAACAAATCGGTAACACCAGCTTGAATGTGCATGTTTAGGTGCGAGTAATTCAAGGCAAAGAGCCCCTTCACCTCATGAGTATCTTTGGAGGGCAACCAATGGTGGTGCACAAGGGTGGGACTTCACGAGAGGGTGGTCAATCAGAGGCTTCTGTAGTCCGCCTTTTCCAAGTGCGTGCCAACACTGCAGGGCACACACGAGCTGTTGAGGTAAGTCATGAGGAAAGTGTGTTTTAGCTGTACCATTGTATGATTAGTTTTTGTCATTTGAAAATGTATGCATAATTGGTTCTTAGTCTAAATTTGTTCACTTTGCCTAAAACAGGTTGACGCTGTGGCCTCCAGCCTCAACTCCAACGATGCCTTTGTTTTGGTGACTCCTTCAGGCTCTACGCTGTGGCTTGGTCAGGGTACAAGTGATGCAGAAAAGAATGGAGCCAAAAGGCTTGGCAGCATTTTAGGAGTGGACCTTTCAGAGATATCAGAAGGAGCAGAGGGAGGTGGGTGTACTTCAGTCATTTGGTAGAGGAGTGTTTTAATGTATTTATTTTACAATTGCATTCAAAATATAAAAGAACCCTTATAGAACACATCTTTCTCAAATTTCTACGTAGATGACTTCTGGAGTGCTCTTGGAGGAAAAGCAGAGTATCGCACCTCTGAAAGGCTCAAGAACAAAATGGACACCCATCCTCCTAAGCTCTTTGCATGCTCTAACAAGACAGGACTATTCCTTGTGAGTTTCCATGTTGCCAAGAATGTAAACACAATTGTAGTAATCAAGACTGTAAGTTCCAGAAAAGTCAATGCTTCTTATTGTTCTTAAATTGATGAGAGATGTGGTTCAACTTAATTATAGTCCACTGAAAATAATCAATGAAATCCATCCATGCATTCTCCAAACCGCTTTAACCTCTGCAGGGTCACAGGGATTCTGGAACCTTAATCACTGAAATGTCTGCTTTCATAGTTCACAATCTTTGTTTGTTCTGTACCAATCTAGATTGAAGAGGTGCCAGGAGAGATGACCCAGGAGGACTTGGCTCCAGATGATATCATGATTCTGGACACCTGGGATCAAGTAAATTTATATATATATACCTCCTTATATTATATATATATAAAAATAAAAATGACACTTGCAATAAAATGCACTCTAAAGAAAATGAAATCTAATTCCTTTCATGCTTGAAATCATTGTCTGCTAGGTCTTTGTTTGGATTGGAAATGAAGCTAATGAAGATGAAAAAAGTGAAACTTTGACTTCAGGTGAGAAAAAAAAAAAACATTTTCTGCAAGCTGTTTTCATTAGCTAATAATTTATCTTCATCCTTGTCTCTTCTTACTTTAGCGGTCAAATATATTGAATCAGATCCTGCCACTAGGGACAAGAGAACTCCCATTGTTACAGTAAAGCAGGGCTTTGAACCTCCCACCTTCACTGGCTGGTTCCTGGGTTGGGACCATGACTTCTGGAGTTCTGACCCACTGCAACAGGCCATGACTGGTTTGAAAATGTAATCTAATGGCTTGTAATGAGCCATTACTATGAGACAGGGTGTTTGTGTTCTTTTGATGTAATGTAAAAAGGCAAATGCTTCAAGCTGACTATAAACACTTTATACTACCTAACATTTCTCACCTAATAGACCAAAACATTGTTTTACCTCCTTATGAGAAAGAGAAAATGTCCATATCCAGAAGACCTTTAAATTGCATGATCAAATTCTGTTTATTCAATGCTTGAATAAAAATAAATGAACAGAAAAATAAAAACTATCAAACATCTTAAACGTGTACTTTTTTTTTTTTCCTCTACAGTGGTGGAATATTTAGAGTGATGCTTTAAAGAAATAATTTTTAAGGTCTAATCCAGTACAAGTGATCATAGTTCAAGTGTCCTCTTTCTGGCCACTCTCTGCATCACTGTCACTGCAATCATCCTCGTTAATGTCAGAAAAAATGTCAGAAAGAAGGAAGCTCTGCTTCTGGTCAACCTTCAGTTCACTGTCATCAAGGTCTTCACAATCTTTCTCCAGGACTGGCAAGACTTTCTCATAGAGGAAGTCAACAATGTCTGGAAGAAACATCATAGACATGACATACATTAAAAGACATTCAGTTGAAAATTCATACTCCAATCACTACATTAGCTAACACCTTTTTACATCAAAAAATGTTTTTAGTGTACACCAGACATGTTCTCAAGTCTCTGACCTAGAGTCAAATTTTTAAACTTTACATTAAAGTAATCCAGGTAAACAGTTTTGAGACACAACATAACCTTGTTAATTTTTTTTTTTAAGAAGCCATCTTTAAAGTACACTATGGATAACAGTGCTGAAGCTACAACTATCATCTATAAGGTATAAAGCTAAATTCAGCAATAATGTGGAATATACACTATATTGCCAAAAGTTTTGGGACGCCTGCCTTTACGTGCACATGAACTTTAATGACATCCCATTCTTAATCCGTAGGGTTTAATATGGAGTTGGCCCAGCCTTTGCAGCTATAACAACTTCAACACTTCTGGAAAAGCTTTCCACAAGGTTTACGAGTGTGTTCACGGGAATTTTTGACCATTCTTCTAGAAGCGCATTTGTGAGGTCAGGCAGTGATGTTGGCGAGAAGGCCTGGCTCACAGTCTCCGCTCTAATTCACCCCAAAAGTGTTCTATAGGGTTGATGTCAGGACTCTGTGCAGGCCAGTCAAGTTCCTCCACACCAAACTCACTCATCCATGTCTTTATGGACCTTGCTTTGTGCACTGGTGCGCAGTCATGTTGGAACAGGAAGGGGCCATCCCTAAACTGTTCCCACAAAGTTGGGAGCATGAAATTGTCCAAAATGTCTTGGTATGCTGAAGCATGAAACGTGGCCTACCACATCGTGGCTAAGTTGCTGTTGTTCCTAATTGCTTCCACTTTGTTATGATACCACTAACAGTTGACCGTGGAATATTTATTAGTAAGGAAATTTCATGAATGGACTTATTGCACAGGTGGCAACCTATCAAAGTACCACGCTTGAATTCACTGAGCTCCTGAGAGTGACCCATTCTTTCACAAATGTTTGTAGAAGCAGTCTGCATGCCTAGGTGCTTGATTTTATACACCTGTGGCCATGGAAGTGATTGGAACACCTGAATTCAATGATTTAGAGGGGTGTCCCAATACTTTTGGCAATATACAGGTGCTGGTCATATAATTAGAATATCATCAAAAAGTTGATTTATTTCACTAATTCCATTCAAAAAGTGAAACTTGTATATTATATTCATTCATTACACACAGACTGATATATTTCAAATGTTGATTTCTTTTAATTTTGATGATTATAACTGACAACTAAGGAAAATCCCAAATTCAGTATCTCAGAAAATTAGAATATTGTGAAAAGGTTCAATATTGAAGACACCTGGTGCCACACTCTAATCAGCTAATTAACTCAAAACACCTGCAAAGGCCTTTAAATGGTCTCTCAGTCTAGTTCTGTAGGCTACACAATCATGGGGAAGACTGCTGACTTGACAGTTGTCCAAAAGACGACCATTGACACCTTGCACAAGGAGGGCAAGACACAAAAGGTCATTGCAAAAGAGGCTGGCTGTTCACAGAGCTCTGTGTCCAAGCACATTAATGGAGAGGCAAAGGGAAGGAAAAGATGTGGTAGAAAAAAAGTGTACAAGCAATAGGGATAACCGCACCCTGGAGAGGATTGTGAAACAAAACCCATTCAAAAATGTGGGGGAGATTCACAAAGAGTGGACTGCAGCTGGAGTCAGTGCTTCAAGAACCACTACGCACAGACGTATGCAAGACATGGGTTTCAGCTGTCGCATTCCTTGTGTCAAGCCACTTTTGAACAACAGACAGCGTCAGAAGCGTCTCGCCTGGGCTAAAGACAAAAAGGACTGGACTGCTGCTGAGTGGTCCAAAGTTATGTTCTCTGATGAAAGTAAATTTTGCATTTCCTTTGGAAATCAGGGTCCCAGAGTCTGGAGGAAGAGAGGAGAGGCACACAATCCACGGTGCTTGAGGTCCAGTGTAAAGTTTCCACAGTCAGTGATGGTTTGGGGTGCCATGTCATCTGCTGGTGTTGGTCCACTGTGTTTTCTGAGGTCCAAGGTCAACGCAGCCGTATACCAGCAAGTTTTAGAGCACTTCATGCTTCCTGCTGCTGACCAACTTTATGGAGATGCAGATTTCATTTTCCAACAGAACTTGGCACCTGCACACAGTGCCAAAGCTACCAGTACCTGGTTTAAGGACCATGGTATCCCTGTTCTTAATTGGCCAGCAAACTCGCCTGACCTTAACCCCATAGAAAATCTATGGGGTATTGTAAAGAGGAAGATGCGATATGCCAGACCCAACAATGCAGAAGAGCTGAAGGTGGCCTATCAGAGCAACCTGGGCTCTTATAACACCTGAGCAGTGCCACAGACTGATCGACTCCATGCCACGCCGCATTGCTGCAGTAATTCAGGCAAAAGGAGCCCCAACTAAGTATTGAGTGATGTACATGCTCATACTTTTCATGTTCATACTTTTCAGTTGGCCAAAATTTCTAAAAATCCTTTCTTTGTATTGGTCTTAAGTAATATTCTAATTTTCTGAGATACTGAATTTGGGATTTTCCTTAGTTGTCAGTTATAATCATCAAAATTAAAAGAAATCAACATTTGAAATATATCAGTCTGTGTGTAATGAATGAATATAATATACAAGTTTCACTTTTTGAATGGAATTAGTGAAATAAATCAACTTTTTGATGATATTCTAATTATATGACCAGCACCTGTAGTGTATGAAAGCACTAACCTCCAAAACACTTGGCCTTCCACTCTGGCACATAGCAAACTTTAAGTTTGTGCCATGTTGCTTGCACATGTGCTGGAGGAACATCCCTATGAGACACAGAGGACAAAGATGTGACACCAAGCTTGTTTACACCTGCAGCAGCATCATCATGCTTGAACAAGCAGGGGCATTATTCCACTTACTTTCTGGGAACCTGAATAATGTAACCTGTGTAACTGCACTCATATGCCATTTACCCCAACTTAATTAACTCCTTAGAGGATATTCTTTCTATATTCTGGATCTAGCAATCTCACCTTGGGTATCTCAGATTGTTTGAAATGCTTCTAATGTTCAAACACTACAGTTTCAAATTAATCTGGGTCTTCACTGAATTGGTTCTCATATCATAGTTATATACATAGTTATACCACGCTACAGACAAAAATTCTAAAATAAATAAATAAAGGTCAAATATGAGACCTTGTAATGATTCATGTTTTTTTACAACAAATATTACAGTGTTAAATTTATAATTACAATCATATAGGTGCGTTCAATTTAAATTGTGTTAAAAAACAGTTAAAATGTCTCCTTGATCTGCATCATTTACAGATTGTTAATATGCTACAGTGTGCATTCTATCAGTTGCAGGTCTATGGCTGCTTTTTTTTTTTTTTTTTTTGAATTGTCATCTTTATTGGGTCATTCGGTGTCAAATCAAATTTGGATTTTGTTAAAGGGTTAGTTTACCCAAAAATGAAAATTCTCATCTTCGGAACACAAATGAAGATAATTTTAATGAAATCAGAGATTTCTGTCCCTCTATTGACAGTCTACGCAATGCTTAAAGTTCATAGAGATTGTAAACCTAATCCGTATGAATTGAGCGGTTAAGTCTAAATTTTCTGATGAGACACATTCGCTTTATATGAGGAACATTTAATTTTAGGCTTTTATTCACATATAAACATTGATCAGCAAACATAAACAGAAGCTCAACTGTACTTGCTTGATGCACGAGAACACACCTCACTGGTTCTTGCAGAAGCTCAAACATGCTGCTGACACGTGAGAATGAACTTCATTGGTTCTCGCACGTCAAGCATGAATGTTTACATGTGAATAAAAGCCTAAATTAAATCTGATCATATAAAATGATCATGTCTCTTTAGAAAATTTTGACTAAACCACTCAATTCATATGGATTAGTTTTACAATCTCTTTATGAACATTTTGAAGAATCAAAGTAGTAGCTGCGTAGACTGTCAATGGAGGGACATAAATCTCTCAGATTTCATTAAAAATGTCTTCATTTGTGTTCCGAAGATGGAACGAAAGTCTTGAGGGGTTTGGAACGACACAAGGGTGAGTAAATGATGACAGAATTTTTATTTTTGGGTGAACTAACCCTTTAATGTTCTGAATAAAGACAAATAGGGATGCACCGATACCATTTTTTAAGGACCGAGTACGAGTACCGATACTTTTTTTCTGGTACTCGCCGATACCGATGCCTATATACATTTATTAATTTCTTTTTTTTTTTCTTGTTTTTGATGTGGCAGTTTTCCAAGCACAACACAGTGAGACTAATGAATGTAGGACAGATTCTTTATTATTACTCCAATGAAAAAAGTAATAGATTTTATGTGCTTGTCACAAACTTAAAGCACAAATTTCACAATGTCCAATAACGTTTAAAGGGCATAATTACCAATGTCATAATAAAAACAAAATAAAAACAAAAACAAAAACAAACATTATGTCTTTTTTAACCTGCCTTTCAAAAACTAAAATATTAGAGCAAATGTTTATAACATAACACTGTGAAGAACCAATGTAAACAACCTAGGGTGACCAGATTTCTCATGGTGGAATACAGGACGAGTGGGCAATATGACCATGATATGAGAAATTTTATTTCACTATATATATTATATATACATTTATTTAACATCTTTTGTTGTTTTATTAACATTAATGACAGTCAAATATTTAATTAGGCTACTGTCCTTTAAGACCGAATCCATGGATGTAATATACTGACATATATCTTGTTTGCACCCACCTATTTACGTCCACTTAAGCCATAACCGACTGTATTTACGTGAGATAAATGGGCATTTTGACAACTACAGTATGTGTGCATTTGACCATTTAGGTGCAAGGAGAACTGATCGCGCGCTGTCTGAGAGAACTGAGAACGCACGCGAGAGAGCGCGCTTCTGGTCTGTCATTCAGCGCGATTCCGCCCATCCCGCCTTCACATGCAGTTTGCAATGTGTGGGTTATCATCATTAATTTTGAAGTATTTCCACTCCCCTGAGGCTGACATTGTTTCTGCTGCTGCTGCCGGTGTCTCTGTGCACGGAAAATTCTGTCAGTCACATCACGTGAGGTATCAGTCTTTGGTATCGGGGGTATTTTTACGAGTACGAGTACAAGTACAAGTACATGAGCTTGGTATCAGGCCCGATACCGATACTGGTATCGGTGCATCCCTAAAGACAAACATTAATAGTGATGAAAGCCAAAATATTAAATGCCATGAATGAATATATAATATTTTGCAATCCATTATTTTGTGGAGGGGGGTCAGAATGACCATTTTTACACGAGATTTGGAAAGAAATGTGTCACCCACATCTGGTTTTTGACCATTGAAAGTGGGTCAAGTTCAACAAATGGCACATAGAGCCACACTGAGTTCTAAATATATCTGGGACCTTAAATATATAAGGCCTTAAAAATGAACATACCAAAAGTAAAGTTTGTTGAGAACCACAATCTAAAAGGATATTATGATAGGGATATCTTTAATACTTCTTGAGTTACAGGTATGCCAACTTGGGGGAAAAAACATGAAAAATGCTTCTCCCCATTTTTGAACTGTCACCTATGGTATATAATGCAAGGATTGCTAAAGACAACAGAATTTACTAATAGACCTACTTATCTATGTTTCCCACTGTAATTTGGCTTTAAATTGTACATGAAAATTGTCATTTTGACCCTCCTCTACAAAATAGTGAATTAATCAGTAAATATTTATCCATGGCAGAAAAAAAAAAATTAACAAATTTGAAAATTTGAGCTAGGGACCTCTGATTGCGTTGACACGGAATGGCCCTATTGCAGTTTTCTCACATGACATGTCAGTTCTTTATTATCACGAAAGTTCTGAAAGTAAAAATTGCACTGTTTCTTTCGCATCTTATTGCGCTTAAACTGTCGAATACAAAAGGTTATGTCAAATATATCTCTGCATCTCCTGAAGTGACAGCAGCTTAATAAACCTGCTGCTGTGTCATTAATGCTAATTAAACAAAAGAAAAAGAAAAATTACTTTTCAAAAAGAACTTTTGTAGCTTCAATGTATCAATGTATATTTAATTCATACAGTAAAAATTATGTAGTGTTTTATTTGTACAACTGATTATTCAATTTCTTACTTGAAATACATACTGTATTTCTTACTTCAAAATATACTGTACATGATAAATTTATTAATTGCCCTACTGTTTGTCTTTGTTCTTATTTTCATTAAATAAAATGATAAATCACGAAATAAGATTTTGGTTATATTGCCCAACCCTACTAAATGCTGTCATTCTTTTTTCTTTTGTTTTTTTTTCCTTGTAGGGTTATATTTTTTAAATAGAGAATTTAGCTCAGTAACTTGAAAAAAAGTCTTACAAACCAATATGAAAAAGAATCATGATAAGATCCATTTCACCCACCCCAACTGCAAATAATCCTCACCCGAATACAGTCGTGAGATCATCCCAGTCGACATCCGTAACATCCTCCACTTGCAGTTGATACATTCTGTGTGAATAGATGATTTTTTTTTTTTTTTAAGTTTTAAAGTAAAAGCCAGGGAAAGAAAAACATTTCAGGGTCACACAAGCTAAGCAAGCATGCAAAAACAAGATCTCTTACGCTTTAATGAGTCTGATTTTGGCCTCCTGAGCTTTCCTTCCCCTACATAAAGTCCCTGAGGACATCCGTACAGCGAGCATGGACAACCTTAGGGGTGAAGGTGAAAATTCAAAAATATTATTATACAAATAGAGAATAACATAAAATGTGCCACCATTTAATATAAAAGTGTTTTAAATTACTCTCTCACCATTTCTCTCTGCATTTGGTCCAATTTCGGGTTTTAACCTTCAGAGTAATATCATACCAGGGCAATTTTTGGTAGAGCATTTCTCTACTGACCCGTTTTGGTGTTGTGTTATTGGGAGAATCTGATTTCAGCAATGTTACGATATGGTCTCGCACAGCCCTCAAAAGTCTCTGCTCCTCCTTCATGGACCACGGTCCAATTTTTTTAGCTGTGTGATGAGATGATATACAAAATGACCAACTGTCACTAAACCTGAAATTTACATATTTGGAAATTTTGAAAAGAGGCTTGCTAAATTAGAACAGTACTAATTTGGGCAAAGCGTTTCTCAAGAGAGTAAGAACTTCGACCAGTCAGCTCAGAAATCTTTTGCCAGTTACTGCCATGTAATGAGTGATACTTGAGCAATGATTTGACTTCTTCTTCTGAAAACCTTTTGAGAAAAGGAAAAAAAACATGGTTTGTAACAGAACTAAATAAAAAGCATAGCAGATCAAATTTCTCAAACCAAATATATGACGTTTTAAAATTATACTTTAATTTACCTTCCTTTATAGTTTGTACCATCAAAAACTTTCCTTCCACGGCTAAAAACATCATGACAAGGCCTGGGAATTCCTTCCGCTGTTCACATTTCATTCGAAAAAAAGAACAGATTCTTTAAGCAACAAAAATTTCACATTTTCAGTAGTTTCTTATGATGTTCAATATGTACTCAAATGTGACAAGTTAATGGGACTCCAAACAAACAAAAATTCTCTCATCATTTACTCATCCTCATGCTATGCCAGATGTATAGGGGTGGGCGATATACCGGTAGACACTAGGGATGTCATGAGAACCGATACTTTGGTACCAAGTTGGTATCAACATTTTAAAATCCTGATGGTACTTGTTTTTCTACGCTCTCTTCAGACAGTGCGCGCTCAACCAAAGCGCACACACATAGCCGCCTCTCACGAGTGTCAGATTTTTGTGGCTTACTGCACATAAACGTTCAAATACACACAAAATAGGTTGTTTGCAATCATGTGGTTCTGGTGACGCGCGAAATTAATGTGGAGGGCAAGCAGTGAAAATTAGAATGGAAGAGATGGGGAAAAGTCCGTACTGTGCTGGTTTAGAAAGTTATAAACAGAAAATCACAACATATTTTGGACGTTACCTTTATGTTATGAAGAGGAGCGATTTTTCTACTGAATTGAAAGACTTGACTGCCATCGAGGAGGTAGATATAGAGAATGTGAAACTGCCATCATGCCGCGTTCAGTTCTAGTCTGGATTGTTTATCGCGCTGCCTTTCTGCTAGTAACGTTAAGGGCAGTATTTTTGATTTTCTGTCGTGATTGTGAAAAATGTCGTCATATAGGTCATTTATGCTGAATCGAGAATTGCAACAGGAGCTCACATCATCGTTCAGGGAAAAAAAAATGGACGGTGTAATACAATTTTCGCCTTTTCTACGTGTAAAAACACTAAGGGAAGCTTGAGGAGGTGACGGGAAGACGCCGTATATCAAATCTAATAATGTCACTGATTGAACCCACTCCCTATCACTCAATAAAATAATCACAAAGCTGAGTGTTTTTGAAAGTGTTGTATTTTGTTTGGTTTAATAATCAACATTTGCGAGTATGACTCTCACTCGGCTTGTGAATGAGTACTTGCACGCAGCCACTTCAAAACTGTTCACAAGCTTCTATGGGTTTGATTTTGGTTGTCATTTGTTGAAATAAATACATAATAATAATAGTAATAATAATACAGTGTGTCGGTGTCTGTCATAGACTAAAAAAAAGGGCGTCTGTCCACTGAATGCCCTCAGTGGTCATATGGGAAAGTGAATATTTACAAAGAAAACATTAAAACTACAGTTACATTTACACCCTTCCAACAAAGAAATGGAGCGACTTTTGTCGGCTTGTTGAACACATTTTTTTATTTGGACATTTTCTACCATATGATGGCTGAAGCAGCGCGTGACCCTGTTTTCACGGTAACCAGATCAACATTGTGAACGGAATTATACAAAACTGAAGTGAAAACACCAAATGATCATCCAATGGGATAAAATATCTTCTCTTCCCTGCAAACGATACCATGAAGAATGTGATTATTTAACCAAGTCAAAAACAAAAAAGGCAAGCAGGTATCCATATTCATTTCAGTATCTGCAGACGCAAAACGCTATAAAAAGGTGACAACTTTTAAAGTTAAAAAATGATATAAGTTACGTAAACGATAAAAGCTCATTGTGGTTTCTCGGTTTGATAGATTTGAGCAACCATAAACGACGCAAAACACAGGAATTTTGAGTTTGTGATAGGATTCCTATATAGAAAAATCACTCCTTGCCCTCCAGCCGCATTTTGCGTGCAGCAATGACGTCATGTGCAAACAACCTATTATTTAAAATGCCAGTCTTGGCGAATATTCGCTTAAAGGGATAGTTCACCCAAAAATGAAAATTATCCCATGATTTACTCACCCTCAAGCCATCCTAGGTGTATATGACTATCTTCTTTCAGACGAACACAATCAGATATATATTTAGAAATATCCTGGCTCTACCAAGCTTTATAATGGTAGTGAACAGGGGACCTGTTTTGAAGCCCAAAACCCATTCCCTCAGAATCTTTGGACTGAAGCAGAGCGTAGCTGGAAAAGAACATGGCAGCTTACCGGTGTCTCTGTATTGCAGTGTCTCCATTACAGTATAGATGTCCGACACTGCGTCAATGCCGGTACTGTCATGAACCTAGTACATGTGGGGTTCATACTAGCGCTGGTATGAAGATAAGTAGCTGTGGCTACACCGGAGCGGTTAATAACATAAGGAGCAACTGCAGCACATGTCATATGAACAATAGAATAAGATCATTGCAGGGCCAAAGTTGTGCAGATAAAACCAGTTAGTTGAACACCTAGTTGAACACATCTCGGTGGGGCTGCAACAGTTTAAGATGAAGGCTGAACATTGGTTACAGCTAGATTTGATTCCTCACGCAGAGACAATACATGCGATGCAAGTGAGGAAACATTCAGGCTATAAGAATATGTATATATAGCAATATGTACACCTCATAGCACACCTGGTATAGGTTTTTCTGCAAAGGTTTATTACCTGTGCGGGCAAAACCAACAAGGCGATGATGATTTCCCATTTGTGCTTATTACACCATGAATGTGTACAACAGCAATGCACATAGATATAACCTTACAAAGGCAATCATTTGCGCAGAATGGCAGCAGTGTTGGTGCCTGTAACAACAGACTGTCAAAAAAGGCCACACAACCTAATTGAACACCACTCACAAATTCTGTTCGTTAAGTTATGAAGCAGGCAGATATAATCCTCTTGCAAAGGCAACTCGCACAAAATTGAGTGAAGATACGTCCAGATTATAGAAACTGACAAGAGTGCTCAGCACGAGTTTTTCATGTAGAGGGGCGAGAGGGGATGAGCGTTCTTGTGTCATTTGAAATTCTTATTGCCAGGACATTCTGCATATGTGAGATTTTGGTCGTATCGCCCACCCCAACAGATGTATATGTCTTTCTTTAGTTGAACACAAACATTTTTAGAAAAATAAACCTCTGTAAGTCTACATAATACAAGTGGACAGATCCCTCAAAGTTGCAGATTCGAAAACCATGCAAAACAAACAATGGTAATCCATACCACACTAGTTCATGTATCAATGTCTATTAAATCGCTTCCGGTCAACTGTCATACATGCATTTGCTTGAAGAGAAACCAGGGGCCTCAACTGTGTATGCCTTGTGTTTTATTAATATTGATTATAACTGATATCTCAAACTGATGCACTTGTGTGCTTTTCCTGGGCGCACTAGTGCAAACTGGCACTCAAATGAATGAACAGGACAGCAGCCGAGGTAAAGATTTTCATTTTTCACATAATAAAACCCTACTGTATACCTTCAGAACACTTGGAATACAGAATAAGTTAGATGGGATTATTTTGACACATTTGCATACTTAAAAAAAAAAAAAAAAAACTTTCTGCAATTAAATGGACAAGCGTGAGCATGGCTTTGTGTTCCAAAAAAAAAAAAAAAAAAAAAAAAAAAGAAGAAACTAAGGCAACAACATCAAGTTGTTTAATTATGAATTCCCATTTTTGTGAACTGTCCCAGAGACGGTGCAATAAAATAAATAAATAAAGGGGTAAATAAAGCAGGATAAAGGCACTGTTTGCTAATTATTGCGATGTATTGCAACATTCTTATGGTTTTTAAACCAACTGCCCAGAGGTTGCAACTGCGAATTTTACAGATTTTTAAATAATTTTTTTGTGTACAATGGACTTAACCAATTTACAAGGTCCCCATTTCACCTTTGAGTAATTTCTTGCTTTGTTCTGCAGAAGTATAAAGGCCATGTCACACCAAGCCAACGTCAAACAACTAGCGGCGATAAAATGTCGCCTCGCATCGGCTGCTTCTGGGCCAAAAAGCTGCGCTTGAACACACCAAAAGGACTACAGGCGACAGCCAACTAGCATGTGCGTTCTGTGCCTGTGTGTAAGGAAATAACTGTCTATATTAGCAGGAAACAATAGTCTATATTCATCATTCAAAAAGGGAAAATGAAACTAGGACTGCAGAGATACAAACCATAAACAAAGCAGCGCTTCCAGTTTGAATTTCAATCATGCTGATAACTTTCTTCATTCCAGGCAGCTAATATTGTTATGAAAATATTCTAGAACTGGAACAATAAATCAATGCATCACGAATCGAGAAATGATTCAGGATCAATTCTGAGATTTTCTGAATGCATCGCGATTCTCTCTCAAATCAATTCTGAGCTTAGTTTTTAACAGCAGATGGCACTGCATGCTTTAGAAACAGCCATACTCTGCTTGCTTCCAATTCCTTACACAAACCACTTCAACCTTCTATAAAATAATCATTCATAAAGGGTGTTTGCAGTAGGCTGTTTACGTTAATCTCGCATCATAAACGCATTCGGAGATGCAAATAAATTCTCAGACTCAGGCGAACGCAAGAACACTCTTCTTTGTAAGCATTTGAATGGGTGGTTAAAAACTAGCCTAGAGCGGCATCTGCTGTTGAAAACCATGCTCAGAATCGCGATACATTCTGAAAAATCTCAGAATCAATCCACGAATCGCGATGCATCGATTTATTGTCCCAGCCCTAGAATATTCCCGTCTTGGAATGCTCAGGTAAGATAACATAATATTAGAACTGCCTTCTGTCTGTGCTGTCTTGACTTCTTTGCTCGCTTTCATCATATTTTCTTTTTTTATTCTCATACACTGAGTTGTTTGCTAAACTAAACAGTAGAGGTCGACCGATATATCGGTCGGCCGATATATCGGGCCGATATTTGTCATTTTTTAATATATCTGCATCGGCCGATATCCGTGTTTAGTAGCGCCGATTTAAAGTCAGGCACGTCTGCGGGCAGCCCCGTGTTATTGGTGCAATGGAACATGCTGCTGCCGCATGTGAAGGACCCCAAGCCAAAACTTTTGGAAGATTCAACAACAGTCCTGGGAGATAAAGGTAAGGCTTAAATTCTTATATTTAAAAGTCCTATGGCCATATATTTACTATATATTACTAGTAAACTATGAAGTGTTGCTTCACTTAGTCAAAGAAAAAACGAATAGCATAGAACCGTCAGGAACTGGAATAATGCTTTAAGGACTGTAGTCGCAAACTATCAGCAGCTTGCTTGCTAACATATTAGCAATTATTAAAAGGTAAAAAGAAAAACACCACAAATTTGTGAAGACACCTGAGGTGTCACCTCCTCCAGGCTTACAAAGATGCACAGAAAGAAAAAGAAGAAGCAGCTGCCTCTACAGCCAATGTATCTCAGCCAACTCTAACAGAAATGTTTGATGCCCAACGTAAATGGCAGAATTCGGATCCCAGGTCAAAAAAACTTGACACTTTAGTTACAGAAATGATTGCCACAGACAATCAGCCATTTACATTTGTCTCAGGTATTGGTTTTCAGAGCCTGGTGGCTGCAATGGAACCCAGATACAACCTAAAAACTGAGAAGCACTACCGCACAGACATCCTAGATGGTATAGTTGCAAAAGTGGAGAAGAAAATAAAAGCACTGATTGCAGAGGATGCTGGCCCTTTTTTATCTTTCACGACAGACTGTTGGTCTGGGGACACTGAAGCACTGATGAGTCTAACGTCATTTCATTGACGACAACTGGGAAAGGAAACAAGTTGTCCTAAATGCCAAGGCCATGTCTGGCTCCCACACTGGGGAGTACATCAGCAACATGTTCATCAGCCTGCTGAAGTACTGGGACATCAGCCACAACAGGGTTGTACTTGTGCTCTGTGACAGTGGCGCTAACATGGTTAAAGCCCTCAGATTGGCAGAAATACCTGATCTCAGCTGCTGCGCACACACCATACAGCTTGTGGTGACTGATGGCATCAACAGTCAGCGAGCAGTGCTGGACGTTAATGCCAAGTTAAAGAACATAGCTAAACATTTCAACCACTCTGTGCTCGCAAAGCAGAATCTGAAAAAAAATTCAAAAAGAACTTGGCCTCCTCCAGCACAGTATCATTCAGTCTGAACCCACTTGCTGGAACTCCACGCTCCACATGATGCAGAGGATGCTGGAGCAGAAACGAGCACTCAATATCTATGCTGGAGAATATGGAAAAATTGCTACTCCAGCTGCAGATCAATGGGACATAGTTTCCAATTTGATTTACACGTTGGAACCTGTTGAGGAAGTCACCCTCGAGATCAGCAGGTCAGAGGCTTCCATCTCCAGTGTCATCCCAAGCATTGCTGTGCTGATGATGGTGCTTCAGGCAGAGGGTCCTAACACGAGGGGGATTAAAACACTAAGAGAAACCATGCTGCAAAGCTTGCAGAAAAGGTTTGCAAGGATGGAGGAGACAAAATGTTTGGTGCTAGCGACACTGCTGGACCCTCGTTATAAGGGTCATGTCTTTTTTGCAGTGGACACACTGACCAAGGCAAAACAATGGATAAAAGAAGAGCATGCCATTGTGTCCGAGCAACTGAAAACAGCCACCACTGAAGACCAAGGATCAGATCCGAAACAGAGAAGGGTGGAAGATGAAGAATTACCTGGTCTCTCCAGTGTTCTTGAACAAATGTATGCAAACATCTTGGGGCCTCATGAAACTCCTACTCAGGAGAGTGATGATGAGCATCACATCTCTGAGCAGCTGGATCAGTACCTCCGTGAGCCATTGATTGACAGACAGACTGGTCAGCCACTGGAATGGTGGAAACAGAATACATCCCGCCTACACCTCCTTGCACCACTGGCAAGGAAATTCCTCTGTCCACCCCCCTCCTCTGTTCCCAGCGAGAGGGTATTTAGTGAGATTGGGAATATTTATGACAACAGGAGCCGCCTCACAGGAGAACATGCAGAACAGTTGTGTTTCCTGCATGACAACCTGCCGTTCTTAAACTGGGAGTACTGAGAACTTTCAGTGAAAGATGGGTAGAGTGAGGAAGACTCAGGGACTGCAATTGAGTTAAAATTAAAGCACATTCCTTTTTATATTGTTCTGTAATGTTTACATAATTTCCTTCACTCAAAAATGAGGGGTTTGCTGCTATGTTATTTGCACTAAAAGTGATTTTTGATGCTGCCAAGTCAAGTGCACGAAAACCTTTGAGTTTTTATTCACAGTTGGTTACTTGAGGACTTTGTTTTATATAAAAATGCAGAAAGTTGCAAAAAGCAGAAAGTTAGAATGCACTTTAGATGTTCTGTGTCATTTATACCAAACACAAATGTTGTTGGTTGCTAGTGTGTTTGCAGCATTATTTATTTTTTATATATTTTATTTTTTATATTTTTCAGTTTAATTGATTTTTATTTATGAAGTTGTATTTATTTTATTTAAATGTATATTTAAGTTTACATTTATGTACCAACAAACTTGAAAAATTCTGCTTGATAAATGCTCAAACTTTTATGTAAATGTTTGACTTTTTTTTTTTTTTATATTACCTGTTTTGTATATTTAAAAGGGATAGGTCACCCAAAAATGAAAATTTGATGTTTATCTGCTTACCCCCAGTGCATCCAAGATGTAGGTGACTTTGTTTCTTCAGTAGAACACAAATGATGATTTTTAACTCCAACTGTTGCCGTCTGTCAGCCTTATAATGCATGTCAATGGGAACTTCGTCTATAAGAGTAAATAAAACTTGCTTAGACAAATCCAAATTAAACCCTGCGGCTCGTGACGACACATTGATGTCCTAAGACACGAAACGATCGGTTTGTGCAAGAAACCGAACAGTATTTATATCATTTTTTTACCTCTAAAACACCATGTCCAACTGCGTTCAGCATTCGCTTAGTGAGGTCTGATCGCGCTCTGACAACGGCAGTGATGTCTCGCACTCATTGAAGTATAAGCGCGAGACATCACTTCCGTTGTCAGAGCGCGATCAGACCTCACTAAGCGAATGCTGAACGCAGTTGGACATAGTGGTGTTTTAGAGATAAAAAATTATATAAATACTGTTCGGTTTCTTGCACAAACCGATCGTTTCGTGTCTTAGGACATCAATGTGTCGTCACGAGCTGCAGGGTTTAATTTGGATTTGTCTAAGCAAGTTTTATTTACTCTTATAGACGAAGTTCCCATTGACACGCATTATAAGGCTGAGAGACAGCAACAGTTGGAGTTAAAAATCATCATTTGTGTTCTACTGAAGAAACAAAGTCACCTACATCTTGGATGCACTGGGGGTAAGCAGATAAACATCAAATTTTCATTTTTGGGTGAACTATCCCTTTAATACTTGGTCAGTTTATTGATTTGTTTGGTTAACATTGGATAAATATTTTATTTCAATACTGTGCAGTGCACAAAATTAAGATTCGAGTGATGGTTCAAGTGAGTGTTCAATAAATGATGTTAAGTTTAGAAATGTTGTGCATCCACTTTTTATTAGTGTGACATTTTAGCATGCAAATGAAGGGGAAAACTTAAAAATCGGCCAAAAAAAAAAAATCGGCAGCACATATTGGCCATCGGCTGACCCTGACCTCTAAACATCGGCATCGGTTATAGAAAAACCCATATCGGTCGATCTCTACTAAACAGCCAATTAGAGCAATCTCTCTCACCAACGGCCCCGACACCGATTCAACATGCTGATTGGGTGAACTGCCACTGACATGTGGAACACACCACAAAACTAGCATGACAAATGCTCACCGACGGCTGACCATTGGCTTGGTGTATCATGGCCCTAAGGTAAGTGGTAACTTTTTTTTTTTTTTTTAATTCATTCAAATATCAGCAGCTGTCTATTATTTTGGGTCCCCAGAACCGGAGTTCAGATTCGATTTGTGTGTCCCATTGGCAATCTTTCGCTTTCCGGAGTATCTGCTTTGGTTTCTATGGCAATGACGTTACGTTGGTAGACATTTACCAAAAACAGCATGAAGGGGTTTTAAAATGTTGTTTTATAATATGACAATGCGTAGCCGCGGCGCTTGATGTCTAACGAACCAGTGGCAGAAACGTAGAAGGCTGGTATGTGTGGCTTTATCCCAAGCTGCCGTCTCTGCTGGTCTCAAAATTCAGAGAATTGTGTGAACCAGGCTGACTAGTGACTGGTGGACTCGTGTGGTACCCAGTATTGAATAGGATGAGATTTAAATAGAATTTCAAACCACATATGAATTTAACTTGAAACGGATTAGTACAATTTCATGAGATTTTTTTTGCCTTCAGACTTGCTAAATATGATCGGATTCCAAACGGATACGCACAAAAATTGGATTTTTACTGACAGTTTGAAAAAGGCTTTGATTGTGTCTACAAAAAATTTTAAATAGTGCAGAAGGATGATAACCTTAGAACTTTCAAAAACAAAATCAAACATAAATTACAGAAAAGGGAGTAAAACCAAATGCGATCATTGAGACTCACCAATCCTTTCAAAAAACCTGTAGACCTTTTTCAACTTTATCAATTCCCGTCTCTCTTCTGGGAACCTTTTTGGATGAAAGAGCTTGGTAGCATCTTTCACTCCTGTGAGAGCGATAAAATCTTCAACATTTTGTCTTAACCTCTCATTTTCTGCATCAGAGAATCTTCCATGTCTCAACATGATGCCTGCAAACATAAGAATGAAAAGCAAAACATACTACTTTTTGGACAGTATACATTTATTATGTAATAAAATATATGCAACTAATCAAAAATATTACTCCAATATTTTTGATTAGTTATATTACTCCAATATTTTATATATTTGATATAATCAGCCTACCTTCCTTTCTGAATTCCCTATACCTTGGCAGGTCATAAATGATCATCTTATTGATTTCATCCGGATGTCTGGATTCTATTTTAGGACAAAATTCTTTCAGTTCATTCAGGAGATTTGTATCAACTAGTGGTTCCTCCAAAAGCTTTTTCCTCTTGTCATGCTTTTTAGTCCCAGTTGGTAGGGCAGGAAAGCCACTTTCCTTGCTCATGTATGGGACCTCCTCAGGTTCTGGCGTCATGACAGTCTGTTCTTCTTGTGCCATGTCATCACAGTTTGTCTCGGTTAAGTTTGCTCTCTTTTTCTTTGCTTTAGCAGACTTCTCTTCAATTGAACCCTGCGGTTCTCGTGATTCTGCTGTGGGTGCTTTCATATCCCTTACTTGATGCATGCTTGTGACACCACCATCCATTGAAGCCTCTCCAGAGATGACAATTACGCCTCCTTCATTCAGTTTTCTTTTTTTCTTTTTACCTGTAGGTGTCTGCAGACTTGTATTCTCCAATTCTCCAATGTTTTTCTTTTGCTTCTTTTCATTGTGCTTCTCAGTCTGCACCTTTGAACTTTCAGTGAGTTCATGCAAGTTCATGTTTTTCTTTCTCTTCTTCTTCTTCACCTTTTCCTCATTAATGCGGCCAATTATGTTATTACGCAAATCTGACTGCTTTTCATCCATTATTTAAAAACAAAAATCATGACACAGAAAACATATAATTACAAGCTTTTCACAAACACAAATATCCAACTTGACTCTGGACAGTCTTGCACGTGTATCACGCGTCATCAGCACATGTGATTTGAATCAAATTTAACGCAACCATCACAAGAAGAAAGTGAAAATATGTTTAACAATATATAAGTATACAGCAAATTATTCGATGCCTAGTGAAAATATGTTTAACAATATATAAATAGACAACGAATTCACCGACGCCTAGAAAACTTCTAGCGCAATGTTTTCCACGCGGACTCCTCCTCCTCTACTTCTTTATCGCCGATTACAAGATGCATTCAGTAACACAGCGGGTATAGTGCCACCTTTCAGACAGGAGAGTCATAACAAACATTTTAGCTTCCCTATAAATATGTTAGCACACACATAAGCTGAATTCGGAATAGCATCCCATAAAACTATTCTTACTATATAGGCCATTTAAAGATATGACAAATGTACGAATATAGGATAGTATGTTTTTCCGAATGAATCCAGTATCTGCTTCTATCTCAATATTGCTGATGTGTGTGTTAAATGCTGTCTACATCGGTTTTAAAATGGTACCACCATAAAATGTCATCAGTAATACACATATGCGTAGATATTGAATTAAAAACAAGCACTCTATGCTGATTCGTTCTCGAATTATATTTTTTCCCTATTCACCTGAGTAACTGTAAAAAAAAAAAATCATAATTATATTAGGTACAAAATATCCATTTAACAAATAACCATTTAATAATTTATTAAAGTTTCAGACATGAAACTCTAAATAGGCTAAATCAGAGTTTCGACATGATATTCTAGAAATAGATATTGTAGAATAATTTATATATTGTAGAAATTTCAATTTAAACTAAAAAAAAAGTGCAGTGAACTTTTCACTGCCAGTTTGTAACCTTTCATCATCACTTTCTTGCATCACTTTGTCTACTTTTTCAGACAGCAATTAATTTTAGCGAGTTGTTTTGTTGTTGTTGTTGTTGTTGTTGTTTTTGTATAGGCTAAAATATAAAATGCAAAAAAACAGAAAAGAGACTGAGAAACCGATATACAAACTAGCTATAGGTAAAAAAAAAAAAAAAAAAAAAAAAACTAAATGAAACAAAAAGTACACACAAAACTAATTTTCATATTTAAAAAAAAAAATGAAATAAATATTCATGGAAGATTTCTAGTTTGTTTTTTTACACCCTCCCATGTACTTATTTATAAGACTCTTGACCACCAACATTTGTGAATGTAATATTTATTTAACATTTATTTAGATTAATAAAGTTTTCCAAAGGCTCTTAGTAAACATGCTTTTGTAACTTGTAAACAAACACCTAATATATAAACGTAATAAACACTACCTCTATTTATAACATTTCAATTTACAATATGTGATTATTGTCTGTGGTGTAATGCTGCCACCCTCTGTACTGGAGTAGCAGGCTGTCTGCAAAACAACCCTGTTTCACCAATAGGAAGTAACTACGGTAGAGCTTCGTGTTCAAAACACTGTCAACGGATCAACAACAAAAACAAGCAGAGCGATTTGCTGAACCTTTGTCATTGGTAAGCGTCTCAAACAACTCACGTAAAATGTCACACATGTATATCGCCTTTTATTTTTTGTGGCTGTAGATGCAGAGAGGGTTAAATTAAGTCCTTGTATTGCATACTTTTATTTTTTCTAAACATCTAGCATCGTAAGTATTCTCTCCTCTGGTCAGCGCACGACGTTTGCCATTTAATTTTGTTGGTAGCATTTATAAACATTTCAGTTAAAACGCTAAACTACATTTCGGTGCAGCCCTAATGTTGTTTTTGTGATTGATAGATAGATAGATAGATAAATAAATACATTCCACGCGCTTATTGTTTCGCTGTTGTCACCTCTGTGGATGCCTATGCTTTATTCTACATTATATTTAGCTTGTCGTTAAGTCATTAAGTGAGCTCACGAGGACATGTATTATGCATTATTAAAAAAAAACTAAAACTTATGACACTCTAAAAACAAAAGCGTTAGGAATACTATAGAATTTTCTATTGCAGAGCTGCAGAATCTGGTCGAACAGAACAGCACTAATCCAAAACAAACGCGTTGCCATGGCAGCCGTGTATTTGAAATTCAACAACTTGTCAATGGTTTGCACTGCATTCAAATGAACAGTTGACTCCTGACCCGAGGCTTATTTTAGAACAAGTCGAGTCAAGTTAACAGCTTTCGAAAATTTTATTTTGAAACTTTTTTTGTGTTTTTGGAGATATTTAGTTATTACTATACCAATAATCGGTTTGATTAAGGTTTTTTGATATTCACACTTTTCTATCTGTGATTGTTTCTTCAATATTATTCATTCATTCATTGTTGATTTATAAAGCACATTTCAAAACAACCCAAGGTTGACCAAAGAGCTGTACAGAACAATATAATCAATAAATGAGGACAAACCAATTAAAAGAAATAGCATGCACAAAACTAAAAGATTCATATCAGGTCTAGTGCTAATGTTAAAGTAACTTATTTTCTTACTTAAATCAAAACTGCCCCATTTACTTTGTAAGTGCACGTTACTGGTCTTGTGGTGAACAAAATTAATTAGTGAAAGGTAATCTACAGAAAAAAAATAAATAAATAAAATAGTTTGAGGAGGTGTAAAATCAAGCCCTTTTCTTAATGTAACAGTCGGTTTCCTGAAGTAAAATCTTCAAGGTTGTTAATCAATGGTATGTGCTTTAGTTGATGCCATCTGTTCGCATTATTTCAACTTACTTTTAAAATAATTGTTTAAAGTCACCATGAAATCAAAACAATTTTTGACAATTTTTGTTTTCAAATTAAATCCCGCCCTACATTTTTCTTATTCCAGAAGCATTTCACTTGGATATACGTCACAATAGGAAAGAAAAGACTATTGTAACTTCCATTTCATGCTGGACTTTAACGGCAGAATTTGTGGTAAAAGAATCTATATTACTCATGATGCTGTATAGAAAATTTCACCAATCAGAGTCAGGGTGAGCAAATCGTGCCAAAAATGCTCTGCAGGGACAGCCCACTCCGATGAAGAACCACAATTTACTTAATTGAATTGATCTCCTTACTGTCAAAATTCTTAAATATTTGTGTGTGTGTGTGTGTGTGTGTGTGAATATATATATATATATATATGACACACACACACAAACTGATGAGCCAAAACATTATGACCAGTCACAGGTCAAGCAAATATCGTTGATCATCTCCTAACAAGGCCACATATTGGGCAAATTCCAAACGGCATTTTTGCACCCTTGAAGTGCACTTCGGGAAGGGGATGCCATTTGTAGGGGCGTTCCAAATGAAAGTGAGCAACTGAATCCCTTCACGAAGAGCCCTTCCACAAGGCCGTTAGCTAAGGGAACATGCAATGGTCACTTCAAGGAAGTAATTTGTATCAACAACAAGGAAGTACTTCAAGGAAGTAAACATTTATAGTCATGTGACCCAGCAAATACTCGTGATTCATTTTAAAGCTAGATGGCGAGAGAGTTCGAGTTAACTTACAAGCAAAGCAATTCAAGTTGTTTTGTTTTTTGGTGATATATTACACACATTTGTCATGTTATGTTTAAATAAGTTTCATAGGTAAGAAATCTGTTAGGTAATGCAGATTACAAAAGATGAGACGGCAAGTTTTAAAGTTGCGAGCAGCGAAAAATACACTCACACACATAATAACACATATTTTATATAAAATGTATCTTTATTTGCAACAGTTATAATAACAGCAATAATAAGAAATTTCTGTCGTGAGAACAGATAATCAGCTGATGGACACCGTGCTGCATTGTCATGGGAACATCCCTGGTGAAGATAATGAGGAAATTGCTTTGTCTTTCATTGCTCCCTTCGCCAAGTGCGTTCCAAACGGCTACATAATGGCAACCAAGTGCCCTGCTCACTCCAAAGTCCCCACTTCAAGGGCTCTGCCCTTCGAAGGGAGTATGGCATAGGGATGCTCACTTCCATTTGAAATTTGCCCATTAAAGGTGCAATAGGACATTTTTGGAGAAGCTAGCAATAACGAGCTAGCTTTCAAATCATAACATCCCACCCTCCCTTCCCAGTGCTCTCCAAAGCCACGCCTCCTCCAAAACGCATGAAGGCACACACACACAGCTGCTCTCAGCAAAGCGTCACAAGAGACGGCATTAAACTACCTCATGTCTCAAAGCACATAACATTACAATAATAATGAACGTAAACAAACTAGAAAGCTTGTACCTGACTGCTGCAGATTCATTTCAGTGTTGATACTGTTGACATGGAAATGCTTAATTCGAGTCTGAGGACGTGAACAGCTCTGGTTAGAATGTCACGGGTTGCCATCTCTTAATTACGGTAGTTATGGGGTGAACGCAGAATAGTCTCATTGTTTTGATTCAGTAGGAACTATAAAAGGTGGCTGCTGTTTGTTTGCGGTGCTCCGTGACTGACAGCATTAAACGCACTGATGACGTATGATGTCTGCGCGAACAGGGTGTGTGAGGGTATGTAAAAACATACGTTGAGGTAGGATATTGTATTATTTCATTCGAACTGAATATAATGATTGGATGAACATTTTATGGTCCTACACCTTTCACAGACGATATATATTTATAAAAATAAATTTAGACCATTTAACATAGTGATTGCTATCATTATATGAGGAGACTTTCAACCAGTATAACAAAAAATGTTTCCGTAGAGAATCACTTTTTGCACCTTTAAGGTCTGGGTATGTGGTCCGAGGAGGGACAAACCACAAACCGGCGACAGGGTGTTGGCTCATTGATGAACTAGGGCAATGAAGGCTATCCCATCTGGTCTGAGCCAATGGAAGGTACACTGTGGAAAAGGTCACACAAAATTTTAATGATGGTTATGGGAGGAATGTGTCACAATACGAAATGCATCACACTCTGCTGCGTATGGGGCTGCATAGCGGCAGACCAATCAGAGTTCCTATGATGCACCATCAAAAGCACCTACAATGGGCATGCGAGCATCGGAACTGGATCTTGGAGCAGTGGAAGAAGGTCGCCAAATCCGATGAGTCACGTTTTTTTTTTTTTTTTTTTTTTTTTTTTTTTAAATGCGTGGATGGCCATGTACATGTGCAACATTTACCTGAGGAAGTGATGTCACCAGGATGCACTGTGGGACCACAACAAGCCGGTGGAGGGAGTGTGATGCTCCAGGCAGTGTTCTGCTGGAAAACTCAGGGTTTGGCAATTCACGTGGACGTAAATTTGACACATGCCACCTACCTAAACATTATTGCAGACAATGTTCATGACAATGGTGTTCCCTGGTGGAAGTGGCCTCTTTCAGCAGGATAAAGCACCCTGCCGCACTGCACACATTGTTCAGGAATGGTTTGAGGAACATAGATAAAGCGTTTAAGGTGTTGCCCTGGCCTCCAAATTCCCCAGATTTCAAGTGAGCATCTGTGGGATGTGTTGGACAAACAAGTTGGATCCACGGTGGCTCCACTTCCCAACCTACAGAACTGGAAGGATCTGCTGCTAACGTCTTGGTGCCAGATACCTGTGGGAAAAATGAATGGAAAAATACCCAGTGGGAAAAATGAATGGAAAAATACTTCTGGGTCCAACACTGCTGAAAATGTGTACGGGCACCAGTGCACTCTATACCATTTCCCCGCGACCCTACAGAGGATAAGCGGTTTGGAAAATAGATGGAATATACTGCAACAATAATTCATTCTCATGTGAAAAACAGTTGTAGTCCCACCTAACAGTTAAAAGAGCCAATTGCCTTATTGATAGAGTCATTGCATTACTCAGAATGGTGGTTGTAGGAATGGAGGTTCCACCTTTTATTTTAAATAGCCAAATACCTATTTGTTTGTCAGATTTTATTCCTGATTTTAATTGTTTTTGAAATGTAATTTTAACAATTTCGGTCTTTCACTGTTCGAGTAGAGCTGCACTTGCATGGTTGGAAATAGCTGCTAGGCATTATGGCTGCTGATTGAACTGACTTGCCTAATGGACTTTAAGGCCATGCTATATTGTTATTTGTGAATATAGTCATGGCTAAGGGGCATTGGTAGACACAAGTGCTATTCAGCAAAATAATGATCCACTATGGCAGATTGATATGGTGAACAGGTGTTTCACATCATATCTGTTAAAGTTACCATGAAATCAAAAGGTGTGTTCCACTTGAAGTGGCGCTGCGCTCCAGTCAATTCCCAATGGGCAAAATCAAGTCCTGGCTTACATTTTTTTATCTTGTTCAAGAAGCCATTTCACTCGCATATATACATCACAATAGAAATGCAAAGGTCCTCATTATTTCCGCTTCATGCCGACTTTAATATTTTGTGGATTTTAGCCTAACTGAAATGCTGTTTTGACCTGTGGGAGCCAAGACCAGAACTGTCCATTTTATAACTTTTATTAGTAACACTTTACAATAAGGTTCAACCTACCATGAACTAATAATGAAAAATACTTCTAAAGCATTTGTTAACCTTATTTTATGTTCATTTTTTTAACATTTACTAATACATTATTAAAAATCAAAAGTTGTATCTCTTAATATTATTTAATGGACCTGAGCTAACATGAACAAACAATGAACTGCTGTATTTTTATTAACTAACATTAACAAAGATTAACAAATACAGTAACATATGTATTGCTCATGGGTAGTTCATGTTAGTTAATACATTAACTAATGTTAACAAATGAACCTTATTGTAAAGTGTTACCATTTTTATTAACTAGCGTTAACATAGATTAATAAATACTGTAACAAATGTATTGCTTATTGTTAGTTAATGTTTGTTCATGCATTAACATTACCTAATGAGACCTTGTTGTAAAATGTAACCCTTTTTTATTGTGTCAAAAAACTGAAGTTAAACATCAATTACAAACTGGTTCTGTATATTGCTTATCAGACACATAAACAAAACTTTTTGCTCTCTAATAGTAATGCAGCCCCATCCACCCACTATGGGTGTTTTATAGTCTCTCTCTTGCTCTCTCTCTCTCTCTCTCTCGCTCAAAAAAAAAACAAGGTTTTGGAGCAAGATGAATCTTGCTTTGAAGTGAAGTTTGTGAGATATACTTTGAATGGACTTCACAGGATGTTGTGACAGATATCTGTCTGTGCCGGTTTCATTTTTGAGGATTAGATTTAGATCACACTCTGCTCAGGAAAAGAAACCTACAGACAGAGTAACTCAGCAAGCCAATATTTTAGCAATTAAGATCTCTTTACTTTTATAGTTTCATCTGTCAATACAAAAGAAACTCGGACCAGAGCGCTACATCCGTTTGCACCACTGGAGTGTTCCCATTGTGCTTTTGTATAAAACAGCAGCATATGGGAGTCGGACAAAGCGTTATTGGATCTGATTTCAAGGGCAGACCTTTCCATACCCGCGCTAGTGTTACCTCTTTTAGACATCATAAAAGGATAGAAGAATGATTGTTCTGTGACCACAAGCTTTCCATGTGACACATGTGCATCATCTCATTTGTCCATTTCTGTCTATTCTTTTTGCTATTTTTGAGTCGGGGGTTGTGGGACACCCCCGGCCCTGACCCACGAGGCCACAGGTTAAGAGGTCCATTCCTGGATGCTGTTTGTCCATAGCCATCGGGGGACTAGTATCAGAACCAGACAGAAGGCCCACCATCAATGTACTCCTATTTGACCTCCAGATCAAATGTGAGTCAACAGATTTCACTCTTTTGGCTTTAACCTTGTAAAATTGTTTCTTAATACAGAAATCAATTGCTTTTTAGTATAAGTGTTTTGATTATTTGAACATAGATTCAAGTGACAAAAGGATCAATTATGTGACACTCATTTTTTGTCCTATCAATTAATTTATTCAAAAATACATTAAAATGCAAGTAGTTTTGCATATTTTATTATTATTTTTTAGAAAAAATATTTTAACAAAACATTTTCACTGCTTAGTAGTATTTAAAAAAAATTCCTTTTATCTGCAAAATTAGTCATCTGGTCATATGGTCCAACCAACATGCAGAAAAAGCATAAAACAGGAAATGTTATCTTAGAAAAGACTCATGCCAATCCTCATGACATGTCAGACTCCCCAAAACATAATCATATTTATTAAATAATAATTCATAATTATAAAAAAATTACCTTAATGTATATATTAAAAATTATATATACATTATATAAATTGCTTAAGATGTGTACACTCATATATTCAAGGTATAAAGGAAATTTTCTTTCCTTGCTTTTTACACCACATGACACAAGCCATTAAATTGAACTTTTCTTGTAAATGGTATAACAATTTTTCAAAACCACATAAAACCACAGAGAAACCAAAGAGTACAAATGGAACTTGGCACATATGTTTTAAAATAGATTTTTTTGTTCTTTTTTTTAATCACTTTATGTCATTGAACCAAATGTCAGCTCTTTTAAACTTGTACTAACCTTTGCCCTTGTTGAAAATTCCAAACAACCCTCTTCTAATGTTAGCAGATCATTTCTTTCAAGCACATGTCTGTCCACTCATCCACATAACTGATAAACCTGTTTGTTTCACTAGAACTGATGCTACATTCAGATTAATGATGCACATGCTACTCTCTGTGTTTGTTTAGCTGAAGGTGTGAGAGTGGGAGGAGAGGTGAGATGGAGACAGAGGAAACAGAAGGACGCACTTTAGTGCAGGTGATCAGTGAGAAGTACAGCCCAGAAAACTTCCCATACTGCCGTGGGCCAGGAGTTGGAGTGGTGATCCGGTCGAGTCCCCAGGGTTCACCTGTCAAAGGTCAGTTTTATTTTTGGCTTTAGGTGAAATGCTGAGCCTGCTAGTTAAAAAGGGTGTGTTAGATATGATCTGGATCCTTCCTGACACACTAGTCGTTGCCATTTAACACTGTTTTGCTACGTTTGTAGAACGTATTTGTAGAATGTATTCTAGGGCCAAAAAACTAAAGGTTATTTCAAAAATATGAAGTTAATCCTGTAAATAAATAATGTTTAAAAAAATCCTGTACTGATAAATATGTTTGTATCTTCAAATTTTAATGAATTTTCATCATTTACATTAAATTGTTATTACAGGTTAAGACTAACCTTAACCACACTTTTCAGGGATCCAAAGCTCTAACAATGGATGGTAAAGACGAAACAGTAGGATGATCTTTTCTGAATGGAATCAAAAGCTTGCTTGACTGTGAACAGCTCGTTACAATATTGATTTCTGATTGGTCAAGCCTGTTATTTATAATTCGTTAATTATCGTACATAGAGAATTTTTACATTTCATTTCCATGATAAGTTTTACCTAATACACAGTGTTAATTTAATGTGAATGTAAGGTGGGGGGTGGTGGTTTTATAGAGGGGATGCTTTTTGTCATTTTTTGTTTTCAACAACGGGGATACCATCTTCCCACATCCCGCCTCAAATTGAGCCCTGTTTATATCTGTGTGTGTGTGTGTGTGTGCGTGTGTGTGTGTGTGTGTGTGTGTGTGTGTGTATTAGATCGTCTGAATCTGCCCAGCATCCTGGTTCTGGATGGTTGTGGAATCACGGAGGCCGGAGATGAAGAGGAGGTGGCCACTTTCTGTGCTCATGTGGTTGAGCTAGACCTCTCTCACAACCAGTTAAAAGACTGGGGAGAGGTGAGAAAATGTGTTTGTGTCACAAGTTTTGCCTCGGGTTTATTTACATTTGTGTATATAGCGCAAAGAATGTCCCCGTTCAATGTCACTAGGAAACGCTTACTGTGAGATTCAGTAATATTCAATTCATTAACATTACCTAATGCATTAGGTATCATGAACTAACAATAAACAACAATTTTTAATGTTAATTTATGCAGCTTAAAAAATGTAAAAATGTATTAGTTTATGTAGAAATTAACATTGACCAAGACTAATAAATGCTGTAAAAGTATTATTGCATTAAATCATGTGAACATATAGAACCTTATTGTAAAGTATTACCTGATTTCACTAGTCTGATGTTGGTGGATAGGAAAATGAGCTTTAAGGTGTGGTCACATGTACCATTGCTTGGCAAAATTTCACTGAATCATTTCCCCACACAGATGTAGCATCGGGTTCAGGTTTTTTTTTGACAGTTTCACCACGTTAACCAACAGAAAACGGCTTGCTTGCTTTGAAAGTGACTTCTGTCTGAGCAGTGCTTTGTGTATCACTACACTATTAACAGTGGACCTTTTTTGCTGGCCTTATTTGGCTCACGTAACCTCACCTTTACTTTGACAAGTCTATTTTATGCACAGGTGAGACTGTAACATTCAAAAGTACAATGAAATAGAGGTCTGTGACCTGACACAAGCTTGACAAGACAAACTGGTTGGGTTCGGTCAGTTATTCATTCTTTTCTCTCTTTTTCTCTCCTCTCTGTAGATAAGTAAGATCCTGTCTAACATCCCTAATCTAGACTTTCTCAATCTGAGTATGAATCCACTGAGAGGGTCGAATCTGGATCCTGGTACTGCTGAAGCATTCTCAGGCCTCCGCCGCCTTGTGCTCAATAACACACATGTCACCTGGGACATGGTGCACACACTTACACGAGAGACCCCAGAGTAAGTGTGTGTGTGTGTGTGTGTGTGTGTGTGTGTGTGTGTGTGTATGTGTATGTGTTGCTGCCCCCTGCAAATTATCTAGAGCTTTTTCTTACATGTCTGTGTTTTAAGTGTTTTTAAGTTGTTTATGATTTAAGTGTGCATTTAATCTCTGCTTTGCTATTTTTTTCCAAGCATTCATTGTAAGGACAAACATGTTGTACCACCATAAAATCCCACCAGTTGTGGTTTAGCTGATTAGCAAGGCCTTGTTAGCCCCTGCTGATAGATTACTTAACTAATTCTTGGGCCAAAAAAAAAAAAAAAATTGTAGTTGACAGGCATTTTAAAGTAGCCATATATAATGATATTTTTTGTAAGCAACATAGAGTAGATGTTTTGCCAGTGCCTGATTTGTTTCGGAGGGCTCTTAAAAGAATGAACTTGATTTTTAAATACTCTAACAAGTAGTGAAGCCGTTTTCTTAAAATATTTTTCCCAAGAAATAAAAGATTATACCAAACTCACGTTTTTTGTTTATTTTAATGCACTTTTTCTTTTTTTTCAAAGACAGAGACTTAGTAACAAAAATAAGCAATAACTGCACAGAGATTATTTTTAGCATTGTGCGGCTGCCGTATCCCACTAGTTGCTAGAAGTATACACCAATCATTTTGTCATGCACTAAATCTTGTGTGTTTTCTTGTGGTTGTATTTATGTAGGCTGGAGGAGTTGTTTCTGTGTCTGAACGAGTATGAGAGCGTGAGTTTGTCATCTATATCATACCCATCCCTGCGCCTGCTGCATATCACAGATAACCAGCTGCAGAAATGGGTGGAGGTGCGAAAGCTGGGCCTCATATATCCAGGCCTGGTGTCTCTTATCCTGGCAAACAACTCTCTCTCGTCTATCCACGAGCCTGAGGACTCCCTACATAGACTCTTCCCCAACCTGCGGAGCATAAACCTACACAACTCAGGTGCTGGACTGCATGAACACCATCTCTGTAGACAGAAGGATTTAAAAGGATTTATGGGAATAAAGAAAAAGAAAAGAACGAATACCAGTAAAAGTAAAATTTATGATAAAATTTAAACAAAATTGAGTACAGCCAAAAAATAGTGGTTCACATGACTTGTGCACTTGTATTCCAAGTCTTCTGAAATAATGCAATATATGACATATGCCGGCGGAACGCGGAAGCTATAAAGGAGCCGGCAAGCACAGCTGTTTCAGCTACTGATCTGAAGCAAGCTGCTGTCAGGCATGCAGGAAGTATGGCAAGGGGACGCAGCGTCTCGTTCCCCTCTCAGGGAACCTCGGCCACGGCTGTACCATAGCGTCCAGCCCCAGGGGAGCTGGATGAGCAAGGGAGAACCACAGAGGACAGTGCGAGTTCTCTTGGCTCGCAAAGAGATCCACCTCCACCTGTCCAAACTTCCTCCAAATGAGCTGCACCGTCTCGGGGTGCAGTCTCCATTCCCCGGGCCTCAGCCCCTGTCTCGAGAGGACGTCTGCTCCCACATTTAGATGCCCAGGGATATACAAACCCGATTCCAAAAAAGTTGGGACACTGTAGAAATTGTGAATAAAAAAGGAATGCAATAATTTAAAAATCTCATAAACTTATATTTTATTCACAATAGAATATAGATAACATATCAAATGTAGAAAGTGAGACATTTTGAAATGTCATGCCAAATATTGGCTCATTTTGGATTTCATGAGAGCTACACATTCCAAAAAAGTTGGGACAGGTAGCAATAAGAGGCCGGAAAAGTTAAATGTACATATAAGGAAAAGATGGAGGACCAATTTGCAACTTATTAGGTCAATTGGCAACATGATTGGGTATAAAAAGAGCCTCTCAGAGTGGCAGTGTCTCTCAGAAGTCAAGATGGGCAGAGGATCACCAATTCCCCCAATGCTGCGGCGAAAAATAGTGGAGCAATATCAGAAAGGAGTTTCTCAGAGAAAAATTGCAAAGAGTTTGAAGTTATCATCATCTACAGTGCATAATATCATCCAAAGATTCAGAGAATCTGGAACAATCTCGGTGCGTAAGGGTCAATAATATCTATGGCCCCCTTCGCCAGCAGAGACTGAACTTCCTCCTCCATAACCTGTGCCTGCTCGGGGCCCACCACCGTGTTCAGAATTCCATTGAACCTTGGTGGACGAGACCCAAACTGAAGTCTGTAGCCTTTGCGAATAGTGCGTGTGACCCAACTCGACACATTGGCTAGATTTTCCCATGCTGGTTGAAAATTCACTAAGGGGACCAGCCTCTCGGGGTTGGCCCGACGCATTCAATGGGGCAGGTTTGGTGCCCTGAAGCGCATCTCTGGCAGGGTACAACCGATTAAATTTTTCTACAGGCCTCTCTATTGAGAGCGAACCCGCCAAAGTCACATGAGTGTGTGAACAATGAGGTTTGGGTTCGTTGGAAATCGTTGTGCCCCGAAGCGCCGAGGGTGGCGGGGTTAACAAATCGATTTCCTGAGGGCTCCATGGAGGAGCAGCTGTAATGAGCTCCTGCCCTGGAGGGGGCGCCCTCAGAGGCCTTACATGATCGTCAGGACCTCTTTCCCGAAGCCCATCTAGACAGAATGACGTTCCTCAGATCCGTCTCCCTTTGGGGCTTCTCCCTTTGGGGCTTCAGTTGAGAGTGTTGCTTCTGCGATTTAGGTTTTGCAGGGGGCACTCGAGAGGCAACACTCTCTTTCTGTGCCTGCCGGTATGAGGAGCTAGGCGTATACGGGCGGGGCTGCTCCTTGGCTGCAGTCCCCTGGGACTTGGATTTCAATGGGATGAACCTCTGAAATGCTGCCGCCTGTTTTTTCGACTCCTGAAATCTCTCGACGACCGTAGAAACAGCGCCGCCGAAGAGACCAGTGGACGACAGCGGGTCAGCGGGGCATCCTTCTCCTTCATGCCCGAGAGGTTCAACCAGAGATGCCTCTCCGTTGCCACTAAAGCTGCCATGGAGTGGCTGATGGCACGAGCCGTCTCCTTTGTGGCACAGAGAGATAGATCAGTGGCCCGACGAAGCTCTTTAATATCGTCGGGCCGCACCTCTTCAGTCTCATCCAAGTCCCTCAGCAGGTCGGCCTGATATGCCTGTAAAATGGCCATAGTATGTAAACAGGCACCAGCCTGACTTGCTGCCATATACGCCTTGCCCACCAAAGAAGATGTAGTACGGCATGGTTTGGTGGGCAGTGTTGGGGCTTTAAGGGACGACGCAGCATCAGGTGACAAATACGCAGCCAGGGTCTCTTCATCCCTGGGCATCGTCCTATAACCGTTCTGTTTGAGCCACACTAAGGATGAATAATTATGAACAGTGGGGCTCGAAAGCCTGGAGGAATATGGCTTATTCCAGGATCTCAACACCTCAGTGTGGAGATCCTGAAAGAACGGCAAGTCCTGACGTGGAGGTTGCGGGGCTGACTGGAGGAAGCGCTCATCTAGCTTGCTTTTTCTGCGCTCCTCCTGTCTCTCGGCCGGCCAATCGATATTTAATTTCACCACGGCACGAGTAACAACCTCCACAAGCTCCTCATACTGTGGCGATTGGGCTGGCGAGTCACCCAAATCACTCATTTCACAGTCAATGCTGAGAACATCCAGTTCCTCAGAACCAGACGGACTCAGCACCAACGGCTCGCACGGGGCGGAAGAAGCCGCAGAGCGGGCTTCCGGATCCCAGTGTTGAGCACTGGGCCCAGCGGTTAAAGGCTGAGAAGGGGCTGCAGCCGTCTCAACCCTCTCTGCCAGGTCCATCTATGAACCCCACGACTGCAGACGCCGAGCTGCCTCAGCAGGAGGAGTGGAACGTTTTCATGTGTAGTGCTTCACATATGGGGCAGTCAGCCTTCTCAAGGGCTGACCGTGCATGCTCCGCTCCCAAACAACAAACACAAAACTCGTGTGCGTCTCCCTCCGTGATAAAACGAGGGCAGGGAGGAATGCACGGTCTAAAGTTTTGCTGTTGCTTCTCACTCGCCATTTTCTACTATATATATATGTTCTACGGGACAAACAACACCAAATATGACAGACAGAGACACAGAACGCTTGCTGAAGATCAGAAAGCTGAAACAGCTGTGTTTGCTGGCTCCTTTATAGCTTCCGCGTTCCGCCGGCATACGTCACGGGATGACGTTGCACCAATCATGATTGGACTAGTTGTACACGTCTTCATGAGCGCTTACGCTGAAGGGATCCCCCAAAGCGTTGCCATGTCGACGCAGTGCGAGTTCCCTCGAAAGGGAATCTTTCCCTCCAGCTTCAATGCAGGTCATCAGCTTTCTGTGTAAATATTTTTAAGTACCTCTCCTAAATAATCATGTAGTATTAAAAGGTTAGTTTACCCAAAAATGAAAATTCTGGCATCGACTACTCATGTCCCTCATGTCAATCTAAACTATAAGATATTTGTTCAGTAATTTATTAATTTTATTTTTTTGGTGAACTAACCCTTTTATAGATTATTAGCTAATATTATGTTTTTGTGATATTTTAGGTCTAAGTCGCTGGGAGGACATTGAGAAACTGAATTTCTTCCCAAAGCTTCAAGAGGTCAGAGTGATGGGTATTCCTTTACTACAGCCCTACACCGATCAGGAGAGACGTTGTCTTATGGTAGCACAGTGAGTAAATGTACTGTGCAGTAAACAAAAGTAGCCACTTTTGAAATGTGCAATTGTTAGATATGATTACACAAATCAGTGTGGCCACCAATATGGAATTGTACACGTCCATGCATTCATGCACTCCCTTACACACACACACACACACTTGTCCTTCTGCTGTGTTTTGTAAGGTTGCCTAATGTGACTGTATTGAACGGCAGTGTTGTCACTGATGGAGAAAGAGAGGATGCAGAACGCTTTTTCATCCGTTACCACCTGGACTGCCCTGAGGATGAGCTACCACAGAGGTAACCCCCTTACACCACCACTATCAATATACACAACTCTTTCAATCTCTTTCTTTTTAAAGAACTATATACAATAGATCTTATAAAATGACTGGTGTCTGTATCATGGAAATATATATAATTTAACCTGTCTATAAAACAAACCTAAATAGCTTATTTTTATTTCTTCATTACTGCAAACGCAAGTCTTATCTGTGACTCATGTTACCCTTTTTCCCACAGTTTAATATGTTGATGGGGAAATGTATTTCTTGTTCCCTATCAAATCTGACTAGCCTTATGGTTACTCTCTGCAGTTGTAGTCATTCCCAAATCAGTAGTCCTTTACTGGCTAAAAAGGCTATCTGTCAATTATTTACAGTATAAAAACGTCCTTTATGAAGGTGCTTTTATGTAAAGGTACAGTATATCTTTTACAAGTATATTCAGCAGGATTTGTATTTCTTTCCAACACCTTTTAATTTTTGAATGTCCACAAAATAGGTCTATATAGAAACATACAGAGGGTCCTACAGAAATGGACCATTTTACAAGGGTTTAAAGTCTCAATGAAACGGAAGTAGCTTTTGTGTTGTGAAATACATCCAAGTCAAACGGATTATCTAAAAAGAAAAAAAATGTAGGGCAGTGGACTTGGTTTGTTCTATGCATTGGTTGTTGATTGGATGGAGGCAGATCAGCTGAATGCGAGCTTGAAGTCGATTGTAAGAAAGAGACAGCATTTTATCAGCTGAAAATCCCTCATATGTCATCAGAGATACTGTCACCAGTATTAAATTCTAAATAATGGTCTGAATAAGTGTTTTTCTGTAATTTTGGTTCTCTCTTAGTTCCTCAAACACTGAAGTTTAGTTTAGTTATTGCAGTTTTTCATTTGTCGTTATTGCTTGTTTCTGAGTAGCTTTCTATTGAAAGTGGTAAAAGTAGTTTAAAGTGGCTTTAGTTGACTCTTTTATTTTTTTTGCTGCAATGTAATAAAATCTTAACAATGGTAGAGCCCAGCCACCTCTTTCCGGCTTAGCAAAAATATCCTCTCTCTCTCTCTTTGGCCATGTCTTAAGTATCATGGTGGCCATCCACTACATTCAAACCTATTTTCCTGTCACTTCTTTTTCTTTAGTTTGGCGTCTCCAGTTATCCAGGTGACGTTTAACTCTCCCATCCCTCATTTCTTCCGGCCTCCCCCCTTCCCTCATTGCTTCTGTTTTTTGGGGGACTTTCAGGGAATATTTTGGTGGGTATTTCGGGGGATATTTTGGAGGGTCTTTGCAGGTCAAAGATATGAAAAACGGATCACCCACATTCTTCACACACCCCATTCCACTTAACCTGAGAGAGTGTACGGAGGACATTTTCAGTGACTGCGGCAAGCCCCAGCTTCCAGCAGGGGATTCTAACCTTTGGGAGACAATGTGTCCACTCTCTCCCTCCTCAAAGACGCCTTTGTACTGGAATACTCCAATCAGAAAATCGATACACAAGGTGGCAGCTTTATTCGTTCTTCCCCTCCTTACATCCCCCTCTCTCCCTCCCTGTTCTTCTCTCCAGCCCCTTTTCATTTGCTTTAGAGGGGATTGAGTTAGCTGGAGGATTTTTTCGAAAAGGGATGGAATGACGTCCCTGACTCAGTCTCTCCTATTTTTTCCGTTGAGCGAAGGAGACGCTGTTTCCTTTGTTCTGGAATGGCTCTTAGACCTAGTGTCAAAACAGTTATGACACAGAAGTTCCCGCTCTAGCTATAGAAGGTCGGGAAACTGGAGATGAGATAGAAGCAGGACTTTCTCAGAAATAACGTCCTTTTATAATAAGTCTAGAGTATCAGATACTAAAATGAGGTTTCTTACAACCTCTCTTAAACATGCTTATGAAATGTGCTTATGATAACATTTAGCAGAAAAAAGAGAAAGTCGGCACACCATGGCTCAAAAAAAAAAAAAAAAAAATTTATTGACAGACTCTCACAAAGGTATCCCCAAGATTTGCCTTGGTTTAATTATATTGTGGCCATGATTGAATTAAATTAAAACAAGGGAATGAATTAGTATATTGTGGCCATGAATTAATAAGTTGTGGGATCAGTTTCACCCGAAAATTAAAATTCTGTCATCATTTATTCACCTTCATGTTTTTCCAAACCTGTATAAATTTCTTTCCTCAGTGGAACATCAAGGAGAAGTTTAGCAGAATATCTTAGCTGCTCTCTTCCATAAAATGAAAGTGGATTAACCTTTGTTTAATCAAGAAGTCTCTTGAGATTAAATCTCTTGTCAAGAGAGACCTGGCCAAAAAGGCACACCATTAGATTATAACACAATTAAGTTTAAATGCAACAAATGAACAAAAATAAAATACATAGAATAAAGACATAGAACAAAAATAAAATACATTCATATAAGCATAAGACTACAAATACATCATACAAAATCCAGCCCATGAATAGCAATTACACTCTTCAGTTACAGTACATATTTTTTATCAGTGTTTAAAATTACCTCATGGTAACAAAATGATTAAGCTGTTGTGCATGCTGAAGGTTATACCATGACCAGGGTGGTAAATAAGCAAAAGTCTTTATACCATTTATGGTAATAAAATCCTAACCTAACCTTCAGCTTCTTTGGTAAGTGTGCAATAGTGAAGATGCAACTGACTTATGGTAGGCTTACGCTACACAACTTTTGGCTGGATTTTGCTGTCGCAGACAGATTTCCAAGGTGTGCAAAAAAAAAAAACCCGGATCGCTGCCAAATCGGTGCTCGTTGCGGTTGCTGATGCTCGACAAATATGAGCATGTCAGCGACGTGATCTGAGCCTGTCTCCAGCAGTCACAAACACTGCGATATTTTAAAACCTGTTTTATATTATCGCACGTGATCTTGTCATGTGAGCAATGAAACAACATTGTAAACTGCTCTAATGATATCATGTGCCTTAATGTACATGAGTACGAGGCGACAATTTGATCATAATTGTTTTATACTAATAATCTAACAAGAAATATATTTTTAAAATGAAAATGAGTGGTCTTTGCTCTATACTTAACATTATGATATATTTTATTTACCATCATTTTATTCTTTCTTTCTTTCTTTCTTTCTTTGTCTAATCTTTTTTTCTGTACATATGACTTGGGCAGCGACAGCACATGAACAGCTCTCTAATGTCTCGGGTGAATTCATGTGAGAAAATGTTTTTTTTCGTTGTTGGTCGGGGTTGCTGCTTGGCCAAAGATCTTGTAGGTTGTACACCTTATCTGCATTGTGTTGTGTAGTATGAGCGCTGCTAAGACAAGAAGACTACAGACGACAAGAAAACTTGTTGTGTAGTGTGAGCACCATGGTGATTCATGTAGTCTCATAGTTCTGTAGTGTGAGCTTGCCTTTAGTGAAGATGCAACTGAGTAGATTACAGTATCATCTACAAAAATATGCATTTTAACTGTAGGCAAGTCCTTCCTAATATTATTTATAAAAACAGAAAATAGAACTGGTTTTTCTGTAAGGGTATATTTATTGTTTGAATGAAGAAAGAAAATCATAAGCGTTTCTAAAGACATGAGAATCCTTTCATGAATGAGTGAACCATTTCTTTACAAGTCACTTTTTAATTTGTTTCTTCCTGTGCCCACCAGGACCACTTTCTTTCCAACTCCTATGTAAACTAAAACCGAGTTACACTAACCCTCATTTCTGACCTCCTCACACCATCCACATCCTCTATATTTCTTTCTCTCTGTCCTTTTCTGTCTGTTTCTCTGGAGGGAAAGCCATTTTCCCAGAGGGATGAGGTTAAGATGAGAGTTGGCACTAGAGGGTGAAAGGGCAGGTGCAGAATTAGATGGTAAACTCTAGATATTGGTTAAGGTTGCCCCCTTTTTGAACCCAGCCTGCCCTTGCCCCCACCCCTTGGGTGCAGATCAGAGCTTAGGCTATGTTACCGACTCTGTGATAAAACTCTGAAAGAGGGCAAAGATCTAAGAAACAGAGAAAGAGATGGACAGAAAGAAATTATGCCTCTCTGACCTCAAACACACCTTTAGACTGGGCCCTCTTTGAATGCATGAGACATAACCAGTGCAGAAACCCATTCAGCCTAACTTATGAAACTCAAACTGTGGTAGTATAAAGTAATGGATAGAACCATTTGAGAGACTTTCAAAGTGATTCCACAGTAACCTTAGTCGCATTTACGGTTGCTTAGACATAAACTTTAGGTATAAGTATGCATGGGACTGTTATCTTTATAACACTGAAAAGATATAGAGATTTAAGCGCTGGCTAGTGTAATTCAAACCCTTCACTGCTTGATTGCTCACATCGATTTTCTAGTTGAGGCCTATACGTTATTTAGTGTATACTTAAGAATATCTTTCCGAAACTACTTTATAGGCACTAGAATAGCTATTTGTACTGTCCTGCTAGAAAAAAGTGTTAAATACTTTAGCTTTAGTTGTACCAAGGCTGCCAAACAGATTGGTCCTACTCACCCTCCATTAGGCAGCTGTGAGGTACGCTATTTACATAGTGTAGCCTATATAGGTAAGAGGGTGAAATAGGTGAAGGAGTCCTATACATTCAACAGCTATTGAGTAACTAAAACCTGAGCCGTGGACATGGGCACGTTGATCCTCCCTGGGAGTAACTGGAAACACAGGAATGATAGAAGCAAAGACAGGGATGAGAGGAGGAGAGTGTGAAGGAAATGAAAGGGGCTATTGGAGTAACCATAGCCTGGGACCTTGTTGACATTTTGATGGTGAACGACAACATAGGGGCCTAGAGGAGAACAAGGATATAAAAAGGCAAATGTGTAGGGAAAATCTAAGTGCGTCACTCTTTACAGACAATGGGAAATTTAAGAAGATAAGTGGATGGAGTGACCAGGCTCTTTAGCATCCATCATGGTGGATGTCGATGCTATAGATGTCAAGATAGAAGGATTCATAGACAACATAGACAAGTCTTGTTCCCATTTAAGCATTTACTGCAGTTTTAATGAATTTAAGGGTATTGTGGCATCTACACTGAGATTGTGATAGCTTGAGGTGAAGGACCTGGGATAATAATGCTCACTTCAAACAGGCAGCACATATTTATTTTTGCATATCCAACTCAAACATTTCGTTTTTTTTTTTTTTTCCTTTTCTTTTTTTTTATAGTATGAACAGGACTGAAAAATGAATTAAATCAGACTTAAATGCATTTCAGTCTGAGCGATCAGATCAAATTTCAAGTACTTTTTATCGTCACTCAGGACACAACGTGTATGTAACATCATACACAATGTGTAGTAGTCTCTACAGCCAGTGGTGTAGTGGACGGGCATGCACTGCGGCCACGTGTTGGGGGGGGGGCCGCGATAACCCCCTGTGCTGGGTTGCGACGATGATCAAGTATCAACAGTAGCCAGAGATATTGTCAAAAGCATAAAATATTGGCAATATTAAGAAGATATGGCATTTCCAATTAATGCAGGCCTATTACATTCCTCTAGTCTATTATTATTATTAGGTTACTTATTAATTATTACTATTAGGTTACTTTTATTATTATATTAATATTATAATAAACTTTCGGAGGACTTTCGGCTCGCGGGGGGGGCCCGTGGATTTGCGCTACGCCACTGTCTACAGCTATGTCCAAATTTATTTCAATTCACTCTTTTCCATAATAAATCAGGGCTTTTGTCTGGAGGGACAACTGACAACATTGTCCCGGGCCCACTGAGGCCAAATTATTGGGTCTCACTCATAAAAATCTTATCATGGCCCCTGTAGTGAACTACGTGAAATACGCTTTATAGTGAATAGGTGAACAATTTTGGACACTAACGTATGCGAAGCATACAGTAATGACTCTTGTTTTGTTGTCTCTTATTTTGTCTTGTGTAACTTTCAGTTGTTGGAAAAGAAAACAATGCTCTTGGTCTCATGCAACCACCTACATCATTACTATAGCAACCCATGCAGGTATTCTAGTTATTGCCTACACTGTCCGAAAAAACAGATCCGATTTCAACTGATGCAAAATGACAGTCAGTCCTAAAGACCGGAAAGCACAGATTCCAGTTGTGTGGAATGTGAACAAAGCCTAAGATTCTGTATCTCTGCTGTGCCTTTCAAATAGGCACTTACCCCAGGTTCATCCAGGGTGACTGCCACTGTACTGAAGTTGCTTTGGATAAAAAGCCAAATTGCTGACAAGTAAATAATGAGTGAATTTCCTTGGGTCCTAGGAGGTATTTGTTATGTTAAGTTGTAGATATTTAAATATTGAGCTAATGGTGATTGTGCACGTTATCTACAGTACCTGAAAACAGATCATGTTGTTTTTGAGACCATCAACAAATGCAGTATCTACAGTAGACTCACTGTATGGCTCTACTATGAAAACTGCACGGTGGCGACTGTCCAGTCCCATCTTCGAGACTGATCTAAGCACTGTTTGAGGAATCCAAGGCAGCTATGTTATCACAGTGAACACCCATTCGCCTTCATTTAAGGAGCTTAGCCACGCTAAATGAGACCCTTGAGTGAGACTGTTCTTTCTCTCAGACAGAGTGGCACTTTGTATAGAGGGGGCAGTATTCCCATGGTGAAGGCAGGGAGCCACAGGCACCTACCCAGGCTCAGGCTCTGCTTTGTGGGGAGACTTTTCTGGACAGGCTGGGGAAATTACTTTGATTGGCTGTGTCGGTTACTGTAGCCCTCTAAAGCTAAAAGACTTTTTTTGTGGAGATTTTATTTAATTGTCCCTGCCGATCTCCTCTTATCTTTCCCACAATCCTTCAGCAAGACAGGAAAGAAGGGAGGGTAAAAGGGGTGGTGGTGAGAACTTTCTCACAGTTTAAAAACTCAGTGTGCTTTACAAACACACAAACAGGTACACAAATACACAACCACGTCTTCTCACAAACACACAACTCTATGGTCACTTTTTTGGTGCATTGATATTAATTTCGCCTGTAAAATGATTTAGAGGAGATGTCTCTCTTAAACATTTGACTGTGATTGACATTTTTGATGAAAACGACATAAGTCAACATGCCAGGTTTTGCAAGCATATATTAAGTAGAAGTGTGCTTTACATGGGCTTTCGTAGCCCATTAGCTCTATTCCAAATCCTTGTGAGTAGACTTGCAAGTTCAGTGCCTTGCAGCTGCCTTCTAAGGCAAGAAACCTCACTTTGAACTGAATTAGAACAATTGGAACAATCTACATAGGCAGCATCTCACACACATTGCGGTCTAATGTAAAAGTATGATAAACTTGTACCACAATTGATTCCAATAGTGTTAGCATATTGCTAAGCTAACTCATTCCTGGAGCACTCTATAGCAGTCATTCTTGACTCTGGTCCTGAGGACCCAACACTCTGCACATTTTGTATTAAATCATTTTGAATCAATATTATTGTTTTTATTAGTATTATTTACAGTTTGGCCAAAACAATTTACTTTAAAAGCAAGCAAAATATTGCTGCCTACAGTCTAGAATAATAGTCTTTGTGAGTGTGCCTATGATTATTCAAAATGCTTTCTATGTAGGCAATTCACTAGGTTTTAGAACAGAGCTATTGTATATTCTTTCTGTGCTTGCTTTCTTCAGTCTTTCTGTCTTTTTAACTAAAATCCACTCAACATTTTGTTTTAAAATAAATGGGTCACTAGGTGTAGCAGCGAAAATAGCATGGGATAAACTCACATGGTTCTGTCCTCACTGCTGTCCACTCTTTTCAGGTACCACACTTTGGTAGCACGCTATGGCCGCCTAGCCCCACTTGCGGAAGTGGATTTGCGCCCTCTTTGCCATGTCCAAGTAGAGGTGCATTTTGGGGACCAGACAGAGCCCCTAGCGCTCAGATTGGATCAGACAGTGGGAGACCTAAAGAAGCAGTTGAGAGCCGTGGTCCAGCTACCTCCAAACAAGATACGTGTGTACTATATCGACCGTCAGCTTGGCTACGCATTAGAGCCTCAGGAGATGAAATATGGAGCTCGAGCACTTCATTCCTACAGTATACGAGATGGAGATGAGATCTTGGTGGTGCCTAAGACACAATGACAGAAAAGAGAGCAACAGCTTGGCACTGTTTGGAAAAAATTAATTGGTTGAGATGTTTCCAGAGTTATTGGAACACCATCTTCCAATAAAGGCAATGTGAATGCTGTGAAGTGCATAAGTCAGCATGCCTTATATTTACAACAGAGAAAAACTGTTTTTTGGTTTCCCAGCATCTTCAATCCTATTTAAAAATTGCCCCAAAAATGAGACTTTGGATCAGGATTAAAACCCCTTTTTAACTTCCACTGCTCTATGGATGTATGTTTGCTTAAAAATGTGTGGACTTAATTTTTATTGATGTGTGTGAGACAGCTTCTCAGGAATTACATGCCTCTACTCTAAAGAGTATTTTAACATTTTTTTAAAGGTGCAGTACAGAATATTTGCCCTCTTGTGGTTAAGGTGTAATTAATTGGGGGGGGGGGGGTATTATAAATATAAATATTATAAATACATTGTTTTGGTAATTATGTGAATTGGGACTTTGTGACAGCTCCTCAGCATTGATGAATATGATGTTGGAGGCACAGGCACTAATTTTATAAGAGTGAATGTCATTAAGAATGTAAATCTCACCCCCTTCTAAAAGTAAGACATAATGTAAAAAGTAAATAAAAACAAAAAAGAAAAAAAAATCCATGAATAACATCTTTTGTTGGAGGTAACTGTCTTCCAACAGTTGTTTTGACTCATTGTAAACAATAGTTTTTTATTTAAATCATGTTACAAAAGTTAGGCAACACTGATATTGGACATAATGATTGTTAGATATCTATTCATGCACCTTCCACCGCATCATACACATGCTGTAACAGTCAGACTTTCTTCTCTTTATTTACAGATGTGATCGAAATTTTGACCCAACAGCTCAAATTATAAATCATTATTATAAGATTACCATTGTGAAACAGGGTAAGGCAAGGCATACTTGCTCAATTTTGTTTTCTTTTTTCTTTTTTAAACAAAGCATCTTCCATACTGCAGCTTTAAGAATCTTGATAACACAATACCAAGATACTTATACTCAGTATATGAACATTCAGTATAGTGTCATACAGAAATAACATAGTCACTGCACCTAATTTACTTGTGTTCCTACAATGAGGTAGGTGTCCCCAGACATTTAAACTACACATGCTTTTCTCTCAAGACACTGCTCTACATTTCCTAAGAAACCCTTAACAATGGATAGACATCTTGGCTAGACTTGAAAAAATGCCAAAATTACTGAATACAAGTTAAATATCTGTAGATGTATTTTGTGAATGTTTAGAGAAGGGGAGACAGAAACTTTAGGTGTTTTGGCTACCTGTGTTCTTAACATAGGGTTAGGGCCATTAGATGGGTAGGTGGTCTGGCATGGGGGGAGGGGGTTATAAAGAAAGTGAACTCTATCCTCCAGCTGTAACTCCAGCCACTTCTTTTCTGCTTGAATTACAACAGGGTCACCTACAAGCCTGAAGCCCTCTAAGGTTTACACACTTTACATTCACAAACTTGCTTTCCCCTATTATGACCATAAACTGACTGCAATCCCCTAGTCATCTGATAATCAGGCATGTTTTCAGCAAGACCTCTGCAACCTCTCTCATTGGTGGAAAGATTCTTTGGAGTAAGTAGATGCCAGCCTCTTATTGATGTGCAAAGCAGAGCATGTGCTTTTGGGTGCATTTGATTATTATCACTCCAATTTTCCAGACAAAGAAAACTAGAGGGGACCAATAATAATGACAATTCAGTAATATTTAATTTTTAAGGTTTTAATTTTAAAATTTTAAAAGTACTATCTGGAATAATAGATATGTAGATATGAGTAGATATGAATTTTTTTTTTTTTTTTTTTTTTTTTTTTTTTTTTTTTTTAATTGGAAATGTGGACCACTTTGATTTATTTCATTTTAGGCTTTTATTTTTAATTATTTAAAAAAAAAAATCTTGATATAAGGTTTCAATGGAATTTGAAGATATTTCTGTTGTCATTTGTTGAGCGTGAAACATTAAGGGACAGCCATACACAAATAACCTCATTCTGTCTATTTAATAGCTAATTAAAATTAAGTTAAACTTAAACCATGCCCCCTCAAACTGAATAATAATCAGTTGTAAAGATTTCATAAAGATTGTGGGAGTAGTTTTAACATTTTAACATTCAGTATTTTTATTTATTTTTTAACCACAGTCAGCACATACCAGTCTATACATCTCAGGAATTGGATTACCAGGGCTTTTCCTGTTCACTCCCATACCATTTCCTAGCAGAATGGCTCTAATGTTAGAATGACTGATATAGTATAGACTCCCTCTCTAGTTACCAAGCTGTCTCTATGCAACCCTATCCCAGAGGAGGGTGTTAACATTGAGCTCAGAATCCATTAGGGGCTCAGATTAGCTATATTATCACTATTGATAGTGGAAGAGCCTGCATGATTTTTGTTGGTAGATATTGAGACAGCTTTGTTTCAATGTAACCGCATATGTCACACTGATGATCTGTTATGCTGTTAAGTCCCATCACTGTTTCAGTTTTGTCCTATCACTGGAAATTGAGCTTAATTGTCATATTTTTGCCCAAATCCTATGATTGTACCATATTGTTGCTACATTTAATTAACTTCTCCCTGTGTAATTTTATTCTTCACTGATAATTGGAAATCCCTTTTAATGCTTACTAATGTCCTCATTTGGATAATAATTCTGCACTATGCCTATGTCTCACTAGATAGAAATGCATGTTTGCTTTCGTTCTCATATACAAACCAGTCTATGTGCTTGGGCACCCCTTTTCTCCCGTCTTTCAGCAGTACCTGTGTCTCTACAAGTTTCTCATTGCTCATATTTTGTTCTCATTGTGTTCTGGTTGTGGTGATGACACTTGATCCTCTCTGTTCTGCTCCCAAAGGACATCTGGCCTTTAACGGCAGAATGTTGTTAACAGAGCAGGTGCTGACATATTTACTTATTGCTGGGTCTGTATAATGGTGTTTTACAGAGTGTAAAGAGGGCCATTGGCTTGTGCCATGGATAATAATTCAGTATTAATGATTATGTGAACATTGACATGGAATATTGTTGTAAAAGGTGTGTCATTTGTGTTACTATGAATAATGATATTTTACCATTATGTGAAGTTCTGCAGAATGCCATACTGAAAAATGTTAAGAATAAACAGAAGCCAAGGCTTTGCATGAAATTCATTGAGTCTTAATGTCCCCCAAGCTGCTAAGGTAATGAAGTTTCCCTTTTTAATGAAATTTGTTTTATTGTTAGTGGACTTAACATTACATGTTTCATCTGACATGAGCAGAGATGTGTTAATGTTAATAAAGTTAACAACAGTACCCAGAGATCCCCATGTTATGTCCTGGCTCAGCTGGTCCAGCTGTTGAACATGCAAAACTGGTAGAGCTTAAAGGGTTAGTTCACCCAAAAATGAAAATGAAAACGAGAATACTTTTTGTGCACCAAAAAAACAAAACAATGACTTTTCAACAATATCTAGTGATGGCCGATTTCAAAACACTGCTTCAAATCTTTTGTTTCGAATCAGTGGTTCGGATCGCGTGTCAAACTGCCAAACTGCTGAAATCATGTGACTTTGGCGCTCCAAACCACTGATTCGAAACAAAAGATTCGAAGCAGTGTTTTGAAATCGCCCATCACAAGATATTGTTGAAAAGTCTTTTTTTTTTTTTTTTTTGGCGCACAAAAAGTATTCTCGTCACTTTATAATATTAAGGTAGAACCACTGTACTCACATGAACTGTTTTAAATATGTTTTTAGTACCTTTCTGGGCACTGAAAGTGTAAATTAACTTGCTGACAATAGAGGCCTCACTGAGCCATCAGATTTCATCAAAAATATTTTAATTTGTGTTCCGAAGATGAATGAAGGTCTTACGGGTGTAGAACGACATGAGGGTGAGTAATAAATGACATAATTTTCATTTTTGGGTGAACTAACCCTTAATGACCAGTATACCCTGGTGAATCTAAGGTGATGGTAGTTTTTCTAGATAAGGTGGTGTGTTGAGGACAAATTGTATGACCTTCTATCATGTTTATTTCACCAGGAATTATTTCACCATGTTTATTTCATGCCTGTTGCCTTTTTTGTTGTTTGCTGTGCTTTCTTGTATATGCTCCTCTTTTGTTGTTGTAGTTGTGAATTTACTCAACTTACACTAGGGACAAGCCGCTGTGGAGACCTCACCAAGAGCCTAGGCAAATGCTAGCATCCAACTGGAGTCTATCCAGCCCGACAGCCACAAGCTAGCCTGCCACCTGGATCACCACAATGGTTTGGCTGATAAAAAGCATCATGCCTAATTGGTTTCACCACGTTTGTAAGTGCTGGCCTATTCCTGTCACGCCTACAGGTGAAAGCTACACGTGTCAAATCTGGCATCGCTGTCACACTCTCAGACTCACCCACAGCTCTGTCCAACCAAGGCTTAAAACTTCCATCTCCTCAGCGGCCTTACTATTGGGCAGCATAGCCTCCCAGAGTGGAGCTGTAGCCAGAGTTCACTGGTGGATCGGCGACACAGAGAATTGTGCCAATCTCAGTGAAGAGGGACAAGGGGTTACCAGGGCATGAAAGCAGGGGTGGGCTACAAAGGCAAGGTCACACTGGGAGCTGCTGAGGGATTTGGTGTGTTTTGGATAGGTGGGGGTTTAAGAAAGTTTTTTTTTATCGCCTTACTCTGTAGCTAGAGCAAAAAGAACTGGCTGGGCAACTAGTAGTCTGATCTACCCTGTGCACCATAAAGCAAGGAAGGCTGAAGGAAGCTCATTGTGTGGCCAGGAGGGGGAGATGTTTTCTGAGAAGGTTTGAGTTACCTTAAGGGGGCTTGACATTGTTGAGGAAAGAAAATGAGGGCAAAGCAACTGCTTGGCAATGGATGCATCAAGGGGGTTTGGATGAAAATTAAGATATTGGATGACCCAGCCAGGTTCTTGTCCAGGACCTTTTCCAGCATACAGGGTCAGGCCTGGTGGACCTACCAGCAAGCAACTGCAGCATTAGTGCTCTCATCTATGCTTGAGTTCTTTCCCACGGAAGCTGTTCGATGACTCCAAAGGTCCTTGTTGTACCCGTTGACATTATGGTAATTCAGTCAGCCTGATTCCAATCTGCCAGGTTTGTTTGGCAGGTGGTTGATGGGGCTGACAGTTTGCGATTACATTTTATCAGACACTTGACTCCAATGCCCAGACAGTGGAGTTAAAGCTTATCACCAAGCACATAGCCATCTCTTGTTCTTGGTGGGACTGAAACTTTGTAAAGATTTGGTTGTAAAGATGCAGGATTATCTCAGCTGAGTTGACCTATTCCACAACCACAATGTTTCTGTTTGTAGATCAACATGAAGTAGAATGAGGGACAAATAAAAAAAAGCAAGACAGAATGATGAACCCTATTAGTAAGCTAATTACAACTGCAGAAGGAGATGATGGTGAGAAGATAAGGATTGCTGTCTCCTTCTTGTCCTTACTCACTCTTTCTTCTGTATCTGGTCATTCCAGCACAAGATGATTCAACTGTTCAACAGTCAGTCTGGGACCACATTGCACTCTTTGTCAAATTCTCTGTCCTTGTTATGCACTGGTTTGGTTAAGAGTATGGTCTGCATTTACACAACAAAGCAACAAGGTGTAAAAGAACCCTCCGCTGGGACCCCCACATTGGTCACAGGGAATCTGGGGTCTGTGTCCGTCCAGTCGGCTTTCACACATCCTGCCCCCCTCTGGTATCTAGTTACGTCCACTGTCCTCCTAGAAACAATGCTGAGTCTGACTCAGATCTTGCTCCCATCTCCTTCCCAGACCCTATCACCGTGGATGCACCAATGATTTCCCCCCTTTTGTCATTATCTCACCACTGCATCTATGGAAATGAGCCCCATTTGGAGACCAATCCAGGGTTGAGTGAGCTGTTGCAAATGAGGCTGTCCTTAATTGGTGCAGGGAGGCCAGTAAGACAGGAGGGGGAGCACTGATTTGCTCACTCACGCACACACATAGAGTGTCCAAGCTGACTCATGTTAATGTGGTAACCCAAGCTCTTCTCCCTTTTTTCAATCAAATAAAGCAATGTTTTTCTGCCGTGTTTTCTTTTGTAAATAAATGCCCCTAGGGTGGGCTGAAGAGGCCCAAAAGAGATGCAGTGGACTGTGCACTAGCTATAGAGAGGGCTGCTATCTAGGGAATTGGAGTTAGATCCAAAGGCCTGACATTTTCTTCAGAAATCCTCTTTGTGCTTACGGCTCTAGTTTCAATATTTCCCTTCAGTTACTAACCAAACGCCACCTTTCACTGGTCCTCAGCTCTACCTCCTTCTCTCATCCACTCTCTCTTCACCATTCTGCTCTTGTTCTTTTTTTATTCTTTCCCTCTTTCGAAAGTCTCAACCCCACTCTCCATCCCCACCCCTCTCTCTTTTCCTCTGACTCTCCTATCCTCCCCCTTCCCCAAAAAACTGATCTCAGATTAACTTTAACACTATCCCTGGTGCAAAAGGTAGCGCCTGCCTCTGATGCGTCTCCCTTCAGTAGATCCGTACAGGGAACCCACTCTCTCACTCCTCCTCTGTCCTCTCATTCTGGGATCACTTTCTCCAGACTTTTGCTCTTTGAAATCAAGCGTACCCTGAAGCACGGATTGGGCCGTGTTTGCCATTCTTGTCTTTGGCGGTTGTCCTGTGGAATTGGACCAGCACAGTGCTCTGTGTGAGTGGAGGATTTAGGAGGGTTTTTCTGGGCTGTCTCCCCCTCCCTTTTCTGCATCCAAGAGCAGAGCCCCTCCGTTCTTGAGACTGTGTTGATGGTACCCACTTGGATGTGACTTAGAGGCTGATGCACAGGTGACGTGCTGAACTTCCGTCCTATGAAGGCAGGTGAGTGCTGATTTCTGAGTTGTGGTCTTTGAACTGGAACTGTTTTGTTCTTGTTTTGTTTTCTTATGACAAATTTGCTGTCTTTCACTCCTTGTCAGTTTCTCACAAGTGATGTTCAGGTGCTCTCTGCCTCTTTTACACCTCTCTTCTCTCTCTTTGTTTTGAAAACACACTTTGTGTGTGAAAATGTAAATGATAGGTTTTACCTGCCAATCGGTAACTAAGAAATTTTGATAACATCTATCATTGCTATTAATGCCAGTCGTCAGACAAGGCAGCTTGTTTGAGATCGGTTTCTGATAGGTTAGCCAAATGAACCCTGCCAGTCTATGTAATGTGATGTGGAGAGCAATGGATTTGCCTTTTGGCATCTCACACAGTATCTCATGGTTCACTTGGGAATCCCATCAAATGTCAGTTTTGTCTGTGCTTTGGTTTCATGATGGAAGATGTTATACAGGACATTGTCTAAATACATAGGCTCACTTCAGGAGACTGGATTTCAGTTATGTTGGAAGGTGGATATTTTTTTCTCATTTGGCAGTGGGAAGAAATGGTACACTTCCTTTTTTGTAAGACTGTGACTTAAGTATTCATTCCTAACGCAAGCAGCTTGAATTAAAATTTTAGGTTATTTCCATGGAAGTTTTGAAATGCTTTATTTTATAAATGATTCCTGATTTTGTAAATGAAAAAGTATTTTTTTAAATAGTTTTTTTCCTCATTATTAGTTAATCTTTTTGCATTATTAGATTTATTTCATTCTTTTATTTTATGACTGATTTTTTAAAATAAATTATTAAAAAAATTAATTAAAATATCTTTACTGTATGATAGTATTCTGCAACAGCTCAATAGTAAATTTAGTTTTCTACCTCTGGATAATTTTCTTATTGAGGCAAAGGTATTTCCACACGTAACCATCTGATTCATGTTTTAAGATTCCAATATTGTGTGAAATATGACAAATTTAATTAGATTTATATTAGATGCCATGTCTATGTTAATGGAGCTATAATGACATTGTAAGCTTTAATTTATTCTTATTTATTTAATTAATTCATTTATAAATCTGACTACATCATTCTGGATTTGTGAAACTGGGAAGAACTTGAGCATACATAATTAACTATAGGGGAAAAAAATAAATTGCATTGCTGTGCCTACTACAATCAATTTATATAATATATTTTTCATTTTATACACTTGACATATAAGTTAAATACTAAATATTTAATCAGACACTAGACCTTTAGCAGTATTTTGCTTTTGTATTTACATTAGTATTAGGTTTATTTTGAGGCAAGTTTTCTGTGGAAACACGCTTAAGACTGAAATAGACTGGGAGAAAATTTGAATGTATCAATTTAAATTAGTGTTGCTTACTATGTATTACTATCTGTTCTGTCATTGCACTTTCTAAAAGATATTTGGTGCTACTATTCAAAATATAGGTCTACCTAAAATAAGAAATCTGGGGTGACAAAGTAGTTCCAGTTGACAGTTTTAACATCAGAATCATTTCAGGTTGTTATCATTTCCGTTCCGTACCTGATACTAGGATTTGAAAAGATGTCCATTTATTTTGGCACACTAAGGCTGGGGAATCTAAAGGGAGTGAAACCCAAACTTCAGCCCCTCAGGGTTGCCGTAAAGACCCTGGCAACTCAAGCCTGCTAAATTAAACCCATTAGCCTCACTGTTCACAGTCCTTTCTCTGATGCCAACAAGTCATAGCACATAAACACTTTGTAATAGACCCTTCAGACGATGGAGAGGAGCAAGGCAAGTTCTCCCAGCCGCGGGCTTACTGGCACTGTGGAGGCCTGGAACTGCATCACCATAGTCCACTCAAACGATTGTGCTGGAGAATGTGATCCCAACACATTGTTCCTCATCACATAATAGAACCTTTTCAACTCAGGGCGAACAGGCCCACCATGGAGAAGGAGAAAGGGGGAGACTTGCCCCCATGGGAGACCTGGGAGACTGCTCTTTAAACCAGGGCAGATTGGAGACAAATGCGTCTTGGCCTAGTTGTTAATTTCTTTAAATAGGCTTATTTTCGTGCTAATATATATATATATATATATATATTTATTAAAATAGTCAAATATTTTAATCTTAAAATAAATGATGTTTGGAAGTCTGGTGCCACTAAAGCATTGCTGATATTTGATGATGAATATTTTAAGTCACATTTTTCATATTTTTTTTATCTTGAATTTTATTATTATTTGTCTTGTTGTATTTGTATATGTGTGCACTTGAAGCTCCATTTACCAAGTAAAATTCCTCTGTGTGTGCAAGCACACTTGGCAATAAAGCTCTTTCTGATTCTCTATATTTCCCAGGTGTTTAGGATGGTCAGAACAGGCACTTTACTCTCTCTGCTCCAGCTTTTCAGCACCCTTGCTCCCAGAGGAGGTAAGTGATGTCCACAACTGCGTATAAACCCTCTCCTGCCTGCCTCCACAGCCCCTCATAAGCATTAGATGTAACAGTGATTGACAGACAAAAAGAGCCAAGGCAAAAAAAAAAAAGCTAATCAATTAAATAAAGATGTGATTAAAAAAGAACCCAAGAACCCAAACCTTTTCTGAGTCTTTGTAAATTACTTCTCTACATCTTATGACTTACATCACCTATGCAAAAAGAGTCAAAGACACATCATTGAATTTATGTAGTTTAAATCCATTCTTCACAATATATCCAGACACCCAGACAGGGCCAGCTGATCAATGCTTTTTGCTTTACAGACAATATCTTTCTCAGCATTTCCTTTTATCTCTGCTTAGCATTTTCTCAGGATACCCTCTACCCCTTTGGACCAGCCCACAGGGATTTAGAAACCCCTAAGATGGATGATGGCAGCTCTCCAGAGATTCCACTACTAATTCCATTCATATTCTTCAATGTGCCCTATAGGTCCCTTTATGTAAGTGTCCAAAATATGAACAAGAACTGTAAGATAAATCACCAAAAATCTGCAACATCATAGGTGTTCAGTTCAGTGGTGAATTGGGAGCTTGGAGAAAATATTCTTGGTCTTCTATTCATTCATCTACTACTATCTTCTTTTCCCCAACAGGTCAACAACAATGGAGTGATCTCCTTCAACATTCAGGTGAGTCAATTCACTCCAGAGGCTTTCCCCCTCAGTGACAGCCGTTCCTTCATTGCCCCTCTATGGGCTGACGTACATAATGGTATCCGTGGAGATGTGTACTACCGTGAGAGCTCAGACCCAGAGATCCTGGAGAGGGCCACTCAGGATGTCAGAAAGTATTTCAAGAGTATGGTATCCTTCACTGCCACCTGGATCTTTATTGCTACCTGGAATCAGGTCACCTTTTACGGAGGTAGCCAGACAACACCGGTGAGGCAAAAAGAGATTTATTCATTTTGCCACTGTTTTATTTACATGACCAATATCAAAACTGTTACTGAGCAGTATGTACTGTTTGATCACCACATGAACCACAAAAGAGAGCAATAATTCTTTTTTCTTTCCAGGTCAATACATTTCAGGCAGTTTTGATCTCAGATGGCCAAGCTTATTTTGCGATGTTTAACTATGGAGAGATCAGTTGGAGCACAGGCACAGCTAGTGGAGGAGACCCTCTTACAGGCTTGGGAGGAACCACAGCACAGGTAATCTTGAAAATTGCATCTGTGATATAACAGCTGTACAGAGGTTACTGTATATTATGGACTACTTCATCACATTCTTCTGGTTCTTTGCATTAGGTAGTTCCCTGGGAAATGTTTTCACCCTCTGCAAACTCACAACATAATCTCTTTGATCTCATGATTCTCTGCTATGTTTGCTCTCTCTAGGCAGGTTTCAATGGTGGAGATGTCAGCCATTTCTTTAACCTTCCCGGATCGCGCTCGAACGAAGTGGTCAACATTGAACAGACCACTAATGTTAACGTGCCTGGACGGTGGTTCTTCCGCATTGATGCAGACCAGATAGACCCAGCAAATGGCTGCAGCTACACTGGTATAACAAAATGCATATAGTTATAGTTAGAGAGAGTTAGATTACATTTTTACATTTAATTAATATTTTGTTCATAGGATATCTTTATGAAATGTGTTCTCTTTGTTTATTTTGTATGTACACTTTTAATTCAACATGTTATCACGCCATACCATATCTCTCTCTTCCTCTCTCTGCATTTCTGCAATATTTATTTTTCCAGGGCGGTTTTACCGGCGTGGGGAGGTTTTCTGGCTATCAGACCAATGCACTCAACGATGTAGGTGTCTTGATCTGGATAATGAGGTCATCTGCCAGGAAACTCCATGTGGTCAATTAGAGACCTGTGAACAAGTGGAGGGGGCTTACTACTGCCAGCCTACCCGCACCAGCACCTGTGTGGTGTTTGGAGACCCCCATTACCACACTTTTGATGGATTTCTGTATCACTTCCAGGTGAAGTATAGGGTTAAAATGAGCCAGTTTCTATAAAAATGGCCAGTAATAGTTATGGACCTTATTTAAGCGAGCACTATTGGCAGTCCTGGCTCACTTTGTGCTCTAGAAAATGACCTAAGGGAGAAAAGTCTAATGGTATAAACTCACTTTTTTAGCACACAAAGGGACCAAAGTTCAAATCTTGACCTAATATTTACTTCTTCTTTATTTAAATAAACAAAATTGCAATTAGCTTGACAGAAAACCATGCATTTTCAATCTATGGGGAAGTGCAGCTTTGATATTTTAATAACTTCAATAATAGCTCAACTAATAACAGGTGACCAGAAGTGAGGGGGCATAGTGACCAAAATGGCTTGATCAGGCCCCCTATGGCAACAACAATGCTGGCAGCTCGACTGAACTGACCACAACTAGACACAATAACCATGCAACTTATTTAATTTTTCTTACTTATTTTCTTATTTATTTAAAGTATTCAAAGTGCACTTGGTCCATTAAATGTGCATGATGCTTCTGGAAATGGTAAAATATGAAATTTTCTGAACCAAGAAACATTAAAAATAATAAAAATATGAGGATCATCATATTTCACAGATTGATTTTATAAGATATCTGTTATCAGTGGGTTATGCTAGAAGCAAAAGCTGTTTAAGTTTATCATATATTTATCGTTTAGTTTCTTTTTTTGTTTGTTTGTTTTTTGCTTTGTAAAGAACTGTAGGATGAAACTATGTGATCTCCTTGGTCTCTCATCCAGGGTACTTGCTCATACCTGTTGGCTCGTCCATGCTGGGAAATGCCTGGTTTGCCCTTCTTCAGTGTGGAGGCCAAGAATGAAAACCGTGGTGTGACCACTGTGTCCTGGCTACGGGACGTGACAGTAGAGGTGTACAGCCACCGTGTCACACTACCAAAAGGGACTCTGGGAACTGTGCAGGTTGGCTCTCTTCATGTTTCAGTCCTTTAAATTTGAAGCTACTCCTCCTACTAAACTGCCCAACTGTACAATCAGTATGAATAGCAGCTTAGTAGATTAAATTGTTCTTGCAGGACACAGGCGATATAACCTTTCTCAATGTCTTTTACTTTGTGTTTCTGTTGTTACAGGTGGATGGCCTGATAAAGACTCTCCCTGTTCAACTTCAACTAGGCGCAGTCAAGGTATACCAATCTGGTGTTGCTGTCGCTTTGGAAACAGACTTTGGTCTCTTGGTGACCTATGACGGATTGCACTACGCCTCCATCTCCCTCCCCAGCTCTTATTTCAACAACACTTGCGGCCTATGTGGTAACTACAACGATGACCCCGCCGATGACCCCGTGTTGCCAGATGGCTCTCTGGCAGAGAGCGTAGTGGAACTGGGTGGTAGCTGGCGAGCCGAGGACACAGATTTTCGTTGTACAGATGGCTGTGCCCAGAACTGTAGCTTGTGTGAACCGGCAGCTGAAGCATTTTATTTTCGCTCAGACTACTGTGGGCTGATCAATAAAACTGATGGGCCATTCAGAGACTGTAGGGCTGTAGTAGACCCTACAGCATTTGTGTACAGCTGTGTTTATGATATGTGCAGCAATCGCGATAACATCACCACCTTGTGCCAGGCTATACAGGCATATGCACTTGCATGCCAGGCCCTAGGAGTCACTATACGACCCTGGAGATCACGTTCTTTCTGTGGTGAGTGAGATCAGATGTGATCTTAAGGTTAATTCAACATCTTTTAGAGAAATTAAATCAAGTATACATTATTTAATCCTTTTCTCACTTTCTATCATGAATATGTCCTTTCTATGCTCTCTTTTTCACTGACCCTCCATTTTTCCATTTGCTATTGGCTCTTAGCGTTGACATGCCCTGAGAACAGCCACTACCAAGTCTGCACGAGTGCATGTCCTGCCTCCTGTTCCGACCTGACATCTCACCTCTACTGCACCCATCCATGCACTGAGGGCTGTCAGTGTGACCAGGGCTATGTGCTAAGTGGTAGTCGCTGTGTCCGCCGGTCTGAGTGTGGATGTGAACGTGACGGCCTGTACTATGCCCTAAATGAAACCTTCTGGGCAGGGGAAGGGGGTGAGGTAGGTGCAGAATGCACCCAGCGTTGTGTGTGTGGCCCGGCAGGTGAAGTAACATGCTTCAATGACTCTTGTGGTGAAGGCGAGGTGTGTGCAGCAGAAGTTGGGTTGTTGGGGTGTTACCCTCGTCGTGAAGCAGTCTGTTCGCTGTCCCAGTCTCAAATACTGGCCACGTTTGATGGGTCCACAATGCCGTTCCCTGATGAGAGCTCATTCTACCTGGTGAAGACTTTGGGACGCTTGCCTGCAAATGTTACTTCAGTGGAGGTGAAGATTGGCAGAAAGCTGGTGAATAAGGGCCCAACATGGCTACGGCCAGTGGTCGTTAGGGTGGGACATTTGGAAGCACAGATAGGTGGCTCGGATTTCGACTTGATCAAGGTTTGTGGTGTCTTGCATAGCTTCTAATCTGCAGGTCTGTGAAACTGAAACTGTTAAAAAGAGACCGACTAACTATAGCAATATCATTATTTAAATATTAGCTTTGATTGCTCCTCAATATATTCTCACATATTGCTGAGACCAAGTTATCTGATTGTACGACATGTTGACTGATGATGTCATACCTCTCTCTGCCCAGGTTAATGGTGAACCATCGATTCTTCCTTATGTCCACCCAGTGGAGCCTCTAATGATATACCGGTCCTCTGGTAATACCACAGTGATTGAGTGGAGTGGTTTAGTCCGCACCCGATATTCACGTCAAGGCCTGCTAAACATCACTCTTTCTACTCTCTTTTACAACACCACCTGTGGTCTCTGTGGTTTCTTCAATGGAGATCCAATTGATGACCTCCGCCTACCTAGTGGAAGGCAGGCCGATACAGCCGACCAGTTTATTGAAGGCTGGAGAGCCATTGCAGATGATCTGACATGCAATGGCGATTGTGAGGACTTGTATCGTATGTGTACAGATTTAAGGCTGTACCAGAGCCCGTGGCTGTGTGGAAACATCAATGACCTGGTAAACAGCTCATTCCTGGCTTGCCACACGGCTGTTAATCCCTCTCCTTTCTTCAGGAACTGCCTCTACAACATGTGTGTACGGGAGGGAAACCGTTCTGCCCTGTGTAACTCCCTCCAGGCATATGCTTCAGCTTGCCAGGATGCTCAGATCAACCTGGGAGCCTGGAGGAGTGCTACCAACTGCCGTAAGAGTGGTGATTGCTTCTCTCTTTTACCATTTCCAACACCTTTTATCATAGTTATGTGATTTCCTTTTTCTTTCTTTCATTAGCTCTACCCTGCCCAGAAAACAGTCATTTCGATGAGTGTACATCTGCATGCCCTCTCACTTGCTCTAACCTGGATGATCCAGAGGAGCCGTGCCCTCTACCCTGCTCCGAAGGATGCCAGTGTGAGGAGGGCTTTGCCCTCCGTGATGGCATCTGTGTGGCACGTAGTGACTGCGGCTGCTTTTACCTGGGTCGCCAGCTGGCCACCAATGAGACATTCTGGACCGACTGGGAGTGCCAGGAGCGCTGCTACTGTAATGGCACAGACAACAGTGTCTACTGTACCTTCTCACCCTGTCACCCAGAGGAGTACTGCCAGGAGAATGAAGGCCTATTTTTCTGCCAGCCGAGGACTGAGGCCATGTGTGTTGTTGCTGGATATGGCCACTTCTTGCCATTTGGAGGTGTACCATTTGACCTCCAGAGCAGCTGTACTCTTCGTCTGGTCACTACTGAGTGTGGAGAAGGGGACGAGAATGGGTTTGGTGGACTAGACAGTGCAGAGACAGTTCTGGGAGGACTGCCCATGTTCCAGTTTTCAGTTCGGAATGAAGAGAGAGACACAAGCCAGACTATATGGGTGCGGGGATTTGTTTTGGAGGTCTATGGATATGAAATTGAGGTGTCACGAAGCTTCAAACACACAGTAATGGTAAGATTGTCCTGGAAAATGTGCTGAGATTATGAATAATGTGTATCTTTTGATTTTGTTCTCTTTTTTTTAAACAGGGCCATGTCCAAGAACAGTAATTTGCGTAAAACTTAAATGAATTTGAGTGACACAGATAGCATGATCGTATTTGTTTCGCAATGTGTATAGATGTGATCCAAAGCTGATTTGAATCAGTACAGAATTCACCTGCACTAGGACAGACAGCTACTGATACTTTTTGGCCATTTGCTTGAGTGTCAGACATTTCATAATCACAAGAATTCATCTGTAATTCTAGAACACAACCTTTTGAAGGTCAAACTTCTAATTTTTATGACACAAAGTTATTTTAATCAACCAGACAGAAGAGCTAAACCAGGAGTAATTTTTTTCAGGTGAGGGGTGTAATATTTCAGTCAGCATCTGTTAGCATACTGGAGCAGATACAGAGGGAAACTGATAACTGAGTGACGTCTGGAATGAGTTCACAACTCGTCTGGGAGATCTGAGGAACTTTAGATCAAATAAAGATGGAGGGGAGAAGAAAACCAAGTTAGAGAAGGAGAGACAGATTGAATCATCAAGAAACTGGCTTTTGAACTCTGTTAAGTACAAATAGAAGATGAACAAGAGATGGATAAAAGCTAGGAGATGAGACAGAAAGGGATGAATCATGTACCAAAAGGGTTGATGACTATTAATGAAACAAATGTGAAAATGTTTTTATCTCTTTTAGGTGAATAAAGAGCGCCTTTATCTGCCTATAAAACTCGGCCCAGGGAAAGTTAACATCTACACCCTTGGTCTGCAGTTACTTGTGGAGACTGACTTTGGTCTGAAGGTGGAGTACAAACCAAAATACATATTGCAAACCACTTTTTGCTTGTAAAACACATAGACAGAAAAAATGCAAAACCTCTCAATTTACGTTATCCACTGTATAAGTTGGTTAATAATATCTCTACAGGTGGCTTTTGACTGGAATACTCTACTGCTCCTCACTCTTCCTCGCAGTCTCTTTAACGCCACCTGTGGGCTCTGCCAAGGAATGCCCATTTCTGGTCCCACTCTAAGTGTCAGCGAATGGGGCATGGAATGGGCAGACCGTGACACCTTCTGCCAAGTGGGTTGTGGGGACTCCTGCCCACGCTGTGGATTGGTTGAGAGGGGCCTGGCTGCTGAGGTCCCCGCCCAAGTAACAGATGCTGTTGGTAACACTGACATGGATAACGGTAACCCAGGAAACCGTTTTCATCTTGCTGAAGGGTTGTATGTTTATGTCGAGCCTGAGGCGGTGAGATTATGTGGACTTATTATAGACCGTGGAGGTGTGTTTGCACGGTGTCACAGCAAAGTGGCACCAGCCTACTTCTATCAAAGTTGTCTTCAGGATACGTGTGTGGATCAAGGTGCGAGAGAGACCATCTGTAATTGGCTACAGATTTATGCCAGTACCTGTCAGATACAAGGAGTGTCTGTCATTGGCTGGAGAAGTTCCACACCCTGCGGTAAGAAATATGTCTTATAATTCTTATGTCAAAATCTTGTTATGCATAAAAATGAGTGACGCTTGCTAAGGCATATTTGAGGTTAGGGGTTTGTTCTACAGTAAATCGTGTAGCTTATCAAGGAGAAGTGTGCTGTTACTTTTCTAAACGGTCAGACTTTCACCTGATAGATGATAAAATAAAATAAAATAAAATAAAATAAAATAAGGAAAACAGACTTAATTTGAAGGAAGGACTGGAGCCATTTCTAGAGACTAGAATACCATAGAGACATGGGGGTGGGCTTTTTGACTTGGACCAGTAAGCATCCACTTAACCAGCCAAAATGTACTAGCAACTGCAAGGAAACATTCAGAAAATCACTCAGAATGCCTTAGCAACCACATACCACATTCTAGGCAAGCACCATGCATATTTTCTTCAGGAAATGTAAAGATTTAGAATTTTAGTAACATTTATGAGGCTGCTATTAAACTGAGTAATTTTTATGCATTTAGATGCAAATATTGTTTGCACTTCTAGGGCTAACATGAAAACGCTATTCTGAAACCCCTTAATTCCTGGTGTTACACTGACTAACCACAAACCATGGATTAATTTACATATGTTCTGTTTTGCCAACATAGAAACTAGAGGACATTTTATCACAATCAAAGCCCCATGAATGTCACACATTTATATAAGCCTTTTACAGCGAAATACAATACATCCTCCCCTTTACTTCTTAAGAAACTCACCCGTCCAATGAACTCTTCTTGTTTTGCCCACTCTGTGTGTGTGCCCAGTGCTGTCATGCCCTGTGAACAGCCACTATTCCAGCTGTGTGATGGTGTGCCAGCCGCAATGTGCCCCTGCACGTGGACAGAGAGACTGTAACCAGTACTGTGTTGAAGGGTGCCAGTGTGACCAGGGCTATGTGCTCAACGGCAAGAGCTGTATCCTCAGTCAGAATTGTGGATGCTACACGGATGGTAAATACTATGAGGTGAGACAGCATGTCACAAAATTGGACAAAGCCAATATCCATCATGAAGTTGTATGACCGTGCAGAACAAATCAATTTTTTTAAATATTTTTATTAGGGCTGTCAATAGATTCAATTTTTTAATCACTGAGAAGCGAAATCAGGTTAAAGGGTTAGAACAGAAATTTCCGCCTACCAGGGTTACAAGTGCTTGCTCCATTGTAGATGCTCAGGCCTGGTTTCACAGACAGGGCTTAGGTAACTTTTTTAAATTTGCCTTAGAAAAAACTTTACTGGTGTGCATCTTGAGGGAAAAAAAACAATGGCAATGGCATATTTTAAGACTAATATCAATCTAGCTTACTGCAGTGTGCAACAAGTGTCTAGCATTATAGGCTAGTAGCATTATAACATCTTTCAACACACAAATGTTTCTAATATGATAAAACAGTGCTGCTTTACCCCACATACTCATGACCAGAAGAAATAGAAGTGCTCATCTGTGCGCATAATAAAAGCTCCACTGCTCTCGAGCCATGTCATGTGTTACGCTTGTCTCTCATTAGCAATCGCTCCAGCAGCCTCGTTCCGCTCCAATGGTTTTCAGCCACACCCTGCTTCGTACTACAGTAATGTTAATAAATCTTTAATACATTAGCTCATCCATGAATATGATTTCTGCCTGAGTCTCGTCAGATTCTTTTCCACCGGCTGTAGACGTGAAGACAACACCTTCCATGATTCCACGAAATCAAGGCGTCATCAAGCTACTTTGTTTTGAATAAGCGACCTCTAGAGGCGAAAACTACATAGTGTATATATATGTATATATATATATATATATATACACACACACATATATATATATATATATATATATATATATAAATAACATTTAATAAAAAAACTATTAAACAATAATTTGTTTAATTGTTTTTTATTCTTATATTATCTTTTCTTATATTAAGAAATAATAAAAATATGGAATTTTAATATACATATACACTGTTATTCACTGGAATTTAAGATATTGAATTTAGTACACTTAACACCTTAGCAACCACACACTATATTCAAGCACTGTTGGGTCAGCTTTTGTATGGGCAACACCTACTCACATGTTTTTCAGAAATGTGAAAAAAACAAAAACAAAAACAAAAAAAACTAGCATTGCTCTTTTGCTTTTTGTTAGATACAAATCCAACAAATGTGTTACTTGTTTTTGATCTATTTACTCTGTCTCTCAGCCTAAGCAGTTGTTCTGGAACAGTGACTGCACTAAACGCTGTCAGTGTATTGGACGGAATCTGATTCAGTGTGACCCACGACGATGTAAATCAGAGGAGGAATGCGTTCTACGTCATGCTGTGCGAGGATGCTTTGCCCGACGTAACCAGCACTGTGTGGCATCAGGCGGTGGCGTCTTCCGTACGTTCGATGGTGCCTCTCTTCGTTTACCTGCCTCATGTTCCTTTGTTCTTTCAACAATCTGTCACAAGCTGCCAGAGTTATCTTTTCAGCTCATTGCCAATTTTGACAAGTGGAGTACACCCAACCTAACCACCATCTCCCATGCTTACCTCTACATCAACGAGGAGAACATTCTCATCTCGGGAAACACAGTCAAGGTAGGAACACAGAAAATGTACTGCAAATGATGTATGGGACAGGAAATCACTCAGGTGAAGTGGTCTACAATTTCCTAGGAGAATTTAAAGGAAAACAAATGGTATTTTAAAATGAACTCTCGAGGCCCTCAAGGTCCACTGTCCTGCAGAGTTGAGCTCCAACCCTAATAAAACACACCTGAACAAGCTAATCAAGTTCTTTAAGATTACTTGGGGTGGGTCTCAATCAGCTCCCTAGTTCAGTAGTCAGGGCACTGACATTATAAGTAATGTCAGAAAGATATCAGTTCTGCTGTTGTTCATAAATACCAGTTGTGATGTTGTACAATGAGGACATTGTCATGTCACCAGAAATAGAGTCATCAGTGTCCCAATGTGTAGTGAGCCAGTGTCCTTTACTGTCCTTGCCAGTGCCTGAATTTGTGAACGCGATATACTGATTCACGAGCTTGGGAGCTTGGGATCTAGGGAGCTGATTGAGACGCACCCTAAAACATTATCCACCTTATTTTTAATGTAAGAACAGGCACGGCCATCTTAAATTTAAAGGGATAGTTCACCCAAAAATGAAAATGTTGTCATCATTTACTCACCCTCATGTTGTTCCAAACCTGCATGAGTTTCTTTCTTCTGATGAGCACAAGTCTGTTGTTGTATCTGTTGAAGATATTTTAAAGAATGTTGGTAACCAGAAAGTTGATGGTAGCCATCGACCTCCATCATATTTTTTTCCTAATATGGAATCAATGGCTACCGTCAGCTGTTTGATTACCAACATTCTTTAAAATATCTTCAACAGGTACAACAACAGACTTTTGTGTTCAACAGAAAAAAAGAAGCTCATACGGGTTTGGAACAACATGAGGTTGAGTAAATGATGACATTTTCTTTTTTGGTGAACTATCCCTTTAATGTGTCTGGCTTCTGGTGTCATCCGCTTCCAGTTATTTTTAACTGTACAAAACAGCTTGCTATGCTGCTTAATATTGCAAACTGGTATTTCTTACTATGTTATTAATGTATTGTCATAATTATAACACTGTAGTGCAATTTGTTTTACCGTTTACTGCACTTATTTACCCATAGCGGCTAATGAATCGGAAGTCTCGCACATTCACAGAAAATAGTTTACTTAAATGTGTTACAAAATAAGGTGGAAAGGCAGTTGAGTTTGATCAAGGTTGTAACTACACTCTGCAAGAAAACTGACCTCGAGCTCGAGGGCTGAGAAACCTTGCTTTAGAGGATGAGGTGTGAGATTGCCTTTTTTATAGGTTGACTATGAAATTGTTATATAATGGTTAAGACATTACATGTTTCCAAGCTAAATGCTGAGTCTTTTTTTCTCTTTTACCTCAGGTAAATGGTACGCCCGTGTCCGTACCTTTTGTCACAGGTCTAATGACAAGAGTATCCACATCAGAAGGATTCCTAGTGATTGACACTCCTCAGGACATCCAGGTGCGTTATAACCGATTCAACACCCTTAGCATTACGATGGGCCCACGGCTGCAGAACAAGGTGTGTGGACTGTGTGGGAACTTCAACGGGGACCCCACTGATGATTATATCACCTCTCGTGGGAAACCTGCCGTCAGTGCACTGGAGCTCGCTCAGAGCTGGAAAACCAATGGCATGCAGAACAGGTTAGAAAGAAAAAGCGTGCTGTTATATTTAACATTAATTTCATTCTGTCCTTTTTTTGTTGCCACTAATTATCTATCCTTCATTGCTTGACTGTTGCTTGTAGTTGTGATGAGACACAGTATGTGGCCCTGGCTCAGTCCTGTGATAATACAGCAGTATCAGAGCTCCAGGGGGAGGACAACTGTCTGAAACTCACAGATTTGAAAGGTTTCTTCCAGCCCTGCCATGGTCTGCTGGACCCTCACCCCTTCTACCAGTCCTGCTACATGGATGGCTGCTACAACCACCGTAAGGCCCAGGTGTGCGGCTCCATGGCAGCCTACGCTGAGGCCTGCCGGTCTTTCGGCACACTTACCACCAAATGGATCGCCCAGGAAAACTGCTGTAAGGGGACGCTGCCACCTACAGGATAAGAGGGAGAAGTGTAGGAAGTGAAAGGCAGCAAGGCTAATTTTTACAAATATATTTTATATGTATTATATATGTAAAAAATATAAATATATATATATATATATATATATATATCTGAAAAGGAAATGTATATTTTTCATTGAACATTTGCAAAAAATACTGCAAATAATTTGCTTTTTAATTTGCACTTATAGCTGAAAATTGTACAACTACAACTATAGTGTAACAGGCAATAGACAATTTTTTATTTGTTTGATGCTTACAAGACTGTCACAAATCATTCTCACAATTTTGAAAAAACTAAAATATTGTCTAAGAAACTTCACGAATTAGCAGATGGATATCTGGATACCTTTACTTGTGTTAATGTAAATGACTGGGTGTGTGTGTGTGAGCGTGTGTGCGTGTGTGTGTGTGTGTGTTTCTGTGTGCTAACTTTGTAACTGGACCTGTCTTTAGCAGAATGGATCTATGACCCCTGTGCAGGAGAGATCTGCTCTAACAACACATGTGAGCAGGAGAATGGAGGAGATCTGTGTGGCTGCCCTGAGCTACCTAGCACTGACATTAGTGAGTAAAACACATCATATTGTAGCAGAAATAAATATACATCCTTTTTGAAATTATTATTGCTCATACTCAAACCCTACGTATTAAACCCAGGCACATAAACCATCCTGCACTAGTTACCTTTTATGTTATAGTAGAGGGCTAATTGCTAATTTATTAAAAGGTCACATTAAGAATTGGTATGAAATATTGAAGAAACATTTAAACGACAATACAGAACATCTTGTTCTTGTGATGTAGGTGAAGATGACATCATCCAGGCGGAGGTGACCTGTAAACATGCTCAGATGGAGGTCTCTATCTCTAAGTGCCGTCTGTTCCAGTTGGGCTTTGAGAGAGAGGATGTACGAATTAACGACCAGCACTGTGCTGGTATCGAGGGAGAGGATTTCATCTCTTTCCATATCAACAATACCAAGGGACACTGTGGCTCTATTGTACAGGTGAAAAAATCTCTCATTAACAACTTTTCATGAGCAGACTGTCTCAGTTTAGACCGTCTCAGTGGTTCTTCTTGTGAGAGAATGGAACGTACTGGTCCTGGTATAAGAAAATGTACTGTTCCATTCACATCCATTCCCATACATGCAAATACAAGCAAATAAGTTTAAGTTCGGATCAAATTTGTATAAAGAAAAGACATTTGAACAATAGCTTAAACCAGGTTTGGTTTAATATATATTTATTTAAACAAGGTAGTTATAGGCTGTGCATCAAAACCTAGTCAGCTGTCTACCTTAACGTTTTTTGGCATCATAAACATACTCATAATGCAATAGCAGCTAGTACTTGGTGGAATAATTTTACTTCCTGAGAAAGCTTTTTTCGGCCAACAACTGAGGTAATTTTATGCAGATCCTATATGCTGTCTTACAAAGAGTTCAATGAGTAGTTTCCATCCACTATGGTGGAAATTGATCTATTTTTTGAGTACTGAATAGTATAATTGGAAATAGTTCCATATGATTGCAGTGCATTATTTAACCGTGTGATGCATGCTTTTATGCTTATTTGAGAAAATAATCAGTCTGAGCAGTTTATAATAATATTATAAATTATAACCTTATTTGAGTCTCTCATGCTGGTCATGTAAAGAGCGTTATTTGTGTTGTGCACGAGAGACTGCCTACAGTATGAATCCATCCATGTAATTAAAATCCCAATGAGTTAAAGTTAGTCTTATGCTTTGATAAATATCCCAGATTTTAAAGATAAAATGGTCCTCAATGGTCCATAAGAGTATTAAATGTGTACTAGTTCCGAAATTAATCAGCTACTATTATTGTGCTACTATTACTCCAATTATTTTTTGTTTTCAGATTTATAGCAGATAAACTCATATTCTTCTCATTATAGTTTTGCTTTTCATAATCTAATTTTCATTATATGCTTGCTTAATGTGCTGTCTGCTTGGCTGATTATGTTATTTTCTGTGGAAAGGTAAATAAATTCACCGTAACTTTGTCTGTGTGTGTGTGTGTGTGTGTGTGTGTGTGTGTGTGTGTTTGTTTGTGTATGTGTATTTGTGAGTCCAGTCAAATGGAACACACATTATGTACAAGAACACGGTGTGGATTGAGAGTGTGAACAACACAGGGAATGTAGTGACACGTGATAAGACGATCAATGTGGAGTTTTCTTGTGCTTATGAACTGGACATCAAGATCTCTCTGGAGACAGTACTGAAGCCAATGCTCAGGTTAGCTGTCACACCTGCACACCATACATAAAACTACCACTGTATTACCTTTAATAATACCACTGTGTAATACCAATATGTTGGTATTTGAAGTACCTCAGAGTACCAAATACTGTAAATACCGGAAAATATGCATATAGTAATCATAATGTACCATGGTTTATATAACATTATCATGGTAGGCTATTTTTCATCTCTGTAGCAAGGTACCTGTATATCCGCATTTATTATAATTAATAACAAACACATCTAACAAATACAGTAAATTACATAAAATCAAATTACATGCACTTTAACATTCTACAGTTAGATGCTCCAGAGATGGGACAAATGAAAAAGATAATAACTCTTCCCCCTTTCTTTCTGTTGTCCACAGTGTAATAAACCTCACACTGCCGACCCAAGAGGGCAACTTCATCACAAAAATGGCCCTGTATAAAAACGCTTCATACCGACACCCGTACCGCGAGGGAGAGGTGGTGCTGAGCACCAGGGATGTTCTGTTTGTGGGGGTGTTTGTGGAAGGAGCAGATGATAAACAGCTTATTCTCATTGTGAACATGTGCTGGGCTACACCATCTCGTTACAGCAGCGATCGCCTTCGTTACATTATCATAGAGAGAGGGTAAGAAAATAGCTTATGAAAATAATCTTACACAAACTGTGCTTAACACTGAATATAGTTTGATACATATTTAACATAATAGCATTTAAATACTGCACAAATTTTCGCAAAGGACTACACACCCACGTACATACCAATGAGTTTACAGCTCTCACATCACATAACTGTAATTTCAGGTGTCCTAACATCAAGGATAACACTATAGGCATGGCTGAGAATGGCGTGTCCCTCACCTGCCGCTTCCACGTCACCGTCTTTAAGTTTATTGGTGATTATGATGAGGTGCATTTGCACTGTGACGTCTCTCTGTGTGACTCAGAGACCAACACCTGCAAAGTGGTGAGAGCTTGTACACACACACATACAGACAAACACCTTTTTATTTTATTTTTAGTTCTCTTGCCATTTATAACATAAGAGACAATGGTAAAAGGGGTTGGTACATGTGCCACTAAACAAAGGCTTAAACTGACAAATGCAAACATGATTTAGAGTAGGTTTTTTGTGATGTTTTACATCTTGTTCATCTCTCCATCAATCATTTTGGAGAACTACTTCTTTTGGATTCACAATAACTTTCATGCTTTTACAGAATTGTCCTCATAACAAACGGAGTTATACAGATTACAGTCAGCATAAAGAACAGATCCTGTCAGTGGGACCAATCAGAAGAAGAGGTATGAAGTACATTTCAGATTTGTGCATGAATGCATGTCCTGAGTGTGTGTGTGTGTGTGTGTGTGAGGAATATATGTATAGTTTAAGACGGTAATAGTGAAGGCAAAATAAGATGTGGGTGTATAATTGGTTGTTTTGTGTATGTGCGTATTAGCAAGGTGATTACAACTATAAAAGTGTGTGTGTGTGTGTGTGTGTGTGTGTGTGTGTGTGTGTGTGTCCACAAAGATGGCAATATCCAAAATCCTTGTCCCTGTGGGGACATTTTTTGTTCCTCGTGAAGAAAACAGATTATAAATCATACTAAGTGATGTTTTTTGAATGCAGAAATTTTTCTGTAATGGGTAGGTTTAAGGTTTGGGGATATAATATACAGTTTGTACAGTATAAAAATCATTATGTCTATGGAATGTCCCCATAAAACATGAAAACCCAATGTGTGTGTGTTTCAGATTCAGACTGGTGTGAAGAGGATAATGGTGGCTGTGAGCAGATCTGCACTAGTCAAGTAACAGGCGCTGTGTGCAGCTGCGTGACAGGAATGCTCCAAAGAGATGGGAAGAGCTGCCGAGGTGAAATGCACACACACACACACATTTAAATGTACTGTATTAACATTTTTAATAGGTGGATGTTGTCCAGTGGCTTTTGGATTATTGCAGAAAAGCAGCTCTGTGACCAAAAAAAGTTTGATTCTTACACATTTTGTTCATTATGATAATCTTTTAAAATTAACACAGCTTTTAGGAATTTTGAAACCTAAACACAATAACCAGAAGTAAAAAGTTAAACATACGCAATAAACACATCACACCACGGTCACATGACTTCAATGTCACCACCATTAAGCTTCTGACTCATCCAGTCTTTATTTAAAAACATATTCCCTGAAAGCTTGAGTTAGAATAGTTTGCAAGAACGTGATTATGAAAGCAACAAGGCTATGAATGTTTACTAGTGAGTAGATGGGTGTTCCAGTGTGATTACGTTTAATGTCTCCGACAACCTCTGTAGTCCCACTTGTTAGCAACCACCTAAATTTTTAACGGGCCCCAAACAAGTGCAGCGAAGAGGCAAAATTTACTGTTCACTGTAGCATATCAGGAAAGTACCATATCAAACAAATTGCTTCACAAAGGACATTTTTACTACAGGGTTACATCTTTTAGCGAGACATGGGAATTAATTTGGCACAACGCTAACAGTCATGGGTTTTCTCTAGTGGCTAGCCGTTCAGTGTACATCGGTTATATACTCGTTACTGAGGTGCACTGTAGGATGGAATGAGTGCACTTTAAGTGTATATTAGTCAGGTTAGACGCCATATTGAATTTAACACAGATGAAAACGATACTGTGAGGGATAGACTTGCAGTCTTTACAATGGCACGCACTGTATAAAGGTCGTAGATCATGTAATTTTCACAACTCATGACTTTTAAAACTGTTTTATTGAGTTTTTGTCTACTGAAAGTTTTTTTCTTTTAGGAAAAACATTTCATCAGCTGAACAATCGGATTGTTTTTAAACAACAGTACAATCCATTGAACACACTGTATTCTATCCCTCACAGCCTCGTTTTCATTCCTGTCAAAAATTAAATATGGCGCTACCCTGAATAAGGACTATGGGGGTTTGATTTAACTTGTAGTAGAAGACAAAGTAACTTGCAGGGATGTGTTTTGTAGTTCTGCCGGACACAGACAGACCTTTCTCGTATTAAAGGTTGTCTTGGAACAACATACAGTAGTGGATTTTTCTAAATCAGAATCATTTGATGAATGATTCAAAGACTCACTCATGAAGACATATTTTGTCCCTGAATGAATTAGTGTGTTTGAACAAATCGGTTGATTGATTGAGTCACTGACCTGTAGTAAATCTCTGAAAAAGCCCCACCACTAAGTTTAGCCAATCAAATTAAAGAACCATAGCTAACTTTTGTATGTTTAATTGAGGAACAGTTTCCTTTACCAGAGGTTCGTCATTATACTGCTGTATGTCTACACTTTTGTACACTACACTCACACAAAAAGATCCTCTGAGTATTAAATGTCAGCAGCATCAACCTTAGACATCACTATTTTAGCTGTTCAGCTTCTCTGTACTGTAACTTTAAACCAAAGTAAGTCTTGTGCATTCTTCATGACTTGACTATGACGTCTCTTTACACCCAACTCTCATTGTAAACTCCTTGACCCTCCGTTCTCACGAATCTCTTGTCTCTCTTTCCCTGTCTTAACAGTCACCAGTATGAGTACTGACCTTCAACCCCTGCTTCTTCTGGCAGCTGCTGTTGTAAGCATTAACATCTTACTGCAAACACACACCTCAATTTTGTTCTCTTAACACTCATCAAACAAGGCCAAGGGAAAGAGAGGCGTTTAAAGACAAAAGAGAGAAGCAAAACAGCCAGTGAGGGGATATGCATGTGATGCATCAGCAGCCCTGCAGTGAAGACCACCTCTGAGCAGTTCCCTTCAGCGAAGTGAAAACTGTGATCAAATACAACCAAGTGATCCTTCACCAGCTGGATATCTCAGACATAAAACAACGTGCTTCGGTCCAACATAAATACATGACACCCTTCAGACCCTGAAAGAATCCAACTCTTTTCTTTTGCGCAACATCTAAACGCCATAAACCAAAAAAAGAGAGAAACTGTCACTTTGAAATGTAGTGATAGAGAGACAGCTACTGAATATTTCACAGCCACTAATGACAGATTAGCAAGTATTACTTATTAGATGATGAGTTTTCCTGAGAATCACTGAAGAGTGAGAGCACATGTTGTAAGAATGGATGATAATTCTCAACACGTTATGTTGTTTTTGTTTTTTATTTAGTTGATTTGATGAAATGCATATCCTCTCCTGCTCTAATTCTCAATATGCCAATTGTTTGTTATTTAAACCCCTTTTTTGCCATACTAAAGTAATGCTGAGATCAAAATGCCAATCAACATTTGCATTGCTTTGTATTCCTGTGGATACAACTGAGTGAATAGCGATCTGTACCAACACACAATGTTCATGAGTAGCCAACTTTTAAAGCATCACTTATTTAAGCTGTATATAGTAGGCCATGTTTGATGGATGTGAACACTTTTGCCCTGTACAATAAATACTCAAATGTACTGTATGAATCACTGACATAAAGTGATTTTTTTAGAATCATCAATTCCATTTGCAATTTAGTCTGGCAATATCACCCATACTTGACTTGATGATGATATTAATGAAAGATTCAAGGACTGTTTCTAATCACTTCCCTCATGACACCACACAGCTGAACTATACTTCATTTCCTGTAGGTTTGGGACAGCCATAACACCATGGTAACTTGTGTAGTCAGCTGTAGTCACTTATGTAGTCAAGTGACCGAACCCTTGATGACCATACTTACTGTAACAATGTTTTCTTATTCTAGGGGTTGTTTGTTTGTTTGTTTTTAATCCGATATGATTTATTTGAGAATAAAGTGAGCAATTCACATTGATTCTGCTTCTATTCATAGTGCATTAGTCATGGCTTCTGCAGCAAGCCAAAGATAGAGAGCGCGCGAGAGAGAACTATCCGCGTTGCTATGGCGACCGCTTGGGAGGCGGTTCCTTAAATCCCGACTTGAGAAAAGCACATATTGGATCAGGACCCTGTGCTGGTATGCTGTCACTCCAACCAACTGATCGAGTCCGTATCGTATGATTTTCTGCTGGATCTTGAAGTAGCGCGTGGTAATTAGGGAAATACAGGAATATTTTGCTGGTCACTCGGGAGGATGAACTGGAATTCCGCTGGTAAGGATCTTAAGGGTTGTGCGGGGAGGCTCTAGCGCAGGATTAAACATGTGACATAACTTACCCACATCAGCTAAGCTTACTATTAGCAACCCTGTCTATTGATGATTATATCGTTCATTTAATTTTATTAGACCACCAGCCGTTTTCAATGGCAGTTTTCCATAGTCAGCGTTAATGAGTGGGCAGTAAATGCAGTGTTTATAGTAACTGCTGTATCCTACAGTAACAGTCTCTGTTTGACTCACGCTCAGATTGCGTCCACTGCTTTAGTAGGTAGCACTGCATTACTTGATTACTCTGACTTTAGCCAATGCGCATTCCTTCATTCCCCATGATTCAGTTCTCACCTGAAATTTACATCACTACAAACACTCTTCGTCGTCATCATCATCGTCATCATCATATTCTACTTCTGCTTCATATTTACCATCATCTTCACTGTCATTATTTTCACCTTAATTTTCTTCCTTATCAGCATCAAGTTCTTTATCATATCTTCATTAGCTTCTTTTTCCACTTCCAAGTAAAAAAAACAAACAAACAAAAAAAAAAAACAGTAATAATATGTTTTTAGGACATACAACATATGTATCCAGTATTCATCCAGTACCAAGGTATTACAGTTTTTTTTTTTTTAAATTGCTTACACACTAAAAGTGGTACTTGAGGCTCACTCAGTGAAACCATTTACTCATGTACCCAATCTTCAGACCAAGTCTGCCTGCAAAACTGCAAGCACATTATCTGCTTTACAATTTGCAATTGTAAAACAAACTTTTTGCAAAATGCTAAACACAGTTTCCTACATTAGACACATCAAACAAAACTAACAGCTCTTGTGTTTCATTTGGGAAACACTAGTATTTAAATGCAGCACTCAATTACCAATTACCTACAATGATTATGTGTGAAAACACTTACACATAATTCGTTCACTTAGAAATCAAAACTCATTGTTTTCAGAAAGAAATAATTTATTTTTACCCCCTTGCATTTCTGTTTATAGTGTAAATATACCTAATTTGATCACTTAGAAATCAAAACTATGTTTTGAGAATCAAATACATTTTAACCCTTGCATTTCTGTTTATTTTGTAAATACTGAATATGCATGCAAGTCAAGTCACCTCTATTTCTATAGTGCTTTATGCAATACAGGTTGTTTCAAAGCAGCTTCACAATAGTAACAAATTCAAATTCTGCTGGGTCATTCCGTGGCAACTAAAATTTTTGATTTTGTTTGTAGAAAGACAAACATGAACAGTGATAGTGAGTCACAGATGTAAATTAACTGAGTAATCCACTATTTTGTCTACTCTTGTCTTCTTATTTGTGTTTTTGCCTCAAGTTGTAATGTCTGTAACTCAAGAAGTATTAAATATATCTTAATTTCCTTTTAGATTCTGGTTCTTAACAAACTTTCCTTTCTTCATTTTAAAGGCCCTTGATGGTTCATTCCCAGAGACAAGAGATCTTAATGTGGCTCCATGAGTAAATTGGTAAATTGTACACATTTTCAGTGGTCAAAAACCAAATGTGGGTCACTTTGCAAGAGGAATATCTAAAGAACAAATAATGTTAAAACTAGAAATGTATCTCTTTTTTTTTTTCTATCAGCTCAGTTGCATAGAACATACCTGTCTGAGTGCCATATATATTCTTTTTCTAAAGTTGTCATGCCTGTAACTCTAAAAGTATTCAAAGTATCTTAATATCCTTCTAGATTCTCATTCTTAATAAACTTTTCTTTTGGAATCTTCATTTTAAGGCCCTATATAGTTCAGTCCCATCGATATTGGGACCCAATGTGACTCCATGTCAAAATTGTTGAAATGCACATGCATTTTCAATGGTCAAGAACCATACATAGGTAACTTTTTAAACAGCTGACAGTTATTGTGTTTAAAGTAGAAGGCCTGAAAAACAAATAACACTGAAACTAGAAATGTATGTTTCCCTCTATCAAAAGAAATGAATACAACACACCTCTCTGAGTGCCAGAAACAAACATTTTTTCCGAAGTGCACGTCTTTAATTCAAGAAGTGTTAAAGATATCTTAATGTCATTTTAGATTCTTATTCTTATTAAACTTTTCTTTTGGAATCTTCATTTTTAAGGCCCTATATGGTTAAATCTCATAGATATAGGGATGTCACTGCAGTAACATGTAGTTACGATACTGCATATTTGAACTCTTGGTAGCTTCAAAAGCTGTTAAAATGAACAAAATCCCTTCTTCCAAATATCCCTAAAACTGATTCAAATATAGATTCTTATAAATACGTTTGAGAGCAAGTTAATGTGCCTCAACTTAACCATTTTCAGTGGATTTTTGGTGCTCAGAAAGTTATGTTTTATGCAATTCTTTTGATAGAGGAAAACAAGATACATTTCTAGTTTAAACATCATTTATTCTTTAGACATTTCTCTTTAAATGCAATAAGTATCAGCTGTGTGCAAAGTGAACCACATTTGGTTTTCGGTCACTGAAAATGGGTAAAATTGAACAATTTGAACATGGAGCTGCTTTGAGATCCCATATCTATGGGACTGAACTATATAGGGCCTTGAAAATGAAGATTTCAAAAGAAAAGTTTATTAAGAATACACATTTCTAGTTTTAACATTATTTGTTCTTTAGATATTTCTCTTTAAAAGAAAAAAAGTATCAGCTGTATGCAAAGTGACCCACATTTTGTTTTTGACCATTGAAAATGTGTACAAATGACCAATTTACTCATGGAGCCAATTTAAGATCTCCTTATCTCTGGGATTGAACCATCCAGGGCCTTTAAAATGAAGATATCAAAAGGAAGGTTTGTTAAGAACCAGAATCTAAAAGGATATTAAGATATCTTTAATACTTCTCGAGTTACAGGCATGCAAACACAAGTGCTTTTTGCCATTTTTAAACTGTCACTGTTGACATATAATGAAACAAAGATTGCTAAAGTCAACAGATTTTACTAATAGACCTACCAATCTCTGTCTAAAAATAAAATAATGATGCTGCCATCTTTCTAAAGTCATTTTTACACCCCTGTAAATTGGCTCCGAATCTCAGGTGAAAAATTTTGACCCCGCTCTACAAAATAGTGAATTACTCAGTAAATATACATCTGTGACATTTAATATTTTGGCTTTCATCACTATTTATGTTTGTCTTTCTACAGAAAAAAACATTTAAAAAAAAAAAAAAAAATCTAAAATTTGAGCCAATATGACAAGGAATGACCCTGCTGTAAAGCAGCTCTAACAAGCCAATAGTGTGTCATTATTCAGCTCAAGTCAGTTCAGTGTTGATTCAGTTCAGTTCAACTGTAATCTGATATCATTATTACCATCTGATATAATCTTTGTTTTATCCATTAATCATAAATGACTGAACTCATCCTATTTGTTTTCCTGAGTTTGTAAATTATTGTAATTATAATGGGGTACGGTTAGGGTTAGGTTTAGGGTTGAGGGAAGATTTTTTAGCTATAATTGCCATACAATAGGTCTGCATTTGGTTGTATAATTTATTGTATGTTGCAGCTGTTATTTCATATTTCTTAATATTTAAAAGCAATATAATTTCACCTTACACAATTTTCATACATAAAACATAAAATAAATGACTTGAAAAGACTGTTCAGTGACATCCACCAAGTCATTTTTGTTTTTGCGAGAGACGTAACATTTGGCGTGTCTTCAGCCATTTCTTGAAGGTTGTGGAAGTCTTTGAAAGGGTCATCTTCTTCTTCATTTCTCTTTTTGTCCAACTTATTTATAATGTTTTTGAATTATAACATTCATCATCAACCTTTTGAGTCTCAGTGTACATTACCTGCTAGTAACTCTAGTTGACTGTTGTCCTACTTGCACACAACTGATACTGAAAGATGAGACAAGTCACGTTTATCATGTTGTCTTTGTGTTTGCATGAGCAAGACACAAAAAGAAGTTTCCCTAAGTGTTCCACCTTCTATAGCCTAATATAGATTATTTGCTGATGCTGAAAATTTTGCACACGATCTCTGATTTAAAAAGCATTAGTTTGTTTGGGGTTAGTCTTCTTTAGCTTTGTTTCTAGTAGACTGTGTTTGTCTTTGTGACAGTTTGGCTCTCTCCACCTTGGGGCTGATTTCTCTTCACATCTTGATCATGTCTCCAGTCTACTCACCCCCCAAATACACCACTGGCTCCACCCTCTTAAGCCCATACAGTTCCTATGACCCCTGCGATCCCACCCTGGGATATATTGTCCGAGGTCAACCCCAGCTTTCCAGGTATGCTCCTTCCACCTCCCGCTACCTGAACCCCAGCCCTTGCCTCGCCCGAGGCGTCCCGTTCTTTCCTCAGGAGCCTGAACGTGGGCAAGCTGCACCCCATTCTGAGTCCCACGTTGGCCGCCGGAGTGAAAGCTACAGTAGGATGCAGGTTAAAGGTCAGATTCCCCGAATTAATTGGCAAAGGGGCCGTTCGCCTACAAGGACTGGACATATCTGCACATCTCCCCTATCAAGGCAACGCAGGTCGGTCAGTCAGTCAGACCTGATGCGGGAGCTCGCCACACTGGAGATCTGTGACCAAGGAGCAGTGGAGAGAGGAGTGTACACAGTCAAAGAGAGCATGATCAGGGGACGGACAGATTACTCAGGGCCTTTCTACTGGAGCTCAGAGGTGAGTTTGATTATTTTGTACACTGACAATAAACATTTAAATACTGGGTTCAACACAACTTAAGCTCAATCGACAGCATTTGTGGCATAATGTAGATTACCACAAAAAATACTTTTTACTTGCTTGGCAGCCAATCCTGACTTGCATGGAAAAAAAGGACGGCAAGTTAATGATATCTTGATAAACTTTTATTATTACCAGTGCTCAAAGTGGGCCGGTACGCAGTATATTTTAATCTTTAGCGTACCTTCACTTTTTCTTGCGCACCGGCATTTCTCACTTGTTGCCGGTACTTTGCCACTCAGAGTCAAAGCGTCAGCGCAAGCAGGGTCGCTAACGGGGCGAAAGGTGGTGACGACACAGCCGCCACCCCCTGCAAACTGAGGAGGAACCCCCTGGAACACGATTTCATCCAAGGGGGCCCAACAACAACCTGCACCGGGAGTAGTAAAAAAAAATAATATTGATTGATTGATTCCTGTCTGTGTATTCTGTCAATATACACTAAGCCATTTTTTATGGTTCTGTGAGCATTGGATTGTTCACTTTGAAGATAATTTTGTAAAAGCTCTTACATTAACTTTTTCAGTAACATGTATGATATTTGAACTGTAAAGCTGTTTAAATCATTTGGCGTGGGAAATTCTGGTCTTGGAGGGCCACTGTCCTGCAGAGTTTAGCTCCATCTCAGATCAAACATATCTACTGTGGTTATAGAGTCCAGGACCGAACTTGCCAACCCCTGGTTTATATTGTTGCATTTTCTTGGTGACAAAGTTGTACAATTAGATATAACTTTAGACAGAAAAGCTCAATAAGCAATTTCTCACAGTAAAATCATGTCAGCATTCATATGGTGTATGTCTTGTGGTTATACTATTGAAACAAAGAGTATTTTAATGTCTATGGATTGTAACAGCCTCACTGTAACTAAGATTTTTTTTAGCTTTTTTTTTATAAAGAAAATGAGGGAGGACTGGAAATAAATTTTTTGTCATAGGCAGCATTATGCCTCAAATAGTTTCGATTGAGCTTAAATTGTATTCATATTCCTTTGATCATCTTTACTGTCAGTATATTACTATCATCTCAGTTCAGAAGTACTTTGTGCCATGATATTGATTTAATTCTAGACCACATATGGATTACTGATAGCATATAAAGTATGAGCTTGTAGGCTGACACTCTCACACCTTCACTTCACACACCTTCACTGCAAGCACACTTGAGAATAAATTAGAACAATCAACACCACACTGCCCTAAGTCTGTGTAATAGTACATAGATGTAAGCACACACATATAAGTTTACACTTAAGCCATTTTTATCACTGTCAGTTGTTGTGATAAAATGGATATTACATTTTAATAAAACATTAAATTTATTTCTTATGCTACCATAGGTATTATGTTACAGTGATGCATCATGACTAGAATAAAGACCGACAAAGGTCCGACAAAGTGAAGCACGGCTCTAATTACTGACACCACTATTAGCCCTGTAATACTCAGATTTACTCACTAGAGTGCGCTGTTTGTCTCTAATTAAAGGTGCTGTGATTAGTGCTGTATTTAGAGGGGAACAGCAGTAAGTATCTTTGGTAATAGGTAAGATATGACCAAAAAAAAATAAAATATGCACATGCATTGTAGTACATAAATGTGAAAGAACCAATGGAAAGTACATGAACGATTGGTTTCATTTAATTTTTTATCAAAAAAATAAGAAACCCTTGATGTAAACTTGAGTATTTTCTTTAAACACATGCAAAAGTTATTTATATTTTCATGCCCTCAAGAAAAGACTTCAAAGGTGTACTAAGTATTTTTTTTCTGCAGTCTGTTACTGGCTGTTACAAATATTCACATTTTTATACATAAGCATATGCAATTATATTAGACTTATGGCCATACAAAAAAACCATACAATAACTAATCCTTGATCAGGTCTCATAGACTCTGGCCTACCATAAACATCTTCAGATTACAACTGGATTTGAGGTTACAACTGGTTCTGAGATTATTCATTTATCAGCTGACATTGTGCCACAATGATTGCTCTCATAGTGGGCCAGAGGTCTGTACAGTGCTGAATATAATTACTTGTTCACAGTAGCAAACCTGTATATCAGCACAATTTCATGTGGTTAGCTTGGACTTTGTCATTGTCAGGCCTATAGTGTATTGTCAGCCAAATCAGGGTGTTATAAAAATGTGCAGTACCAGGTGCAGTTCTGCTGAACTCTGACTTAAGCTTATTTTCATTCCCATTCTTCATAACATAACTAGATGCTTTGAAAGTTAATATCACCATTTTTTTTTTTTTTTTTTTTTTTTTTTTTTTTTTTTACAGATTTTTCAAACATCAATAGATTTCACTGTGCCAGAATGTATGTTTTTGTTTTTGTTTCTCTTCTTCATTTCATTCCCATGGTCTTGTGGTCTTGGGAGAGGCTGTAAAAGAGATTGAGCGGTGTCTTTATGACCTGTCTTAATCCTCATATGTTGACATTAAAGGTTTGTTGCCTGCCGTGTGTGTTTAGGTTACATAAGTCTCTACAAACGGGTTCAATGTTATTGTAAGGATAAGCAGAGAGCTGAAGTACTTGTACAAAGTGATACGGCTCAGCATAATCTTATCAAATTAGTCTATTATTAAGCTATATTATTTTGTATTATCTTTTAAGAGTCATTATTTCATCATTTTACATTTACATTTAATCATTAAGCTGACACTTTTATCCAAAGCAACTTACAAATGAGAACAATAGAAGCAATCAAACCAACAATAGTGCAACAATGTGCAAGTGCTGTGACTAGTCCCAGTTAGTCTAGCACAATACATGTAGCAATGTTTTTTTTTCAAAAAACAAAACAAAACAGATATATAGAATAGTAAGTGTTAGTATTAATGGGTCAAGTGCTGACGAAAAACATGGCTAAAGACTCAGCAGCTCGGGTTGAGTTAGGCAGGTTATTCCACCAGCTTGGAACAGTCAAGGTAAAGGTCAGTGAAAGTGATGTTGTGCCTCTTTGGGATGGCACCACAAAGTGCCGTTCACTTGCAGAATGGAAGTTCTGGAGGGCACATAGGTCTGAATTAGTGAGTTTAGGTATAGGGGTGCAGAGCCAGTGGTTGTTCTTTAGGCAAACATCAGTGCCTTGAATTTAATACAAGCAGCAATTGGCAACCAGTACAAATTTATGAAGAGAGGTGTGACGTGCGCTCTCTTCGGCTCATTAAAGACCACTCTTGCTGCAGCATTGTGGATCAGTTGCAGAGGTTTGACAGTGCATGCTGAAAAGCCTGCGAAGAGAGCATTACCAATAGTCCAGTCTGGATAGAACAAGAGTTTAGACAAGGAGTTGTGTAGCATGCTCTGATAGAAAGGGCCTGATCTTCCTAATGTTGTATAAGACAAATCTGCAGGACCAAGCAGTTCTAGCAGTTTTATTGTAAGTTAGTTCTAAATTATTTTAAGATATCTACTACAGTTATGAATGTTCTCTTTCTTAAGGCACCCACACACTACAAGGTAATTGGGCCAATTCTGCCCTTGCGACAATCCTTGGCAAAGTCACGATTATCTTTAGATTTTCCTGTAGTGTGATGTGTGTTAAGAGTTATTGAATCTGCTTGGAAGAATGTCGGGGCCACACCGATCTCAAATCATAAATATCCAACATGTTGAATATTTACGATCAGAAATCCTGTTGTGTGTGTGTACTGTAGATTATCATGTGGAACAAAACGGTTCAACCCAATCAGTCGCCTGTAAAAAGAGTTTGAGTTCTTTCAAAAGCCCCCCTGCCAGTTGCGGTGAGCAAAGAGAAATGTTTGTGTGTTGTGTTGCCACATGTAAATGTTGTAATAAATGCAAAACCAAACATATCTCAATATCAGAGCTCTTTTCTACCTTAAATTCTATTGCACGACATAAGCAAAACCCCTCCTATGGACAGTGTTTTGCAGAGCGCGAGCTCCGTGAAACTCAGTATGAAGGGCAAGAACGTTCCCGTGCTTCAAGCCGTGAACCAGTCTCCTGCCCAGTCTATGTTGAGCAGCGTGTTCCCGCCAACTGGTGCACTGCCTCTGCCACAACAGTCTCTGCTCCACATTCAGATAGCCCTTTATCACAGGTGCTTTCTGAAATTCACTTTCGAAGGAGTCACATCAGTTCAAAGTCCTCCCATTAGGGCTGGCTTTGGCTCCCTGCACGTTCACAAAGTGCATAAATGCGGTGCTTGCCCCCTTGAGACTCAGTGGGATTTGCATTTTGAATTATCTAGACTACTAGCTCATCATTGCCAAGTCATGTGAGGTGCTGGAGAGCCACAAACTTTTTGCGGATTTAGCTTGCCTTGGCCTGTCAGTGAACATTCAGAAGAGCAGGCTTCAGCCTTCTCAATCCATCACTTTCCTGGGAAGACTATCAGTGGAACAGATTCAGACCATTTTCAATGCATTCCATGGAGAGGTGGAAGGTGGGGAGAATGCGTGTACTTGTGCATGTGCCATGATACGTTGTCTCCTTGGTTCGACAGGACCATTCCGCTGAGGAGAGACCTCCTGTCTCAGGCGGGGGACACCATCTGGCATCCCAGGCCGGAGCTATGGGATTTGCATGTGTGTCAGATCAGCGCAGCGTGAGCCCGGTAGATGTTTCACAGAGAGTGCTGAACACAATAGCGGAGGCAAGAGCTCTGTCAACTATGTGGTTGTACGCTCTCAAGTGGAAAGTGTTCTCAGCTTGGTGTGATCCTGGCTTTATTGCAGGACCAGCTAGATGCAGGAAGCTCGCCTTCTACATTGAAAGTATATGTGACAGCTATAGCTGCCTTTCATACCACTACTGAGTGGTATTTCAGTTGGCAAGCACGCTCTAATAACAGGCTTTCTGCAGGGCACGAGGTGATTGAATCCTCCCTGCCCTCGTTTGATGCCAGCCTAGGACTTGTCTTTAGTACTCAGCGCTGTCAAGCCCGCCCTTCGAACTGCTTGAAAGTGCTCTCGTTTAAGACTGCATTGCTGCTCGCACTAGCATGTGGGAAATGAGATATGCAACTCTCTCTGTTAATAGTGCTTGTATGGAGTTCGGGGCGAATGACTGTATGGTGAGGCTTAGGCCTAGGCACAGTTATACGCCCAAAGTGCTCTCAACTCTGTTCAGAGCACAGGTTAACACACTTTAAGAATTTGATTCTCCCGACCCAGCCGCGGAGGAAGAATCGTGTCAATGCCTGCTGTGCCCTGTTCACATGCTGCGTGCTTTTGTGGACAGAACTGTCTCCTTTTGCTTGTCGGAGCAGCTATTTATCTGCTATGGGGCCGCTAAGAAATGCTATCCGGTGTCAAAGCAAAGGCTTTCGCACTGGATAGTGGAAGCCATCTGCTTGGCTTATGCTTCTCAGGAGGCAGACTGCCCTAAGAGCTTGGCTTCATCTTGGGCTTGGTCAAAAGGTATGTCTATTCAGGACATTTGCTTAGAAGTGGGATAGTCTTCGCAGAATACTTTCGCTGGATTCTATAACCTCGAAATCCCTTCTTTTGCACCGCATGTTTTGTCTGCACAACAGGAGTTTAATGAGCTGCCATTGGATGACTGAGAACAAACAACAATCATCTCGTGCCTCGCTTGGTGTATAACTGCGTTGAGCGGTGCTGAAGGCGCCGGCGCTGTCTTGGCCATCTGCCAACGGCCTGGTGGAGTGTTTCAGCTAGGTCTGGTCAGTAATCTGGGGGAGGCATGGCAGTTTCTTACTGCTCATACTCACCTGAGTCATGAGCTATGTATATATTCACTCCCATTCAGCTATTTCTATTAGATTTGGGGTAGTGTTTTAGTGCTTTGTTTTTACACGGCAGGGATTTTATACGTTCCCCAATGTGTTAGCTTTTGACGCAATGTCGAGAGACCGACCTCGAAAGGGAATGTCTTGGGTTACTCATGTAACCATGGTTCCCTGAAAGAAGGGAAAGAGACACTGCATAAGATGCCGTGCAAAAACCTTTAAATATGCTATCGTTCAGTCAAAAGATTCAAAGACAATAGCATTCAGAGCAGACTTATATAACGGCTGGGCCTTCCTGCGCTTAAGTGCCATTGGCTTTCACTAAGAGAATGAAACCACAATGTAAAAAGTGGAAATGTGCAGTTATCTCAAGTATTTATCTATTTGTAACTGACCTGACCCATATAACATTTGATGATCTAACATTAGTCAGATTATAGTAGTCAGTAGGGCTGTGATGGTGGCGAAGCACAGACACAAACATTCAGGAGCACAGAAACTTCTTGTCAATGCTATCACGTGATATTTATTAATAAAATTGTTTTAATACTGCAAAGCTAAAAAGCTACAACGAAGTGGAATGTAGCCTATCTGTTCTATTAATGCACTACCTTCTTTGAAACACAAAAAGACATCGGAGATCGCGCTGCACACACACAAACATTCAGGAGCACAGAAATTTTTTGTTGACGCAATCAACATGATAGTTCTTGTCGAAGCAATTAACGTGATGTAGTTATTTAGTATAGCTTTGATAGAATACTGAAAAGCTAAAAAGGTACAATAAAGTGGTAATGTATCTGTTTTGATGTAATTAAACTTGCAGCTCTCTCTCTCTCTCTCGCTCTCTCTGTCACTAGTTCAATTAAGTAAATGTGTCTGATTTAAAGCCTGCAGAATGCTAGATCCATTGCCAAAAAAAAAAAAAACATTGGAATATTTTCTTTGCCACACTGTTCATTCAAATCGTGCAATCGTTTTTCTGGGAAAATGAGCAGCCCTCTCTCGTCTTTAATGTCTTCATATTTCTCCCGATATTCCAAAGCAACTAACAGTTATAGTGAAAGTTTGGAAGAGCAATCTTATCTTCTGCAAGAGCAAGACATTTATATTGATGTTGCATTGCCTGGGAAAGTGAAATTGAATTGCCGGCGTGTGTGAAATGCGCTATAGCCAATACAAATATAGCTACTTGAGTTCCTTGCCTTGCCTAATGAATACAAACTGTGTAAAAATCGAATATGAGGAGAGATGAAGACTAAAAAACAAGAGATAAGATATTTCTGAAGTCTATGAAAAAAATTGTAAAATTCACTAATAAACACTTATATAGACAGATCTCAAGACAGAATACAAAGCCGACATATGCCTTAATCCAAATGCATGGACTCACGTAATCCTCATTTGGCAAGAATCCAAATGTTTCCCTATTCGCCAAATAACATTTAGCTTATAAACTGTTATTTATTTTGCAAACAAAGCTTTGTACTTAACTCGTGTCCCAATATCCACGTAAGCTGCCCTTTTTTTTTTTTTTCATACCGCCACTGGTGATGTAAGTTGATGACATTATTGCTATCACTAATGAAATAAAAATCAAATGATATGTCAGTAGATAGATTTATTCACATTAAAAAATATAATTTTTACTTGAATAAAACTGGTTAATGTCACTGTAAAAAGAAAATATCCTGTTAAATTTACAGTAAAAAAAAGAGGAATTTACCATAATGAATACGGTGAAAATGTTATAGGTACTATCGGATGGCAAATTGTAATGTATTTTACAACTTATAACTGTATATATCATTAGTGATATAATGTTAATGTAATTGAACTCAAAATAAAAATCTTATGTTTACCTTAAAATGTACAGTACTAATATGCCAGATCAAGAACCACATGAAAACCAAAGACCACAACCAAAGAACTTAATCACAGACTTTAAGCATTCACAGTAACAAAAAGTTATTAAAGAAAAAGTATTATTATACAAAAAGTATTAAAGAAAAATACAGCTGTTGCGGAGATGGAATATGTGTTTAACTATTTGTAATGTATGGCTTTAAAGTCATGCCACTGAGTTGCAGAGGTGATCCATTTATAATTTTGTTTTTGATACAGTTTCTGAAGAAAATGTTGTCAGACTGCAACTCAAGGTCTATGACATTAGATTCTCTCTCTCTCTGTGTGTGTGTGTGTGTGTGTGTGTGTGTGTGTGTGTGTGCGTGTGTGTTTAACCATATTTTGGGGACAAATTTGTACTTAGAAGTGAGCTAAACCTGACAATACCTCCTTTTGGGGACATTGTTTGTAAAAACGGCATAAAAATAAAGTAAATACAGATACAGTTTTTTGTTAGGGTATGGGTTAGGGTTAGGACGGTCAGCTGCATATAGAAGTCAATGCAATGTCTGCAATTTAATTTGTGTGTGTGTGTGTGTGTGTGTCTGTTATAGAGAGAAAGGTGGAGTGCAAGAGATAAAGGTTAAATGAGTTTTTAAGTAGAACATCATAGTTCAGTCATTGGGAGAGTCTCATACTGATGCCACTCCTTTCACTCTCCCACGTCAAGTCAAAGCATGTGGTAGGTTCAGGTTCAGGATGTGTTAGGTACATATTTCTACACATACATACACATAATAGGCATAAGATACACTCCCATACGAACTAAGAAACACTCAGCAATACGCCTGTGGTTTGTGATTGAAATTGGGAACACATACTCTGTCCTGCATTCCAAATCACACGCGAATCACCTCCCGGGATCTGTGCCGATCTCTCACCATGACAACCAAACATGTCTGCACATGTCACCAGAATGAGTCAACTCTTCTTGTGAGCTTCATAAAAGGACTGCTAGTGACAGGGAATATTACGTTGCCTGGGTATCGCTATGTGAATTTGCAGCTTCCTGCGTGGCAGGAACATTGATCTTTGTCCTGTCTTAGATCAAGAACATATCATGCCTGAGTTATGTTTCAATCCAAAATCAAAAGAAATATATTACACAAAAACAACAAAGCCTATATTTAGGACCACTAAGATGCTTCAATGTATTTTTTTCATGACAATTAAGTGTTCCTCCTTTTTTATTTGTAATTGCAATGGTAGTGTTTTTTTATAACTATATTACAAGAATTATGAGAAATTACCATTGAAAACAGTAGGTATTACAACTAATCAACAAAAATAATAATAATCAATAATAATGGTCTAATAGTAATATTTGTGTTAAGTAGTAATTTATTTATTTTTTTAATTCAGCAAGGACGCATTAAATTGTGACAGTAAAAACTTAATAAAAAAAAAATAATAATTCTGTTTCAAATATATGCTGTTCTTTTGACATTTCTATTCATCAAAAAATGTATTACTGTTTCCAAAAAAGCTCAACTGTTTTCAACATTGATAATAATAAGACATGTTTCTTGAGCAGCAAATCAGCATATTAGAATGATTTCTGAAGGATCATGTAACACTGAAGACTGGAGTAATGATGCAGAAAATACAGCTTTGCCATCACATGAATAAATTACAATTGAAAATATATTCAAATAGAAAACAATTATTTAAATTGTAATAATATTTCATAACATTACTTTTTTACTGTATTTATGAAATTAAGGCTTGGTGAGTGAGACTTTTTAAAAAATCTTACCGTCTGCGCTAAAAATCTGTGATTTTAATATGAACTCCTGACAAGACCAATTCTAACATTTATTTGATAGCTCTTTCTCTATATGCCAACAACTGTTTCATTGAAACATCTGCGATAGAGTTGATACTTAAAATATTACTGAGTTCCATTATGTCTACTAAGCACTGAGGAGAGCTGTTAAATTTTCCTCTGGCTTTTTTCTGCTATTAATAATTGGCTCTAGACTAGACTGTTTTACTGCTTTTGATGTTTAATGAAAATGTTCCAAGTTTCGCAGAATGCTTGTTGCACAGAACTCATGTTAAACACAAAGTCAATGACCCATTACTTCCTCTAAACCCTTTTTTTACCTACAGAAATGTACTATACTTAGAAGCCTTACTTTCCAAAATGTGACAGCTGAAAGCTCTATACAATATAATTTACTTGACTCAGCTCCCTGTGGCATGGAAGTCATTTTGTCAGCTCCATTATTAGTAGAGCAGAGGACATAATATAAGTAAAGGCTTTTGTCATAAGGTTTTTATTATTTAAAGGATTGTAAAGCAGTAAAGATCATGCTTATTACTCATGGCCCAGATAAGATGGTTTATTGCCAGAAAGAGCAACTTTGTACTTTCATCTAAATTAGTGTCAAGGCCGTTTGGCTTATTTTGGCCCACAGTAAGAGCAGGTCTAGGGCCAGCTGTGTATTTGGTTGGGAATGAGCCATTTGAAGTGACAGTACAAGACTTCCCCTGATAAATTCCAGAGACAATGAGACTTCATACAGGCTGCACAGGCTGAGGAAAGCCATGGCTTGAATCACGTAGGCTTACTACAAACAAAGCCCCACTTACAGTTCTACAAAATGCAACGGCCTAAATGTCTAGAATTAGATTTAATGATCATGTGCATCTCCATGCTTGACAATTTTTCGCCACATGACTTTATAGGCACAGTATAGAATTAGATTTTAAATTCAGCGTAAAATGTAAACCAATGACCATTTGGGTTCCAAAAACTCCAAAAACCTCAGCAGGATGCCTTCAAGGGAATCAGAACAGTCAATGCTGTCAGATTTATTTCATTTTGAGATAATCTGAAGATCCAGAGATTCTGTGATGAGGAGTTCATCTCATTCCACACAATCCAGTAGCTTTCTGTACTCTCTGGTATGCGCTATAGAACATTCCTGCCAGATTCTTGACATGCCATGTGTCTGGATGACGTAAGTTAAGAGCATGTGTGTATATGGCTCATCATTTGATCATCTGGTTGTATGTGTTGAGCAACAACTCAGTTAAACCTTCTCCTTTTGTGTGGTGTATAAAGAATCTTTAAAAAAAAAAAAAAAAAACTCCCATTTGTTGGCATCATACCTGAAAATATTTAAATATGTACCTGATTAGAATTACAGCTTTATATGATTCAAAGTATAATGTTAGAAGATTTACTGTAATTGCTGTAATAGAATCAAAAAAAAAAAAAAAAAAAATCGCTCAGTAGCCCACATTTCTAGGGATGCACCATATATTGGTACTATAGCTATTATGGGGCAATATTAGAGTTTTAAAGTATTGGTTCACTAATGTTAGTAAATATTTTGCACAAAAACATTTTGTGTCATTCTGATCCTCTGTCAGAAACATTCCATTTTAGTGCTGTGTCTCCTTTAAGACTTGCCAGCAAACTGCCACTGTTACGATTGGCTAATATTGCTCTAGGAAAGCCATCAGCGGCCCCTTCTATAGAGTGGTGTCAGAACCTAGAAGACTAATTCGCCACTGGTTCCTTCGAGATTTTTCTATGGGATTTTATAATGGGGGTTTTCAATTTATGTGTAAAATAAAGGCTGTGGTAAACATTATTTGACTATACTTTGACATTTTGTTCTACAACGTAAATTATACACACCCATAGTGAAAACGTGAATTTTGAAGGAGTTTTTTATAAGTAACTAGATACGATCGCTTGGGATGTGAGTGTGTGCAGTGTATGCTGTAGAACAAAACGTCAAGGTATTGTCAAGTTATGTTTACCACAGGCTTTATTTTACTCATAAATTGAAAAACCCAATTATAAAACCCCATGGAAAAATCTCGAAGGAACCATCATCGAATTAGACTTACAGGTTCTGAAATCATACCTGCACCACTCTATTGCCCCTCTATCAAATCATCATGTACAAAGCATTGTGTGGAAGTACTTACTTATGCTTTGCGATGTGGCTACTGTAGAGTTGGCACTACTTCTTCTTTCAATAAAATTTTCTCTGCAATTGATTATAAAACAATTTGCAGTGGAACGATTCAAAGTGTCATATAGTGTATTGCTGCCTTTAGGCGAGTAACCATTTAGCAAACATTCAGAACACCCTATCAACCACTTGGTGTAACCCCTCTACCCAGGTCCTACTCGTCCCGCTTTGCGCGGGCCTCGAACCTGGGTCTCCGGCGTGGGAGTCGGACACTCTAACAAGGAGGCTAAAGGCTGCAACCTCTAGCGTCAGTCGCTAGAGCATCTCTTGAGATCAGAGGAGTGAGGTTTACTCACACAGCGACTACTAGCTGGCCTCCGTTACACTGGCAAAGCCCTGACAACTGCATAACAATGTTCTAGCAAGCACCCAGAACATTCTAGCATCTTGGTGATGAGCTTCACATAAGTAAGCGTGCTTCAAAAAAATATATAAAATCATCACATTTTACAATGCACTTTCTAAAACTGTTCCACAGAATTCTGCACTTTTTCCTCCTACAGTCTTTGCAGAAATGCAAAAAAGTGCAAATTCTGCATGAACCTTGTAATGGATTATGCCAAAATACTTTGGTGATTAAACACAATGTCTGCTTTTATGTCACCAGTTATCTTTTGACTTCTATCATATCATATAATTTTATGGGGAAACCACCCATGACATATGACTCTCTAAGCTGATGATATCGTAAAAGATAGGTATGCAAGTATCCACCTCCAGGCTTCAAGCCACACTTAGTGCACAGTGAGGTGCTTTAGTTTGCCACTGCATAGAGCTCTACCTCTCCAGAGGTAACAAACACCTAATGGCACAGGATTAATTAGCCCCCTTGAGTAAACACTTCCATTGAATCAGCACAGAAGTGGCTTAAGGATTGAGGGAGTATCCTACAATTCTTTTCTTTGAAAAACCAGCTGATATCTATCCAGAGTATCTAAATATCTTTGTAATGATTGCCTTAATGCATGATGGCTTATTTTATTAGAGTACATTTTGATCACCTCCTTGATTTGTAATGAATATATACAGACCTTATTTTCTAGGAACCTCAGACTTGGTTATGCAACTAACCTGCCAACTAAGCCACCTCTGATTGCTCTGATAACATCAACATTTGACCTTTTTTCTAACCTATTGTCTCTGTCCCAAGCAGCTGTGTCTCTGTTGCCATTTCAGATTAATGATGTGGATAATTTGCCCCTATTTTCAGTCCTCACAGCAGTGTGCTCATGACTATAGGGCAGATTCAGGTAAAGGTTAGGGAAACACTGATTAGAAGTCATAATTTAACCATAGGTGGGATATACTTTTTACTTACATTGGTGTAACACACTCCCAGCACACACTGTGGTTGGTATGGCGATGATAAAATGTCCGGAGGGAACTAGAGGAAACATCAGAGACATGGGACAGAAAAGTAGCAACAAAAGCCGTTGCCAGAGTTACCTAAGAAAACAGTTGTGCATGCATGTGCTTCTTTTTACATGTGAGCCTTTGAGTCTTTTTCAGTTTTTGGGCTTTGAGTCTATTTGCGTTCCCATAGCAAATGCAAGGGTACACAATGTCTCTGCCTGTCTCAGTGTCCACTGTCACACATATACTCACCATTCTCTGTAATCCCTCTTATAACTCCAGCTGTCACTGAAAAACCTTTGATCCTCATGAAAACACTGTTTGCATACAATGTGAAAAGTAATTTGCACAGTCGTGTCTCAGTTGAAATATGTCTATTCTACATATAAAAATACATATAAATACAGCCAGTTGCAGTTTAATCACTCTGAGAAAACAAACATTGGTTATTACCAGACCCAAACAAAATCAATTTGAAAAAAGCTTTTGAAGATTTCAATAGAATCGGGATGCCTGTCATATAACAAACTTCTATGCATCCCCAGCCCCTTACATGTTTAAATATCACATATTTTTTTGCATTTTTCAATAATTACAAATAAGACTGCAGTACTCTCTGCCCCATTTAACCATATTTCAGTCCATTCTGGAAAATTATGCAGATTTTCCCTGAAAATCAAGAGACAAAAATGCCCCACAGATTCTGCCTGGGCTTGTGTCACACCCTCTTTACATCACTAATAACTATAGGCTTTGTGGCTAAATATAACAAAGAATGCCTAACAATAAAGTTTCTGTTTAAAGCTCAACCCCATTCTAGTAAAATTCCGTGACTGACTATTACACACCTCTAACATGGCACGGTTTATATTTCACAAGACAGTAGAGCCTCGAACATTAATTAATGCACAGATGGGTAACAGCATCATAATATGGCATATTTTGCAATTGAATTTATTTTACAGACATAAATGAGAATTAACATTGATTAAATGTTGATCAAATTACTGGGCAGAATTACTAACAATAAAAGGCAAGAGCCACTACATTTATGGTTATTAGTAATCTGTAGCTATATATATATATATATATATATATATATATATATATATTTATTAGGGCTGTTAATAGATAAAAAATTTTAATCACGATTAATCGCGCACCCTTTTGTGTGATTAATCACGATTATTCGCACACTTATCATGAAATTAAGCATACACCATTTATCTTGTTTAACGTCCATTTTGCCATAATTGCCTATATCCAGCAAAGTAAACCATCAGATTGAAGGGTGATTCTCACAAAACTGTATTTTTCAGCTTTTCAAAGTAAAGGTGTCTTTCCAAAAAAGGACACTTGCAGACTCCAAAGGACACCAAATAACCAAATGATATGAGTCCATATAATTCATACATTTATGTACACCAAAGCACCCATAAAAAAAAAAAAAATAGCAAAAAAATGTTTCAGAATTCAGTGTATAGTATGTGCAACAGCTTGTTTACATTTTAGACAAGTCAAGTTGCGATACTGAACAGGACCACATGGAGATGCCAAAAAACCTAAACCAACCACCTTGACCTGCATATATACTAAAGTACACAGCAACATACACAGGACAAATCAAAACATTATTCTGACTCACGCGCGCTTAATGTACAACTCCTGTACGTCACCGCAATCGTCTTTACTTTGATTGCAATCCTCATCCATCAAAACTTTACTAGCGAGACACTGGTTTGCTTTATCCAGCCGAAAAACATAGTTTGCATATAATCTGGCCATACAGCAGTGGGATGTTTTAATGTTCCATTCAGACAGGAACAGCGCGATGTGGGAGGGCTCGCGTTCTTCAGATGCAATGACAGAATATGACAGAGAGTTTGTGTTTTAAAGCAAAACAGACACTGGAATGAATAAGTCTCTATTCTCCCTGCCATTTCTGATGTAGCCTAATCAGCATGGACTTTTAAGATCATCTAAAAAGATCATCTCATCTGCGTGACGTAAATGATGTTAATGATGCAGTTTCACATGCTTCAGTAATTTATTTGTGTTAAATTATTTTAACGTGTTAAGGATTTTGAATTAATTTCATGCATTAACGCGTTAACGTTGACAGCCCTAATATATATTATATATATATATATATATATATATATATATACATATATATATATACAGGTGCTGGTCATATAATTAGAATATCATCAAAAAGTTGATTTATTTCACTAATTCCATTCAAAAAGTGAAACTTGTATATTATATTCATTCATTACACACAGACTGATATATTTCAAATGTTTATTTCTTTTAATTTTGATGATTATAACTGACAACTAAGGAAAATCCCAAATTCAGTATCTCAGAAAATTAGAATATTACTTAAGACCAATACAAAGAAAGGATTTTTAGAAATCTTGGCCAACTGAAAAGTATGAACATGAAAAGTATGAGCATGTACAGCACTCAATACTTAGTTGGGGCTCCTTTTGCCTGAATTACTGCAGCAATGCGGCGTGGCATGGAGTCGATCAGTCTGTGGCACTGCTCAGGTGTTATAAGAGCCCAGGTTGCTCTGATAGTGGCCTTCAGCTCTTCTGCATTGTTGGGTCTGGCATATCGCATCTTCCTCTTCACAATACCCCATAGATTTTCTATGGGGTTAAGGTCAGGCGAGTTTGCTGGCCAATTAAGAACAGGGATACCATGGTCCTTAAACCAGGTACTGGTAGCCTTGGCACTGTGTGCAGGTGCCAAGTCCTGTTGGAAAATGAAATCTGCATCTCCATAAAGTTGGTCAGCAGCAGGAAGCATGAAGTGCTCTAAAACTTCCTGGTATACGGCTGCGTTGACCTTGGACCTCAGAAAACACAGTGGACCAACACCAGCAGATGACATGGCACCCCAAACCATCACTGACTGTGGAAACTTTACACTGGACCTCAAGCAACGTGGATTGTGTGCCTCTCCTCTCTTCCTCCAGACTCTGGGACCCTGATTTCCAAAGGAAATGCAAAATTTACTTTCATCAGAGAACATAACTTTGGACCACTCAGCAGCAGTCCAGTCCTTTTTGTCTTTAGCCCAGGCGAGACGCTTCTGACACTGTCTGTTGTTCAAGAGTGGCTTGACACAAGGAATGCAACAGCTGAAACCCATGTCTTGCATACGTCTGTGCGTAGTGGTTCTTGAAGCACTGACTCCAGCTGCAGTCCACTCTTTGTGAATCTCCCCCACATTTTTGAATGGGTTTTGTTTCACAATCCTCTCCAGGGTGCGGTTATCCCTATTGCTTGTACACTTTTTTCTACCACATCTTTTCCTTCCCTTCGCCTCTCCATTAATGTGCTTGGACATAGAGCTCTGTGAACAGCCAGCCTCTTTTGCAATGACCTTTTGTGTCTTGCCCTCCTTGTGCAAGGTGTCAATGGTCGTCTTTTGGACAACTGTCAAGTCAGCAGTCTTCCCCATGATTGTGTAGCCTACAGAACTAGACTGAGAGACCATTTAAAGGCCTTTGCAGGTGTTTTGAGTTAATTAGCTGATTAGAGTGTGGCACCAGGTGTCTTCAATTTTGAACTTTTTCACAATATTCTAATTTTTTGAGATACTGAATTTGGGATTTTCCTTAGTTGTCAGTTATAATCATCAAAATTAAAAGAAATAAACATTTATAATATATCAGTCTGTGTGTAATGAATGAATATAATATACAAGTTTCACTTTTTGAATGGAATTAGTGAAATAAATCAACTTTTTGATGATATTCTAATTATATGACCAGCACCTGTATATACACACACACAGTATCTAACAAAAGTGAGTACACCCCTCACATTTCAGCAACCATTTTAGTATATCTTCTCAAGGGACAATACTATAGAAATGAAACTTGGATATATTTTTAGAGTAGTCAATGTGCTGCTTGTATAGCAGTACAGATTTACTGTCCTCTGAAAATAACTCAACATACAGCCATTATTGTCTAAATAACTGGCAACAAAAGTGAGTACACCCTAAGTGATAACAGTCATATGTTGTTTAACCATGCAAAGCCACATGTCCTATTCATCATGTTAATGTTTTTGTCTGCTTGACAGGACCATACAAATGTGTGGATCTTGTATTAGAGCAGTTAAAATTTGGTGCTTTGAGTACAATTCTCTCATACTGATCATTGGATGTTCAACATGGCACCTCATGGCAAAGAACTCTCTGAGGATTTGAGAATTAAAATTGTTGCTCTCCACAAAGATGGCCTAGGCTATAAGAAGATCGGTAACACCCTGAAACTGAGTTACAGTACAGTGGCCAGGGTCATAGAGAGAGGTTTTCCAAGACAGGTTCCACTCGGAACAGGCAAAGAAGTTGAATCAAAGAAGTTGAGACCTTGTGCTGTGCGTCAGGTGCAGAAGCTGGCTTCAAAAAACAGATGCATGAGTGCTGCCAGCATTGCTTTAGAGGTTGCAGAAGCGGAAGGTCAGCTTGTCAGTGCTCAGACCATACGCCGCACACTGCAACAAGTCGGTTTGCATGGCCGTCGTCCCAGAAGGAAGCCTCTTCTGAAGCTGGCTCACAAGAAAGCCCGCAAACAGTTTGCTGAAGACAACCTGTCCAAGAGCATGAATTACTGGAACCATGTCCTGTGGTCTGATGAGACTAAGATAAACTTGTTTGGCTCAGATGGTGTCCAAGCATGTGTGGCGACGCCCTGGTGAGGAGTACCAAGAAAATTGTGTCTTGCCTACAGTCAAGCATGGTGGTGGTAGCATCATGCATGATTGCTGCTGGTACTGGGGAGCTCTGCTTCATTGAGGGAAACATGGATTCCAACATGTACTGTGATATTCTGAAGTAGAACATGATGCCCTCCCTTCAGAAACTGGGCTGAACGGCATGATAATGACCCCAAACACACCACCAAGATGAAAACTGCCTTGTTGAGGAAGCTGAAGGTGAAGGTGATGGAGTGGCCAAGTATGTCTCCAGACCTGAACCCTATTGAGCACCTGTGGGGCATCCTCAAGCGGAAGGTGGAGAAGCGCCATGTGTCTAACATCCAGCAGCTCCGTGATGTCATTATGGAGAAGTGGAAGAGGATCCTAGCAACAACCTGTGCAGCTCTGGTGAATTCCATGCCCAGGAGGATTAAGGCAGTGCTAAATAACAAATGGTGCTCACACAAAATATTGACACTTTGGACACAGTTTTGACATGTTCACTTAGGGTGTACTCACTTTTGTTGCCAGTTATTTAGACAATAATGGCTGTATGTTGAGTTATTTTCAGAGGACAGTAAATCTGTACTGCTATACAAGCTGCACATTGTCTACTTTAAAGTATATCCAATTTTCATTTCTATAGTATTGTCCCTTGAGAACATATAATAAAATGGTTGCTAAAATGTGAGGGGTGTACTCACTTTTGTGAGATACTGTATGTATGTGTATATATATATATATATATATATATATATATGAGAGAGAGAGAGAATGATTTCCAGAACAGAATAGAACATCAGTTACATCAACAAGCACATCCAGGCTTACGAACATCACGTTTAGGTCTAGTGGTATGAGTGTCTGTGTAGTGAGCAGTGTTCTCAGTTGGAGTTGTTGGTGTGCAATGCATGGAAATGCAGTGAGATGGGAAGCATTCTATGTCTTTCCATCACTAAGAATGTATGTACCCACCCCAAGTCTTTTAGCAACCGTGAGAGGATTGGTAAACTTTCTGTGTCCCTTAGGAACATGCAAGGGGTTCAGTACCCTCACTTTATCCGCTTCCTGGAAACAAGGATTGCGAGCATGTGTAACTTTTCATTTTGTGTTGCAGCCGCGTAACCCTTCGGCGAACAGTCATGTCAGTTGGCGGGTGCACAGGAGCAGATGGCAAAATAGACAGCCTTGTGCTCATTTGCCTGCCATAGAGGAGGTGAAAGGCTGAAGTACCAGTTGCAGCATGTGGAGAGGCATGGTACACCTGCAAGAAGTTACCACAGGTTTCCATGGCTGATGTTGCTGGATGGCCATTTGGACACAGTGTTTGAGCACTCTGTTGAACCTCTCTACAACACCATTACTCTAACTGGGTAGTAGAGAGAGGAAAGATGGTGACAAATATTCCTTCCTTCCAGAAAATCAGCGAAAGCAGCATACGTAAATTGAACACCGTTATCAGTGACTATAGTCAATGGATTTCCATGGCGGCTAAAGACTGATGACAGAAATGAAACCACAGAATCTGTAGTGAAAGTGTGAGTAAAGAAGACCTCAGGCCATTTGCTGTAATAGTCAGTTAATGTTATACCAAACCTGCAGTCGGATGCAGCAGTGTCAAACGGCCCGACTATATCCAAGCCACTTTCTGCCATGGTCCATCGTCATTCAGCTAACAAACGTGGCAAGAATGGACAGCATCATGAACCTGAGCATCCATCCCTGGCCACCAATAGAGATCACGAGATTGAGAGAGGCTGTTTGGTTCTCACCTCTCCTTGATGTCCTTTGTGCACTATGGAGACCAGTACAGATTGAAGAGCAGCAGGTGCAATCAGCCGTGAGCCTTGGAAGATGAAGTTGTCCTTAACAGACAGTTCCAGACGCAGTTTATAGTATGGCAACAACTCAACGTCCAGTCCCTTGGGTGAAGGAGCCCAACTATTGGAAATCTGTGTACAAAGTTTGGTAAGAGCAGGGCAAGAAGCACATGCAGCATCAACATCAGCAGCAATTACAGAATTACAGGCAACAGATAGAAAAGCAACAAACTCCTCATCAACATCATCAACAGGGGCTTGAGCAACAGCATTATCTGCAGGAGAAGCAGTAAGGGCAAACATGACAGATAATCAGCAGGGGCATTTTGGGAACCTGGGTGGTATACCACATCATAATTAAATGACATGAGGCGTGCAGACCACCTTGCTATACAATGTCCAGCATGGCCGACATGTAAGCAGGGTTGTCAGGGTTGATGATCTGTACATAGAGTGAAACGGTGGCCCCACAGATACGTACGCCACCTCTCAATGGCCCACATGCATGCTAGCCCTTCCTTTTCCACCGTGGCATATTTACGCTCAGCAGTAGACAGCGTACGTGATGCAAAGGTTCGTTCAGTGCCATCTGGGCTGACCTGAGAAAGTATTGCTCCCAGACCATAGTCAGAAACATCTGTGGAGACAATCATGTGTAGTGTAGGGTCAAGTAATGCCAAAGCAGGGCTGTTTGCTAGCAATCGTTTTACTTTGGTCAAACTTTGTTCAGCTTCTTTTGACCAGCTGAATCCATTTGGATCTTGTAGGCATGCACACACTCGGGAATCGGGAATCAACTTACTGTACCACGACATGAGCCCAAGTATGGAGCACAAAGCAGATGCATCAGAAGGTGCAGGGGCATTGAGAATAGCCTGTACTGTACATGTGAATTATCAGGAAGAAGACCCTCTGCTGAAACAGTATGACCTAAGAACAGCAGGCTGCATGGTTTGCTGGAAGCGACACTTGTCTTTATTGAGCTGCAAGCCAGAAGCTTCTAGTTGTTGTAAGACCACTTTGTCATGCATAGACATGTCAAGTCCTTGGATGATAATGTCGTCCAGGTAATTTTCAACACCTGACAAGCCAGTCAGGATGATGATCAGCCTCTTTTAAAATGCAGCGGGTGCTGAAGCCAATCAATAAGAAACACAACAAAAACGGAACAGTCTGTCGTGAGTAATAAAGGCTGTGAGGTCACGACTGTCCTCATGCAGCGGCACTTGGTAGTAAGCATTAGTCAGGTCGATGGTAGAGAAAACAGTAGAACCTTTTGTGGCAATGGAAAAGAGTCCACAATCACTGCTTTATTTGTCTTTTCTGAGGTCAACGCACATCCTACTTTTACCTGACTTTTTCTGCATAACAACAATTGGTGCAACCATGCAGAGTCGTCGATGCGTTCTATCACCCCAGCAGCTTGCAAGTGATTTAATTCCTCTGATACAGAACTACGAACAAAGAGTGGCAGACGGCAAAGTTTTTGTGGCAAAGGTGTAATAGTTTCATCCAGCTTTATGTGGTCTATAAAGTTTTTAGCGCATTTAAACTCAGTTGACTTGGCAACAGTGCACTGAAAGACTGGCACAAGTGAAGCAGGCACAGGAAGGGCATTAGGATGCAGGACTTGATTATTTTTAATCCTCACATGCAGTGCAGGCATTAGATCCCTTCCCATGAGTTGGGGTTCCTTTGTCCACATTGAAGAACGTAGCAGGAACTGAGTGGTGACAAACATCCAACCACCGGAATTTGGTTTTTGAATACGCCACAAGCTTGGCTGTGGGTTGTGACAGCACAATATTACTAAAATGGCATGAATAAGTGCTGTAGGGAAGGAGAGATATGGAAGACCCAGTGTCAACCACCAAATCCAACATACAAGTCTGTGAGTCAGAAGTAGATACTGTTACTGTGCTTGTAATGCTGAGAGTATGAGCTAAATATTCAGTGTACATGCAGTAATTTCTGGTAATTACATTTCACAGACCTCAAACACATTTGATTGCACTGATTGGCACAGTTTAGCGTAATGTCCAATCTTTTTACACTTCTTGAATGTTGCAGTTGCAGCTGCGCAGTTTGCAGCATTACAGCACCCAGCTGTGTGTCTCCGATCCACAGCGAAAGCATGACTTCCTTTTCCCCACCTGAGCAGAATTAAGAGGTGCATGTGATGGTTTCTCCCTTGTTCTGCATTTTAGTGTGTGCTGCATCGCTGGTACGGGGCGGTAACTTGGCGCGAATTTGAAATGGATTTAGCCTAATCGGCAGCAGATTCAATCTGGCTTGCTATTGTAACAGCTCTGTCCAGCGTGAGATCAGTTTCTAGTAAAAGTCTCTCACATATTCGTGGGTTAACCATTTTGTCAGTACTGGCACCGAACTTACATGAAACAACAAGCCCTTGCAAAGCAGCAACGTACTGTAAAACACCTGACAGTGTTTACAGAAGGCGTGGCGTTCAGCTTCTATGTTAGCTTTTGGCACGAGCAGGCTCACCGGGGCAAGGCAAGAAAAAACTCGGGAAAGCCACGTTAGCAACATCTTCGTGACCAACAATAGCAAAAAAAAAAAAAAAAAAAAAAAAAACCCTTGTTGCCAGTTTGTGGTGTCTGTCAGGAGTTAACAATAAAGCACACGAGTAGTGAACTTGTTTACTCATCACTTCCAATCTCACACACATTACGTCATTACACAACACTTCCTACCAATACTCTTTCAAAATAGTAGTCCCAATACAATTCTACCCACAAACACAACAGACGGCTTGGGCTGCTTCAGTGAAGTTAGTGTATAGTATGAAGTTAAGTGAAGTTAGTATAGTATTACTGAGTAGAATATTATGAGAGAGAAAGAGAGAGTGTGTGGACCAGCGTAAACCAGCTCAAACCAGCTGCCATGCTTCAAAACATACCTAACCAGCATATGCTGGTTTTTTCAACAGGGTGGTATAGCTTTCATTCTAGGAATGGGCAACTTTGGTCCTGGAGGTCCTGCTCCAACCCTAATCAAAGACACCTAAACACACTAATCAGTCAGGATTACTAGAAAACTACAGACAGAAACTCTGCAGGACAGTGGCCCTCCAGAACCAAAGTTGCCCATCCCAGCTCTAGGTCAAGTCATTAATAAAAATAATAAATCAGATTTCCATGTCTGTGTTTCGCTGATGAATGCGATATTTTTTTTGTAGTATCCTTTCAATGGTTAAGTGGATTTTACATGACAGTCGTCAGCAATGGTCAAGTGCATTGATCTCTATAAAGTGAAGCGACAGATTTAGCGTTACCCGGTGCCGCATTGCTTGTCAAGTCAAGTCAAGTCACCTTTATTTATATAGCGCTTTTTACAATGTAGATTGTGTCAAAGCAGCTTTACATTGATAACTAGTACATTATTTGGCTGCACAGCAGCTCTTAAAGAATAGTGTCAATGCAGGCAGATCAAAGCACTGTTGAATATCAAATGTCAAGTCAAATGTCAAGTGTCCCCAACTAAGCAAGCCAAAGGCGACAGCGGCAAGGAACCCAAACTCCATCAGGTGACATCAGGTGGCAGACAAGTGGCAAATAGGTGTTTAAATGGAGAAAAAAACCTTGGGAGAAACCAGGCTTAGTCGGGGGGCCAGTTCTCCTCTGGCCAACAGTGCTTTGTTACGATTCAGGTTGCCATCGTAAGTCCAATAGGATCGCAACATTCAAAGTATTTATTCCAGTTCCATCCAATTGAGGTTCGTATTCATCACGCCGGTATGGACGGTTGTTGCTTGTCAGTTGAACCTTGCTCAAGGTGGTATGTAAATTCAAATAATCTACTTGTTTAAAACCTTTTTTCATTCCTGAAGGAATCAGCGTTTTTGAATTGACTGAATGGTTTACTAACTCACTCATGAAGACAGTCCCTTACCACCACCTAGTGCGTAACAATGTAAACTGCATTGAAGTCGCTGAAAAAAACCCTCCACTAAGAGTGCTTTCACACTGGTTTTTAGTCTAAACGGGGCACGGTTCGCATTAAAAATTGAAATCAGTGAAATCTGTCAAACGGACCTGGCAGCACACCGGGAGACCGAACCTGAAACTACCTGTAGGAGGTGTTCTGAGTTCGTACACTTCTGTACACTGGAGAAAAACATTGATTGTATGTTTCTCTCTTCTAATTATTTTTTCTATTTTTACCCAGAATAGGATTGAGTGAGCTTTATTTGGCACTGAACACATCTGTTTCATACTCGACACTTGAGGGCGCCAATGAGTAGAAACTCCAAATATTTCTCGCAGAAGTACCGCAATATAACGCACGTCGTTCCAGGAAATCTCATATGGGCAACATAGTATCGCTGTGACTGAATAAAAAGAAGTTAGAAACGCTTTGATTGATTAAACATGAATATAAACAGACGACTATGACAATACATGGTTTATCCTTCTCGGGTATTTCCATAATAATAATAGTGTATTTATATTGCAATGCTAATCAAAATGCTGTTTCAAACACTCAACTGACATTATGAAGTGAGTTTGGAGTAAAAACACATTATTAAATGTTGTCTTTTGTTGGACAAGAGGTTCATAACGCTTCTCATGTTTGGAAAGTTTGTATCCCAGGTGAAAAAAAGTATACTTGAATGCACTAAAAAATACTTAAATACAAGCAAGTACGTTCTTATTTTTTGCGCTAAATAAAATTGTAAATGTTATACACTATAAATACACTAATTAAAAGTATATTTCTACTTCAGTAGTAGTTCAGTTCACTTAAAAAAGTATACTAAATGCCACTAATACTTAAATTGATTTTTAGTGCATTGAAATAAAGTATACTACCACAAAAATATACAGAGGAGTTTTATTAGTGTATTTCTTAAAAGTGTGCTTTGATTGCTTTAAAAATTAGTTAAATCTTAGTAGACTCTTACATAGTAATCCTAAGTTTTAATTAAATTGATTTTATTAAAAATATATTACTAATGTACTAGTTATAAGGATATTTTTCCAACTGTGGTACTTAAGTACACTAAATATAAATGCACTAATTAGCACTAACACTTAAATTGATTTTAAGTGTAGTCAGATAAAGTAAACAAAATATACAGAAGTGTTTTATAAGTGCATTACTTAAAAGTGTGCATATGAACGCTTTACATAAAATTGTAGTGGATTTTTATATATACAGTTCTATTTTAATTGATTTTCATGAAAAATAAAACATGCAGGTTAAATGTGTACTAAATTTCACAATAAAATTCACAATTTAACAGTAAGTATACTTTTAGCATAAAGTACTTAAAGTGCTATATTTTATATATTTTAATGCAGGAAAGTGCTACTAATGACATACTAATAGTGTACTTGATTGTACTGGTCACGGTTCGCGGTTTCACTGGTTTTGTCTCTCTGTGAGTGTGTGTTGCTGCTGATGAGCTGATCAGTGTCAGCTGGGGCTCATCAGTGCCGCTATTTAATGTCTGTGCATTTTGCCTTGTGTTATCAGATGGTTGGTGTGTTCGTGCAGTGTTAGTCCTGGCTGTGTTTGAGTCTCTCTGGCCTCGTTCCTCATTGAGACCGTTTTGCATTACCTGCCCCATACAGCAACATTGTATGGCCCAGATCCAGCCCACATCTGGTACATGTGGATTATGCCTGGACCAGATGTGGGCCGAATCTGGGCTGACATGTTGCTGTCGGAGGACTGGTTTGCCCATTGCAGTCTCTGCGCTACCAAGAAATACTTTGCCATCTGCACCCACAACGCCTGACCCTTGCTATCTTTCCTGCTGCTAGTTTTCTTAATAAACTAATACTTAATGCATTCGCTATTGAATCCTCCTTATTTCACGTGACATTACTAAAGACACCATTAACATATAGTTAAGTATATCATATAAAGGGAATATTAACATAGTTACAATACATTTGAAATTAATTTTTTAATGTATAAAAATATATGGGCAATACATTATAAATACATTTTGTATATATTTATCATATATTATTATTATATTTTAAATAATTCATAAGTATATTTTCTATGTCTGATGAGTATATTTAAAAGTGTATAAAAGATGTGTTCATGTGTACTACAAGTGGTAACTAAATAATTTTTTTTAATACAGAGATAGTATGTTAAAAGCACATTTTAGTTTATATTCATGGTGTCTCAAAATAGCACAGTTTACTACATCATTTACTACTGATCACAAAGCAGCTCTTCAATATTTATATAATTAAAAATCGGGGGGGAAAAAAAAAAAAAACACAGCCTTTGCGATGTCTTAATTGCACTAAGCCAAATCACAATTTTGATTCGATTTTGATTAATCGCACAGCCCTAATTGGAACACCTTAGAAACCACATAGCAACCATCTAGAACACTTAACAACTGCATAGCAATGTGCTACAAACCACCCAGAACACCTTTGCAACAGCAGAGCAACAAGCTTAAAAAAGAACATCACCTTAGGTAGCATAAATAACACACTAACAACAGCATATATAGCTAAACCATTGCAGAGGCACATTAGTGTCTTTAGCAAATGAAAAAATCTTCTAGTTTCCACTCTGTTCTTCTTTCTCTACCCCTGTAGATGTGCATTGACCCTGAAACACTCTCATTATTGTTGTAATAAAACTATAGAGATGATAATAAATTAATTGTTTGGAATACAGCACACCTTGCATCACCTCACCCAACCTTTGCTGACCTTTTTATAACTGAGAGTTATATCAGTATAATTTTAGTTTTATGTATATAAGTTCATTCAGAATAACCAAATGACTGTTTTTATTTGTCCTAGATGAGTGTATTTGTGTATAAAGTACTATATGCAAGCTGGACCATGCCTATGAATAATATTATGGGATATAAATAAAGCAATAGTTTTCCATCAAACATTTGAGTTAATAACCAATCATGTTTTACAGAACACTATTCATGCATGAGTAGAAATCAAGAGAGGACTTCAGTAAAAACAAGCTGGCCATGATATACTCTTGGCCAGGAGCCATTTGCAAGATATGCAGATTGGAAATAAGAATTCTTTAAGGGTTACATGCCTTCTGAGAACGGGGGAAGGGTCAGTTCTGACTTGGCTTTCCTGGATGCTCCAAATGTGTTACGTGGTATTATGAATTCATTAACCAGCAGCACCAATGTGCATGTTGCTCATTACACAGAAGCTGCGGTGACTGTAGTTTAACTGTGTGGTTATTTATGTATAAGTTCTGAGAAGTCAGATTTCTATCAGAAATTGGAACCGTTTCTAACGATGAAGCTAAGAATGTGTGTGTTTGTGAGTGTCTGCAAATGTGTGTCTGTGCATGATAGTGATATCTGATGGGACCCTTTGTCAAACTAGCAGCATGCATACCAGGGACCATTCCGTGTTTGACCTGTCTGTAGTCAGTGGAACCTAACGCGCACACACATATGCATATTTTGCATACTGTACATTGTAAAACCATGACACACAACATTCTCAGGAAACACAGCTGTGTAAGTATATGCCTTGTCATACTGTGAGGTGTTTTTTGGTGAAAATTATGTTATAGGGTTAGGATTTTTATAAAACCAAGAAGTCCAGAGCACTATTTAACCATGCACTATACCGTATATACAAGTAAGTCATTAAAACATAAGAAGATGTTCAATATTCTTAAAGGGTTAGTTCACCCAAAAATGAAAATTTTGTCATTAATTACTTACCCTCATGTCATTCCACACTCTTAAGACCTTCGAGTTCTTCAGAACACAAATTAAGGTATTTTTGATGAAATCTGAGAGCTCTCTGACTCCTCAATAGACAGCAATTTAACCACCACTTTCAAGTTCCAGAAAGGTAGTAAAGACATCGTTAAAATAGTCAACACGACTGCAGTGGTTCAACCTTAATTTTAAGAAGTGACGAGAATACTTTTTGTGAGCAAAAACGAAACAAAAATAATGACTTTATTCTTTTATTCATTTTTATTACTTAATTAATTTTATTACTTAATACTTTATTCATACGCTGTTTACATCCAGTGCTTCCAGGTTCTACGTCAGAACACCGTCTCAGTATTGGCAGATGCTGTTCATGTGAGCAGCACGATGCATGCGTGTGATGCTGACGCAGGAGCCGGATAATAATGAATCGGCGTTCTGATGTAGAACCTGGAAGCGCTGGACGTAAAACAGCGTAGGAGAATGACACAGTAGAGAAGATATTGTTGAATAAAGTCGTTATTTTTGTTTCGTTTTTGCACACAAAAAGTATTCTCGTCTCTTCATAAAATTAAGGTTGAACCACTGCAGTCACGATGACTATTTTAACAATGTCTTTGGTACCTTTCTGGAACTTGAAAGTGGTGGTTAAATTGCTGTCTCGGATTTCATTAAAAATATCTTAATTTGTGTTCAGAAGATGAACAAAGGTCTTACGGGTGTGGAATGACATGAGGTTGAGTAATTAATGACAGAATTTTCATTTTGGATGAACTAACCTTTTAAGTATCATAAAGTCATTAGAGTACATGTTGTTTTGTAGGTCATGATGTCCAACAGCAATAGTGACGCTGACAAATGTAATTACGAATTAGACTAAATTTTCTCAAGATAATGTGAATGGCGTATGCAGAAAACCTTCAACCACAATTCTAAAGGTGATGATACACGGGGCAACTTTTTGAGCAATGTCGCCAAAGCGATGATACTTGGCCATTTTCTCATTGAGAATGGGCAACAAAAAATCTATCTGGATACTTTAGATCAAAATTTGTTGCCTATTCTCAATGGGAAAGTGCCCAAGCAAACTAGAGGGGACTGTATTGTTCCGAGTACTTTTAGTCAGTCCACTTTCTCTGTAATGGCTTCGAAGGAATGGAACTCTTTGCCAGTGTACATTAGAGAAATTAATACCGTCTTTTCACAGTTAAATTGAAGCTGTGGCTTTTCAGTAATCAATTATCTGAGCACCAGTATATGATTTGTCTGTCATCTTTGTCTTTAGATTTATCTTTGTTTTGTTTATCTTTATCCATATTTTTTCCGTCTTTAATTGTATTGTATTTTATGTTACATTTGTGATAAATTTTGTTATATTTTTAAGTTGTAGGTTGCCTTTTTAGAACTCTCCCACTTCGCTTTCTGTCTTCACTATATTATATTATCTTCACTATATTATCCTATCTAAATAAAGTGCCCAAGCATCATCGCTCGGTGACATTGCCCAACAACATTGCTCAAAAAGTTGCCCCGTGTATCAACACCTTAAGGAGTTGGCTGGTAACCAAGGCGTTGCTCAGGTATTTTAGCATTTGAGAACTAGCCAAGTCCATATCTACATCTCTATTAAAGTTATTCAGGTCAATGATGTGACCTGTCCTTTTTGTCCTATCTACTAATTTATTCTGAATCGACATATTTAAAGTGTGCAGTTCATTCATACAATGACTTGAATGACTTGAATACACATCTAAATCTAAATCTAGATGTTTTTAATTTTTGTTTTAAAATGTTATAAAGATTTATTTTTGAAGTTTTTGCCTTTATTTAGATAGGATAATATAGTGAAGACAGAAAGCGAAGTGGGAGAGTTCTAAAAAGGCAATCTACAACTTAAAAATATAACAAAATTTATCACAAATGTAACATAAAATACAATACAAAGATGGAAAAAATATGGATAAAGATAAACAAAACAAAGATAAATCTAAAGACAAAGATGACAGACAAATCATATACTGGTGCTCACATAATTGATTATTGAAAAGCCACAGCTTCAATTTAACTGTGAAAAGACGGTATTAATTTCTCTAATGTACACTGGCAAAGAGTTCCATTCCTTCGAAGCCATTACAGAGAAAGTGGACTGACTAAAAGTTCTCGGAACAATACAGTCCCCTCTAGTCATTCCTTTTGTACCCTGAGTATTACTTCTTTGCATTATAAATTTGTTAAAAGAAGGGGGAGCAGTATTATTTAGTATTATTTAAACCATTCAAGCGCGATAAGGCGCAAACGAGTACGGCAAACCAAAAGGGTCTGAATTACGCTATAGATGAATAGCATTTACATCCGTATTTGACAGTGTTTAAAACAGTTTTAGGGCTATGAAAAACTTCATCCTGATTTCAAACGCTGTAAAAAAAACCTGTGCAAATCGTCAATCATCTTTTTATGCCGCTTGGCTTGCCATGTGATGCCATAAAAGACGCATATTTAACGCGGCTAAAACCATTTTAAACCCGTCAAATATGCCGTCTTGGATGTAAGCACAATCAATCTATAGCATAATTCTGACCCTTTTGGCAAGCCATACTCTTTTGCGTCTTATCGCGCTTGAATGGATAAAAATGCACACAATTATGTCAAAATGCCCATTTTTTGGTGAGTATCCTTGTAAGCACAGTTTTAAATTAGTTAAAAATTCTTAAATGAACAAAGGGTTGGAAGACAATTGGATGCGTGTCAGATCCGCGTCAGTGTACTTAGGGGGTCTCAAAGTGACAGCAGCCTAATAAACCTGCTGCAGTCTGTGTCATTAATGTTAATCAAAGTACAAAAAAGAAAATCACTCACTAGCTTAAATAAGGATTAATCTATATTTAATTTATACAGTGAAGACTGTGATTATTTTACATTGGTAACTTTATTTCTGTATATTTAGTACCTGAATATTACTGTTAGACCTTCCTAAAAAACTTACAGCACTGTTTACACGGTTACATTGGTCAAAAACAACAAAAACAATAACTTTAATAACTGTTAAAGTCGTCATGAAATCAAAACTTACCCTATTTACTTTGTTAGTGCATATTACTAGCCTTGCGTTGAACAATTAATCCGTGCAAGTTTATACACAGAAAAAAATTGTTTGTCGTGGTAATCTTAAATCAAAATCTGAAAAGTTACTTCCGGTCTGGAATGGCGTTCCTTCTCTGATGACATCAGTTTGACGGCTTGGGTTGAAAATGCGTAAACCACTCCCCTGCAACCGTTAGTCTGCTATGAGCGAGAGATGGAGAGGAGGAGCGCTAAGGTAAAACCCTGCCCTCTATTCAATATTCCGTTTCACTTGGAAATACGTCACAACACTGGAGAAAAGTCGTTTGCAACTTCCGGTTCACGGGGACTTTAAAAATGATGGCTTTCAATTATACCGTAATGTTGAATGGCTATAATTAAATTGCTAAAATTGAGAAAAAAAAATCATTAGAGACATCAGTATCAGTATTGGTTTCGCTGATTCTTCATTCATGTAAAATGAAATTCAATGTGAAATTATTACTGTACTATATAAAAATGCAGTTAGTTATTTTTTATTGATTGACAGAAATAAATATTATATAATATGTTTAAACAAATGATCAAAATGTGTACTTTTAGCTTCATTACATTTCAGCTTTTCCTAAAAATGTGGTATAAAACATTTTAAAAACCATATGACAGAAACGAAGGTTTTGGCACATGTGTTTTGAACCACATTTTAAAAAGGTTTTTTCCTTTTTTCTCACTGACCGAGGCGTGTGTTGTGGTTAGTATGAGTATGATTATATTCAAGGCTGCTAAGTGATGACTTCTGCTGCTCTGCCTGTTGTGTTTAGTGCACGGTTTGAATAATTTAGAGGTCACTGTGATGTTTTTCATGTTGTGATATGTCTATGTATGTTGGAAGTGTTTAGAGGTCAGTGTGATGTTTTGGTCTATTTTTGACTGGCGAGTTCAGAATGAGTCACTGCAGTGGTTCTGGTGACATCACTGTGTCTGCATCGAGGACTGCTGTTTATGATAGACACAAACACAAGCGGTCTTTCTATTTTTCTCTTCTTCTGTCATGCACCTGTGTGAATAGAAGATAGATTTTTTTTTGCTGTCCTCTGGTATCTTTCCACAAACACTAGAACTCTTCCATGCTGACTTGACACTTTATCTACTAACCTGCTTAAACTGTCTTCAGGACCTCTAACAGTTAATAATTAAGTTAGAGGTCAATTACCAAGAATGTTAGACAAGGGCTCACGCCCAATCATTCTCACTTATTCTGGACTTAAATCCTCCATCATGCTTGGCTCCACTGGTTGGTTCCCTGAGAGCAATGACCTCTGTTCCAGTCTAACTGTGGAGGCCTGTTGTGCAACAGGCCTGCATGCTGATTAGCTCAGTTATGTAAACACCAGTCATTCATGGCATGTGTACTGCTTTTGTAGTTTATATACTTGTAAAAGTAACTTAATTCCACTCCAGATAGGACCAGATAGAATGCTGCCCAATTAATGATCCAATTTCCAATTATCTTATTTCCCAATAAGGAATCGTTACTCGTTTCCTTTCTGTATACCACTAAAGAACAAAAAAAGACTTCTTCACAAAAAAAGTAAAAAGATTTGGGGCTAAACACAAATGAAGATAATTCTATCGCAGATTTGATTTATAATCTGATTTATTGATTTAATTTAATTTATGAACAAATAAATACACATTACAAAAATAGAATGTAGCCATAATACTAAAAAGTCATTTTACTTGTTTCCATGTCATTAAACATAAGCCCATCACTGGCCTAAAGTCCACAGCAATACACTTGGCAATCTGTCCTAGTCAGAGAGAGTTACTGTATGTGTAGATGCCCTCTGTTGTTATTATGTGTGCTCTCTGAAGGCACGCTCTTCTTTTGTGCTCATGTGTCACTCTGGTTTGTTTATAAAGAGGCCTGTTATTCAGATATCTACAAAACAGACAGCATCTCTAATTCGCTTTGAGTGTGTCTCTCTCACATAAGCACATCTGTTAGTTGCGGCAGTGAGATGGTGACGCTTTGGCATGTCCATCACTGATGATGTGGATTGTGGCTGGCATGAATATAAGGCTCAGCACACAGCTTCAAACAGCTCTTATATAAGCTCGATTCAGAGTGTGTTTCATAAGATGAATGCAATTATTTGCACAGAATAGGCCAGCTCTGCCATGCTTTAGATGGTGCTTACATAATAGGCTGGTGAAAAGACTCAGGAGAGCTTTAGAGAAATACCACTAGGGCTTTTGCCATTGTTCCCACACAAATTGCCCTACAGCTGCTTCTGGGTCACTGGTCTGCTGGGCCTTTTAGTGTGGTGCAATTTAGGGTGAGGTCACTGGAGGATAGATTTAGAGTAACATTAATAACACTATTGAGTCATGAAACTACAACAACCACATCACACAAAACTTTCTATTACATTATATTGTTAAGTAGAAAATGCTTTTGAAAAGTACATTTTATGGTTGCATAAAACAAAATATTGAAATGCTAAGACTAATAGGCCCTAAATATAATATAATATAATATAATAAATATTTGCCCAAAAGCAAATAGTGGTAAAACAAACAAAAATAAATACCTTGAAAATAAGAAGAAGAAAAAAAGAGAGCTTTTTGTGTAAGGAACTGTACAGTTAATTCAGACATTCTGGTAAGAGGCAGTGAATGACTCCTCCAACATTTAACTGTACACTTTGTTGCGCCTGAGCTATCTAAAGAGTAACTTGAATAGGAAGGCTTTATAAATGAGCAAAGGGACGCCCTGAAGTCACTCAATATTAGCCTATAGTGTAAAGTCCTTTAAATTAGTGAGCAACACACTGAAGTAGGGCTGCAACTAACGATTATTTTGATAATCGATTAGTTGGTCGATTATTTTTTATTTATTTTATTTATTTATTTTTCTCGATTAATCAGATAAAAATCCTAATTTTATTTATTTTTATTTTATTGAAGAAAAAAAAACATTATTGCACATCCTGCCCAATGTACTTCAAACAAATGTGCCAATTGAATGCTATGAAAACATACAGTGCTTAATTTATTAGACTACCTGTCATAATAAAGAGAGAACACAAATATTTTAGGATTCTATCAAAAACTTGTTTAAAGCTAAAAATGGTATTGCCATTTATTAGGAATATAACAAACTGAAACAACTAAATAGAAAAAAAAACAACAACAACTATGAAGTGTTTTACTTTTTCCTGCCTTTCTTGTAAAACAGTAAAATCAAAAAATCATGGATAACAACAATAAATATATTGTAGCTTTAGAAATACTGCTGTAACTAAAAAGCTACACATACTGGTGGATTAACCATTACAGAAACATGAAAAATTATTTTAGCACCAATACTGATAGTTTAGGACAGCTGTGGCACAAACCATACATTGGGTATCAGATGTCTAATAACTTTAGCACTGTATATAGTGAATATAGTTTAAATCTCTACTCTACATTAAAAATGAAGATAGTAATAAAAATAATAAAGAAAAACACAAACTCATTGTTAACCAGCAGGCAAGATACATGTTTTGCAGGAACACACACATTCACTTCGGACACAATCACCTCTTACTGTCATTTCTTTATCCTGTAAAGGCTATAAGAAACGTCTTACATTAATATTCAATTACATGTTGTTATCCCTTTACAGTTACTACTCTCATAAAATACTTGAATGACATGTTGATTTTTAAATCTAAATTTAACTTTAAACAACAGATATTTCAGCAAAATTAATATTTTTGCGCTGAATATTAATTGTCTCCCTCTCTGCCGCGTTCCGTCTTTCTGACGCGGGTGCGCGCGCCGGCGCTCATTCAGTAAAGTTTGAAGTTTAATGCAGACTGTCAGGACGAGCCTTTATGCAAAATGTAAATGCTCGCGTGAATTTGTAACATTTACAGATAAGGATATAGACGTAGAATGAACGTTTTGCGCTGAGGACTCACATGCATCTGTCAAAGCACCTGACAGGGCAAGCCATTACGCTAATGAATTAGCTTAAAGCTTAAAATAAAGAATTCTCATGTTTTATCAGCTTTGATACGTACCTTTCCCGCAGCTGCTCAATCTGTTTCCTTCAATATTTTTAGATGCATTTTGTCCATAGAAATGCGTTATTCAGTGCTGTAATTTGACGCGACTGGCGGAAGTTTTCCGTGCACGGTGGGCAGACCCGACTAATCGATAATGAGAATCGTTGTCGATGATTTTCATTATCGATTATTATTGATTTTATCGAATAGTTGTTGCAGCCCTACACTGAAGTGTCTAACTTATAGGGAGAAAAAAGTTCTTGAAGAAATGACGCAAAAAATGATCCAAAACCAGAACGTATTTCAAATAGCAAAAATATGTACTCTGTAAAACTTTTCACTGTAAATTTACAGTAAAATACTGGCAGGTGGGTTGCCAGCCACTTACTGTATTTTTACAGGACTACTTCTGTAAACAATATTTACAGTATAGTACTGTAATTACCAAATACAGTATCCTGCTGTAATATTATGTACTTTTACAGTATTATACTGTTTATCTACAGCTATTAACTGCATTTATACAGCTTTTCATATTGCACTTATATTTGTCATTAAATAATTAAAAATATACTTTTGTTATTATGTTATGGCAAAGGAAATGGAAAGCAACATACTCTGAGTTTTAAAACTTTTATTTTTTTTTTTACGGAAAAAAGCAGAAAATTGCAACATTGAAAGGTCAACATTTTAAATGCACTCAACAGTTATCAATGAACAATACAGCAATCTTATTTACTTTTAACATTTTTCCAAATGTGGAGTAAAAACAAATAGTAGGCCTACAAGTTTTTCAGTACTGCCCCTTTTTTGCACAGTGTTGCCAGTCTTGGAAGTCACTTTCCCTTCTTGTTTCTTGAGCCGTGTTCATGGTTGATGTCAACGTGCCTAAAAAAGCAAAAAAAAGAAAGAGAAAAAAAAAAGGAGAGAGAGAAAACAGTAATGAATATTGTGAATATATGCACCATAGCATTTTTGTGAACACAAGGACTAACGGCCTAAGCATTTGATTGCAGTAAGTTAAAATGTCCAATTAACACTTCAGAAAAGATGCAACTAAAAAATAATGCTTATAATTGTATTCAATGAAATCGTTCATTCATTGAATGGACTATATGCACAACTGCTTCCGCCTTGTACATCGTACTACATCTTGGGAGTTTCTGGTAAAAGCATTCAGCTCACCTACATACACCACTAACCTGCTGCAGTCCAGTGCTCATCTTCTCATTAACTGTTTTTCTCTTATTGTTTTTCTCATATTTTATACCTGTTGAATTTACATTTTAAATTAATTTGATAAATTAAGTATAAGTACAAGCTTGTGTGTGTTGGTGCTCTTATCCCAGTCTTTTAAAATAGTTAAATAAATAAGTGGTACCTGCCTCAAGACATTTAGCAATGTTAAATATTTAAATTAATCTTTAAGGGTTAGTTTACCCAAAAATTTAATTTCTGTTGTTAATTACTTGCCCTCGTGTAATTCCACACCCGTAAGACCTTTGTTCATCTTTGGAACACAAATGGAGATATTTTTGATAAAATCTGAGAGCTTTCTGTTCCTCCATAGGCAGCAGCACAACTTACACATTCAAGGTCAAGAATGGTAGGAAACACATTGTTAAAGTAATCCATGTGTCTCTGTGACATGTGACAGAAAGCTCTCGCATCAAAAATATCTTAATTTGTGTTCTGAAGATGAGCGAAGGTCTTACGGGTGTGGAACGACATGAGGGTGAGTAATTAATGACAGAAATTTCATTTTTGGGTGAACTAACCCTTTAAACAGTAACACACTGACAGCGGACTGACAAATATACTTTGAATATTAAGAATTTGAATACTAAGAATTGTGTGAATTACATACAGTGAAATGATTGTCAATGAAAAATAGGGATTAAAATATTTAATAAAAATAAATGAAGGTTTGTTCTGATCTTATTCATCAGGTCTCGCACACACTGCAGCATCGATCACTAAGCGGAAATAGGCAAGTTGTATTATTTCAAAATGTAAGTGTGTTACAAGCCTCAGTGCAAGTAGTCCATTCTTTGCCATAAACCTGATTACATCACATGTGAAATTAGGTGCAATACTTACGTTAACAAAACCATATTTCACAGAAGGTCATTTTCCCCCCTTCCTGGTTTTTGAGCCATGTTTAGGGTATATGTCAAAGAGCCTAAAAGCAGAAAAGCAAAGAGAGAGAGAGAGAGAGAGAGAGAGATAAAGAGAGAGAAGTGAATATTGTGCATTCATTCACCATAGCATTTTTGTGAACACAAGGACTCACAGCTAAGCATATGATCTCAGTGTGTCCTGTTACACTACAGAAAAGATGCATCTTAAAATAATGCTTAAAATAATTGACCAAATAAAATCGTTTATTCACACATGAAAATAAGCACAACACTTACGTAAACAATGGAACTACATCAGATGATTCAGCCTGAAACGAGAAAAAGAAAGCAAAAAAACAAAACAGTTTAAAAATCAGGTTGTAAGAATAACATGTGCTAAGGTTTGTCTATAACATGAAACATCGTTATCTATAACATGAAACATCAAAGCGCTGAGAACAGAGTAACGTTAACCGTTTGCTCGTGAGAAACAAAAGTTTAACATTTCAAGATCAAACCATTCATGACAAAGTAGAAACGCGAACGAAAAGCTCCAGAAAAGACTGACTTACCGTATTCTCAGGCAAACAATCGTTTATCCGTCTTCTCGACACAAACGTTTTGATTAAGCAAGCGGAAAATAACATCTCCGTCTTCTCAGCAGCACTATCCAGTCATCCCGCGTCTCAGGCAAACTGACGCTTCAAAAGCTTAAAACTGCACACTATATTCACTCAAATATCGTTTAATGATAACATTAAACTGAAGAGTCGACGTGAAGCACTAAAAGCGTTGGGAGAAAAGCTAAAATGTATGCCTGGCCTAGAAATTTGAAATGAGCGCGAAAAAAAAAAAAAAAAAAAAATCAATCCCATAATGCAATGCTTCTACAGTATTGATACTGTATTACGAGTGAAACGAGCTGAAAACAGAAAACTACTGTATATTTACAGACATTCTGTAAAATATACAGCATGTTACTCTTTTATGAAAATACAGTATAATACTGTTAGAAATTACCTGTATTTTAAAGTTTTACATTGAATATATATATATATATATATATATATATATATATTCAAAGACTAATTTCAAATGACAGTAAAACTGACCAATCATATCATCAACCCCAGCAATACCCCTGGATCAACCAAGAAACAAAAGAATTACTGCTGGAATTGTTTTCTGTTTAGGTAAGTTATTTCAAATCTAATAGGCCACAGTGCAAAATGATTTTACTCTGGCCGTCTATGGCACTGTTTTTTTTTTTTTTTGTTTGTTTGTTTGTTTAAGAAAATTCAGTTCAATACCCATTTATTTGTATAGCGCTCTTCACAATACATATAGTTTCAAAGCAGCTTTACAGAAAATGCATGTCTACATTACAATTTAGAGTGATTTGTTATCAGAGGAGACTGAAAACAGTCATTTTGCAGAATTACTGGTCAATTTGTAAATTTACCAATTCAGTGACCATTTTGCACATTTGCTGTAATTCTGCATAATAGTTAGATTTTTTTCCCAAATAAACTGTACATTTATTACGGTCCATTACATACATTTAATAGGTACCAATAGCTGTACCAATTTAATAATATTATTTATTATCAACACTGCTTGTTTGGTGGTGGGTTCCAAAATGCCACGATCGCTGTCCATTGTATATGATGCATAAGTGTCTGTGTCAGCTTACATTACATTTTGCATTTGTGTAGTAGGAGGGGGTGTCTGTCTGACGTTTTGCAACCCGGACAGTTGTCACCATATTCCGCTGAAGTACACACATGGATTGTGTGATGATACAATTATTTGAAATGAGGGTTTGCATTTTATTACATTTTATTTTATTTTGGTGATAACTCTCACTGCTGTGCTGTGTTTGCTTGTTGCATTTCTAAGGCTGTTACTTCTTAAAAGGTTAGTTCACCTAATAATGAAAATTCTGTCATCATTTACTCACCCTCATGTCGTTCCAAACCCGTAACACTTATCTGACTACATGGACATGCTCTGGTTGTGTGTTCAGTGCTGCTGTCACAGATGAATGGGAAGGACTTGTCCTCTGCTGGGTGACGTCAGAAGAGCATGAGGCGTTTGGTGACGTCTCTCTCGTGCCGAGGGGGCGTGTGCTCGCCCGAGTAAAAGCAAACAGCACTCGGACTTTTCCATTATTCCTCTGCTGATATCTGACGTTCAGTGCTCGCGCAGCCGGGCTACAACCGGCTGAATACAGAACACCTGTACGGAGCATTTAAACGCGAGTCGATTTAGTACAGTTCTGTATCTTTTTATCTATTTCATTATTTATTGTATGCGACCTGCGCGATTCGTCCGTATTATTCGTGAATGTTAAGCTCTCGTGAGCCCAAGGACATAGACTGAGCACTAGCAGTGCATGACAAGAATATCACCTGAGGAATAGCCTACAAGGGGCCATCAGAAAGACTGCATAAAAAAAGAGGATTACTGATACGCAGGAATACCACGGCTTTTGTGTTAAATCATACTAAGACATTGCGACGTTTATTCCGCTATTTTCTACAGTCATAATGCCGAGTATACGACAGTCGTACACGGTCACTGTCCCAGAGGAACCGCCGGCTTCAGCTTTCCCCTTTATCAAACAGGATATGCGCAGAAAAAGTCCGACGATGTCTCGCTCTATGCTGGTGTCCACGTTTGTGGGGCTTCTTATTAACCAGGCAAAGGTAAGCCTAACTCACAGCTCATAAGTTATCATCTCCACTTTATGTATACTGCGTCTAAAATAGAGGTGAACACTCAATAGTACAACTATAGCACTCACAAACTCTTAAACGCCTCATTGCTTTTGTAGTCATGCAGACTATTACTTAACATGTTAATTACTAATTGATGTCTAATTGATGGAGATGTGAGAAAATGTAATACGTACCTGAATAATAAGCAACAGTTGCATGCCATCTTTGCTCATATGAAGGCAACTGAAATAAATTGAGTATTTTCTTCTGAAATAAAAATTATGTACGTTAAGTATTTGCAGACTTGTTCCCCAATGCGTCCCATACGTCCCAATAGAAGCACATGTACAGATGCTGACTGCTATCTCTGACCTTGCCAAGTGACCAGCCTTCTCGTGTCCTGAAATGTCAGCTTTTACTTCAGCGTGTTTTCAAATTCATAATGCTGTTTCATAAGGAAGCTTTACTTTTTTCGCGTCGGTATCACTGCCTATAACATATAAATAATGTAAATGTTCATAGCGAGGACTGTTACGTAACGCCACACATTGTTTAGTTGCGTTTTAAGCCCCTGGCTTTGCATTGAGCGACTGACGCCATCTACCTGCGCAGCTGTTGCGTCGCGCTGAGGAGGCGGCGCATTATTCATTGAGAAGTCAGAAAACCATTTAAGAACTGTTAATTAGAGTGTAAATTAAAACGGATGATATTGAGTCATCTGTTATGTAGTTCAGGCTACATAACTTAGAGGCATGTGCATGTTACCACCTCATTGTGCAGTATACGTTAGATCGTTCTAAATTACACATTTGGGCCATATTTAGTCCAGAAAGGCAGTGTTAGGATGTCTATGTCTGTTTTTCTGTGCCAGATTTGTGCTGGGCTACATATTCATACTAAAATACTCTCAATACTGAGCTAGATTTCATACATGCTGTTGTCATGTAGTGAATATAGCACATAGCTATTTTATCAACGACCCCCCTTTTAAATTATGACAGCTTTACATTTTTATGTATGAGTAAAAAGAAATGATTGAAATATCTTGAAAATATTTTCTTTTATATTAATCTTTTTACCCAATATTAGTGTACTGTTAAATAGTACTATAAAATTTGTATTGTGTGTGTGTGTGTGTGTGTGTGTGATGACAGCGAATAATCCAAAAGAGTGAGAATCCATTTAAAACAGTTATGTAGCTTTTAATGATGGGAAAACTGCCATATTTTCAGTATTTTACAACAACACAGTCCAAGGGCCATAACATCAATTATTAGAGTGGCGATGACCACATTTCCCAGTGTAACCAGTGTTTGTTATGCAACAAAGAAAAATCAGAACGTAGCATTATGTAATATTCAGGTACAAATGGACTTGCAAATGGACTTGTAATATTCAGGTACAAATTATGTAATATTCAGGTACAATGCCTTACTCTTATCTGTGTGTCTTAATCTTATCTGTGTATCTAGCGATTACATTCCAAGAATTGCCAAAGGTCCTGTTCTTCACATGCCTGTGACCTTACACAAAATCTCTCTCCTGCCCATCTAGATTGTCAATCATTTTCAAGATAACAGTGTAATGAAATGTCGTGGCTTATCATCAACATTGATGGTTGAGTTTGAGTTACGGCGGCCAGATGTCCCATTTCAGATGAGATAGTTTCTTCCAGGTTTCCCAACTTGTCCCAAATGTGTCCTTTATTTTAGAACAGAATGCACTAAAATATAGGACAAATTTGAGCTACTATAAACTGTTTACAAATGTGTCTAAAATAATCGAGGACACAAATAAAGGATGTTGAATAGATACATAAATGCACGTTAAGATAATAAAGAGCCTCAGGAGTCTGCTTGAATAAATGTGTCTCAGTATGTGCATGTGACCAGCCTTTTGGCTGCAGAGCACAGTGAGTTCTTATGCTGGTGGCTTCCAGAAACTAAGGTCAGGACACTGTGTTCCTACTCGCTCGCTTTTAACTCATGCCAGCCAATTAGCTCACAGCCCTCCGAAGATCTTTGAAGAGACAGCCAGTGTGAGATCCTGCTGCCCTCTTGTTACCCAGTCGCTTTCGAGGCAGAACTCCTTACACTTGCCGTACCCATGGCTGCTGCTGGGTGCTGGCTGTTGTCATACCAATCTGTTTGGTTTAAGGGCTGGGTGTGAAAGCCAGAGGCCTTGGACCATCTGTTCCCCCTCTCTCATTTTCTTTGGGGAAGAAAAATCTCATCAGATGTTTGGATGAATATATGAATAAGAGAAAAACTCCTGGGATAAGTCGCAGCTGAACATGTTTGAACCTGATGTATCTATCCTCAGAGGTGCTAATAGAAGGTGTTTGATTAGTGCACTTCATTACTTTTAATTGAAGTGTATTCTGATATGTTCGAACATATTGTGACAGTGATGGTACTTAGATATATACTATGGTACTGAATGATTACTTTATACATAAACAATAGCATTTACTTCAAAGATACTTCCAGATATATCAAGAAAACCATCATAATAACATGATGCTGTTTAGTAGTGGTCAATGGCTCAAATAGTACTAAAATAATGTGTTGTTTTTTTTTTTTTGTGAAAGCAATTCACTTCTTATTTTATTTTCAATTTTCACCTCTTACTGTAATCAGTTTGTCAGATTTATGCCACTATTCTGTATGTGTAATGTGTGAATGTGTGTATGGATGGATTGTTATTGACTTCTTGTATGTGAGCAACCATGCATAGTGTCATCAGTGTACAATATGTGATACACTCAACATGCTATACGGTTCTGTCACACACTGTACAGTCAGTGACTCATCCGTAGAGAGCATACCATTACCACAATCCTTAGCTTTTGAAATATTTCAAGCAGTGTTATTTTAGTATTATTTATATACTATTATAACATATTTATTTTGAATTAGCTTTTTATTTTAATATTTTCAATTTATGTTTCAATTTATGTCTAATATTCATATTATTTTAATTGATTTTCAATAGATTTAATTTTAGTTAGCATAACTCTAATTTCAAGGCTGCCTAACACACCAGCAACTTTCATATTTTGAATCTCAGTCACACAGACACACGCTTTCTCAAACAATCACAGACTTCAAAATCACCTGTTCGAGGAGATGTTTGCAAGTTTGCAACTTCTTTGAGTACTGCCAAGCATCACTGTCACTATTGTAACATCACATAGTTAACACCGCAATCAGTGAATGACGCACATGAAAGTTAGCACTGCTATTCCAGGCCTTGATATCACTGATTCGGAGTGTGTCAGTTTCATGCGTGAGATTCAAACTGCTGACGCATTGTTCGTGATCTCTGGAGCGCTCTGTATTATGTCATGGTCAGCAGGCTGAGCACTTATGTCAAGAATATCATCATCATCTTTCCCAGCTGTCTGAATTTTGATCACTTATCACTTACAGTAAAATTGACCAAACAGTGATGATTCATCCCTAGTAGAATAAATTACTTAAAGTTGTTTTTGTTGTGGTGTGGCAGATGGGCATAATTTGTTTGTGTCAAGTCTTCAGCAGCAGGGGTCTCTGTCTAAATCTGCTAACATGCCATTTAATAACCCAGAGAGGACGCTTTGGTCAGCTCACACACATTTGTCCTCAAAACTGAATAATAGTACTGACAAAAATAATACTGAATAGACTCATTATACAACACAGACATGTACAGTATTTAATTTTATACAATCAAAAACACTTTTATTTTGATTTTTTGTGGCATGCATGCAATGAAAGCCTCTATTAGACATAACTCTCTTCTTAAACAAGCACTTTCACTTCACTGTCAGTATCTGTGCCAAACAAATGATGTGGCCTGAGTGAGTCATGTGTGTTAGTCATATTTAAATTTATTAAAACATTTTTCGTTGTAACTCAAGTGTCAATGGATTCAAAGGTTATCTTAGAAAGCTCACTAACCCTTTTGATCTTTTTCTTTCCTTTTTGCTGTTTTTCTCTTGTAGAACTCAAAGAATGCTCAGGGTCTGGTGGGCCTCAGGAATCTAGGAAATACTGTAAGTATTTCTCATTAATGCATCTATGGTTCCATTTATTGTTTGTGCAAAAATAAAAATTATGTCAATATTTACTCACCTTCATGCCAATGCAAACTCGAAAGACTTCCATCTGTGGAACATAAAAGAAGATGTTTTGAAGAACTGAATATGTGCATGTTTTTGTGTGCACTGTTCCTTTAAAGTTGGCATCAAATGAAAATTCACTTCATCCATGTACTGTATGTTTCATTAAAAAAAACTGACTTCTTAATTTTTAATCTTTTTCTATAATCCGTTACACATGGATGTATGTCAGAAATGGAAAAAAAAAATCTGTTGCTACTTCTGTTTTATTATGACTTTAAATATTTCAGAGGAATGCAGACTAACTATGTATGCAGAGTAGCCATTTAATTCTTCTTTTGTTGTATGTGTCTCTGCAGTGTTTCATGAACTCCATTCTGCAATGTCTAAGCAACACTCATGACCTGAGGGACTACTGTCTGCGTAACTCGCACCGCACTGACCTCAACAACAACTGCAGGGCCAAAGCTGCTCTGATGGAGGGTAAGTGATACATTTACCAGTTCATATAGTAGAGCATTAGTTTTTATCATGCATATCAGGCAGCCTTTGGGTCCTGTGTCTTAGTCATATGCCTGCATACAGTATGTGTGTGTTCCTGTTTTCAGAGTTTGCTAAGCTCACTCAGACTCTTTGGACATCAGCTAGCAGTGAGGCCATCAGCCCTTCTGACTTCAAGATGCAGATCCAGAAATATGCCCCTCGATTCGTTGGTTACAAGTAAGTTACAGCTACAGTAAAATATTTTGTATCATGCTAACCTCATATTTTCCTTTTATTTTCTTTATGTAGTTTTGAACCAGCTGAAACTCCCTCTTAAAATATACTTTCTTTCCCTTCTGTTTTCTGTCCTGTAGTCAGCAGGATGCTCAGGAGTTCTTGCGGTTTCTCCTGGATGGACTCCATAATGAAGTAAACAGAGTGATAGTGAAACCAAGAGCATCCATGGAGGACTTTGATCACCTCTCGTACGTAGAAACACCTGCTTTCTAAAAACCTACTGAGCTGTCTTCACATAGTGTAACATTATGAGGCATCATGGGCACCCTCCCATCAAGTTTGTTGTTTCAACAATATCAATGTTTGTTCTTTCAAAATTAGCAATGTGTCAAAATTAAGTTTTAAAATTAGCCATAAGACCCCGACAGAATAATCTCTGCACTGAAATTTTAGCCATGGCCTCAGGAAAGCTAATAATGTATTTCTAAACAGATTTAGACAGGATTGGCCCCTGGGAACATATTAATACTGCTTTATTACAGTTTTGTGCTGGAATATGATGTAATATGATGTGGTGATTAATCTAACAGATGAATCACCTGTGGTGTGTGGTTTAACTGTTGCAATCTGAGAGTAATAGTGAGCAGTCTGTCTGGGGTCTTAAATTAAATGTGTTTTATCTACAGGGATGACGAGAAAGGCAAGAGAATGTGGAACAAGTACCTGGAGAGTGAGGACAGCAAAGTAGTCGGTGAGTTGACCTGCTATATTAACACCGGCTACAGTCTTGTTGTGTGTGTGTTCCCTGCTCTGGTTATAAAGTTCTTTTTTTCTTTTTCACAGATCTGTTTGTTGGTCAGCTGAAAAGCTCATTGACGTGCAGCGAGTGTGGCTTCTGCTCAACTGTGTTTGATCCGTTCTGGGATCTATCCTTGCCTATCACTAAGGTTAATATAAAGACTGACACTCAAATACAAGCTTATTGACATGGCTGCATGTTTGTGTTAATGTGTGTGTTTCATGTTGTTGTTGTTTTTTTTGTTTTTTTTCATTTCCTCAGACTTCAGGAGAAGTGAGTTTGATCGATTGCCTCCGACTTTTCACCAAGGAGGATGTGCTAGATGGGAATGAGAGACCAGTAAGTGTACATTTTACTAATTTAAGACAGTTTTCATTGTATGGAAGCAAGAACATCTGACTGTCTGTACTGAGGAGTTTAAGTGATCAAAGTTATACATTAACTTGTTTGATGAGTTATATTTCTTATTTATTTTACATCATAACCTCTCTTTGTTTAAAGTTGTTGTTTTTTTTAATGTGGTCTATACACAGTATATGGTAAAACTTTACAATAAGCTCCCAGTAAAAGGGATAGTTCACCAAAAAATGAAAATTTTGTCATTTACTCACCCTCATGTTGTTCCAAACCTGCACGAGTTTCTTTCTTCTGTTGAACATAAAAGAAGATATTTTAAAGAATGTAATCAAACAGTTGACAACATTCTTTAAAATATCTTCTTTTGTGTTCAACAAAAGATAGAAACTCATACAGGTTTCAAACAACATGAGGGTGAGTAAATGATGACAAAATTTTCATTTTTGGGTGAATTATCCATTTAATGCATTAACTAACAATGAGCAACACATTTGTTCCAGTATTTCTAAATCTTTGTTAACATTAGTTAATAAAAATACAAATGTTTATTGTTAGTTAATGTTAACTTGGTCCATTAAGTAATATAAACGGATCACTTTTAATTTTAATAATGTATTTGTAAAAGTTGAAATTAACATTAACTGAGATTAATAAATGTATTTTTCATTGTTAGTTCATGTTAATTAATGTAGATGTAGTTAGTTAAGTAATGTAGTATATATATATATATATATATAATATTTAGACATATCCTAACCACCTCTCTTTTTTCATGCAGACATGCCACAGATGTAAAACCAGGCGGAAATGCACGAAAAAATTCACCATTCAGAAATTTCCTAAAATCCTGGTGCTTCGTATCCTTTTTAAACAAAACCATAATACAAAGAATTGCATTTTTTATTACTGTTGTGTATTTATGAATTAAATATCATTAAGTTATGGATTGGATAAAAAGTGGCATGTATTTGTTTGCCCTTGACTCTTAATTATCTCAGATCTGAAGCGTTTCTCTGAGTGTCGAGTGAGAACCAGCAAACTCTCCACCTTTGTAAACTTCCCCCTCAAAGAGCTGGACCTCAGGGAATTTGCCTCTGATAACAGTGGTGAGTTCTGCTTCATCATTTATTACATCTGTATTCTATACAGTTGTTTGAGCAAATGCGGTTTTTACTGTAGCTCCAGGATAATTGTGTTTAATTGTTGTTGTTTCTCTTTTCTCTTTACTATTCTCTACTCACAGTAAATGCAGTATATAATCTGTATGCTGTGTCCAATCACACTGGTACATCTTTGGGTGGCCATTATACAGCATATTGCCGCAGTCCCTGTACAGGAGAATGGTACACGTACAATGACTCCAGGTAATTAGACATGACAAAATGTCTAAAAAAAAAGAGGTTTGTGCAGTCAGATTATAATGGAGTCATTCCTACAGTTTGGTGGATTTTATGTTCCCTTGAAAAAAAAAAAAAGTCAAGTCATATTTATTTATTTAGCACTTTATACAATACAGATTTCAAAAGCAGCTTTACATTGATAACAGGAAAATTATGCATTTTGGCTGTTGTTCGGCTGAAGTCTGTTCATTGTTGATTAAAGATCATCAATTATTAAATTAGTTCATTTCATCTATACTTCATATTATACATAAAATGTTATTCAACTTTAATGCCACATGGTCTTCCATACATAGATGTACCCCAATTAACACAATTTCATAATGATAAACACCTAAGAATATTGTCTTTACAAAACAACTTAATGAAGCACCGGCCAGACAAATTCCCATGTCCCCAGTCTTGTTTTCTCAACTTCACTTTACATATATATTTCTCATTGAGCCATTTTAAGTATTAGTAAATACTGTACATTTACTTATTCTCTTTGACATAAAATACAATTTATTGTGAAGCATATTTTTTTAATGTGTAAAACCATTACATTAGTTTATGTCCCTCAAACTCCAGTCCACCCTATTTGCCCTTTAAAATCTTAAGCGTATGCCTTAAATTGCATGACTTGCTAGAAGTAATGTAATTTTTGGAGGGAAAGCAACTCCAAGAACAAATTAAGAATCAGTAATAAACTTTTATTTCTTTTCCTCATTTATAGATGACATATCTAATAGCGTAAAACATGTTTATTTTCTATTTTATAGAAATATTTTAAATAGATTTTATATATCTATTAAAATTCTTTCTAAATCTTAATCTTCTGCTAGCATGTTGTTCTTTCCTAGCTAGTAATGGTCTTTATTAGCTTAGAACGTCTACCCTGTTACACATTGCATTGTAAATATGTCATGCAACAGGATGGACAAATGCCATAGAATGTGAATGTGAAATTTGAAATATTTGGTCAGGATTATTAGGTTATACTAGCCTGAGCTTGAACAGTGTGTTTTTTATGATAGACAGACATTTTCTCCCTCTGACAAGACTTAAGAATTATTGAATTGTAAAAATGTTTTCAACAAACTTTCCCAGTTAAAAAATCCACCAAACTGTAGGAATGACCCAACTAAGCATGTGCATTACTGTTTTAGTCTTATTTATTTACCTAACATAGATCTGTAGTTTACAGCATTGTAGGCTATAATGTAATTAGTATGTGTAGTGGCTACAAAAAGTATTTGGACCTTTACAAGTCTTTATATTATATTATATTATAATTTGTTTAACATATATTTTGTTATTAACATATATTTGATTTAAAAAATACACTGAAAACAGTAATATTGTAAAATATTATTACAATATATTTAAAATAAATTGTCTCTATTTCAGGGTGAGCCCCATGTCATCCAGCCAGGTGCGCAGCAGCGATGCATATGTGCTGTTCTATGAATCGGCGACCTCTTCACGCATGTGATTAAGCCTGAAACGGACAAGCCTTGGATAAAATAAACCCTTTTGCTGCTGTTGAACTACATATTGGTCAGGGTCTACATGCTTGGAGGACCATGGGACTTTATCCCAGGCCTATTAACCAAGGCCAAACACAAACTGGAATTAAATTATGGTCGTGGCTTGTGAAGTAGAATGAAGCCTGGGATGAGTGTTTGGTCTAAGCCCAGATTGAGCTTCACCGTAAGGGCTCCTCCATCCATCACTCCCCTTTGAAAGAGGCTGCTAGTCTGGGGATGGATTTAACAAACTGAAACGGACAAAGACAGACAGAGAAACATGAACTACTACCTCTCTTGAATGAGCAGGACTGTGTGTGTGTGTGTGTGTGTGTGTGTGTGTGTGTGTGTACTTGTCAGTCTCCAGACTGATAATGTAGGACTCTATGCACTGTGTAACTGGAGCCGTCCGGGTCTACAAGCAGTCACTACGACTCAAACGATCTCCATCCTTTATTTAATTTATTAACATGAGTTCAATGTTTTACTTAATTTCGAACTAATTACTACTAATTTAAACAAGAGGTCATCTTGCGAAGGGACCATATAGGTCAACAGTGTAAATGATGCTTAGATTGTTCAGTGGATCGTTTACTATTTCAAACAGATATGTTCCTTCAAGCTATGTCTCTGCTTTGCTTGATTTGCTTATTTTCAACAGAATATGCACATTAGAAGGGCTTAGTTTTACACTAATGCATGACTGTGCCCTTTTCCAAAAACCCTCACCATTACAGAGAAGATTGTATGACTGCCCCCTGGTGGCCGGGAGATGTAAAACCGAAAATAAAAACTATGGACCCACAGTTTCACATTTCCACAGTTATGAACATCATACTTATATATATATATATATATATATATATATAATTTTTTTTTTTTTTTTTAATTCATGTACATATATCACTATACAATGTGCTATATTACCTTAGCATTGAATTACAGAAAACTGGTTAACACCGCTGCAAGTTTCTTTTGGGAAGTCTGTATACTGTATTTTATGTTCACCACTATAGAAGTTTACCCAACTATGATGACTTCTGCTTCTGAGAACCCCGGAAATGTGAAAAAGGGTCCATGGAAATCCATCTCCAGAAGAATACCAAGTATTCCCTCTTTAGGCATTTTCCGACTCAGTGTTTTCCTGCAGGGGCAATGCCAGATTTGAAAGAGGCCTTAATATGTTTTTCTCATTCTGTCAGGGACTACAATATTCACTTTAATTTGGGAATGAGTCTTCATTAAACAAAAAGCCACCAGGAGGGCGTATGTTTGTGTATATGTGTGTATGTGTGCACCTTTATGTATTATTTCTCTATTTATGAAGTGAATGTTGTGAATGTAGCTTATCATTGTGCTTGAACCAGACAATGTTTTTTTCTACCGAGAGATTTTAAATGAGTGGTAATATTGTGTCTGAAATGTGACTGTAGTGTACTGCATATCAAGAGCTATTGGCTTTTTAAAAGAAGTAAATATGAATAAAATGTCTACATGAGTAATCGTGAATTGTCTGCATTACTTCATTTGAATATGTGTATAGTGATCATGAATTGTAGTGCTCCAGAAATAGCCTATAAAAACGGAAAGAATGTGATAAGATGTGCCAGTGGGTAAGTTGTGTCGCCCCCTTAATGGAAGAAACTGTTATTGTTTATGGAAATATTTGACTACTAAAACTGTGACTAGTGTACAGCAAAATAATACTTAGAATCATTATACAGTTTTGAATAATCAACTAAAAGTAAATTTGCTGATATTTTATTGTTTATATATATATATATATATATATATATATATACCAAACATTATTTGTTGCTTACTTGGACCACTGAGCACTTTTTGACCTTATTTGTATGTATATATATAATATATTCAGGCAATACAAATTCTTGTAATGGCCTTTTTTTATTCAGCAGAGACGCAATACATTGATTGAAAGTGACAGTACAATGACATATTCTTACAAAAGATTTCTATCTCAATTAAATGCTGTTCTTTTGAACTTTCTTTTCATCAAAGAATCTGGTAAATGCATCACGGTTTCCACAAAAATATTACAATATAATCAACATTGATATTAATTATGAGAAATGCTTCTTGAGCACCAAACCAGCATATTAGAATGATTTCTGAAGGATCATGTGACAGGAGACTGGAGTAATGGCTGCTGAAAATTCAGCTTTACCATCACAGGAATAAATTACATTTTAAAATATATTAAAATAGAAATTGTTTTTATTTTAAATTGTAATAATATTTCACAGTATTGCTGTATTTCCTGTATTTTGTCAAATAAATGCAGCCTTGGTGCGCATTAGAGACTTCTTTTAAAAAGTTTACCGTCCCCAAACTTTTGAACAGCAGTGTAATTTTTTTTTATTATTATTATTATTTAAATAACCTTTAATTTAATCAAGTTTTTTTTAAAAAAAATGTATTTTTCATTTATTTATTTATTTTTATTTTGCTTCTGTATTAAATTATTATTTATGTTAAATGACCCAGAACAAACAGAATCAAATAAATTAGCTCACTTCCATGCACTATACCAGTGTAAGGTCACTAGAGGGTGACGTTAGTCCTTACTCTATCATTTACACACACACACAAATGCTCCTGGCCACAATGACCTGTAAGTGGAGAAACTCAAGTCTTACTTATTGTGGCACTGAGCTTATTAGTGCCACAGGTCATTAGAGAGAGAGAGAGAGAGAGAGAGAGAGAGAGAGAGAGTGTGTGTGTGTGTGTGTGTGTGTGTGTGTGTGGTTCAGGTAAACACTATGTTATAGGGACAAAATAGGATGGCAATATCCAAAATCCTAAAAACAGCCTATAACTCATAATAAGTGATGTTTTTTGAAAATCTAAAAAATTTATTAAGTTCTCTGTGATGGGTAGGTTTAGTGGCAATATAGAATATACAGTTTCTACAGTATAAAAATTATTATGTCTATGGAATGTCCCCATAAAACATGAAAACCCAAGACAGAAGCTTTCATTATGTAGAGCAGAGATTCCCAACTGGGGTGCCATCTGGTCAGAGCAGGGGTGCCTTATAAGAATCCTTCCAACATTTTTAAATTGCTAAAATGTGTATATAGCATTTAACATATACCACCAATCTCTGATGTCTCTAATAATAACAAAGAACAGAAAAATGCAAATAATAAGAAAGGTTGGTCTGAATTTTGGTGCAGGATTGTAGCGAACATAGTGCAGCGCTTCTGTGTTCTACGTCAGAGCATCGACTCATTATTGGCCGGCTCCTGCGTCCTACCCATGCGTCGTGCTGCTCACATGTACAGCGGCGGCCAATACTGAGCCAGCGTTCGGATGTTTTTTTATTTTATCATTATTTTTATTTTGTTTTTGCGCACAAAAAAAATGTCCCTGTCCCTTTATAACATTAAGGTTGAACCACTGTAGTCATGTGGACTATTTTAACAATGTCTTTAATACCTTTCTGGACCTCAAAAGGTGCAGTGATGGTGCTGCCTATGTATGGTTCAGAAACCCTCGGATTTCATCAAAAATATCTTAATTTGTGTTCCGAAGATGGACGAAGGTCTTACAGGTTTGGGATGACGTGGGTGGGTATAGAAATTTCATTTCTGGGTGAACTAATGTGATGGGTGCGTAGCCCACTTCACATATTTAGTCTTTACTGTTGTGTTGTTTGATTTAATGTTTAATTTAGTTTAACGTAATATGGTTTGTTACTTTATTTAAATTCCCTTATTATAAGAAAAACACAGGACAAGTTTAACAAGTTAGCAGTTTATTAAAATCTTGAATGTATAGAAGGGTGCACACTTCTTATGTTCCTTGCTGATTAACTTTACCTGAGTCCTAGATTGCTCGGGTCCATGGAGTGACGGCCGCATTCCATGTGGCAGCAGACAAAGGGAGAGGCGGTGCTTCAATCTCCTAATTTGTGCTTTGCCAGAGGAAGTTGGACTGTACCATCATGTTCTGAGTTAGAGGGGATCTTTTGTGTTATGTTATTTGGGTTATCTTTTTGTTGGTTTGAGTATTTTCTTTTTATGTATTTTAGGTAGATGATTGTATTATGTTAGGTATGATAGCGTATATTGTTCTGTGACCTGCCATTTTGTTTGAGTTTATTTGGTAAAGTTATTATTTGATATTTACCTTTACTTGGTTTGGTATGTGCTAACTGGGTATTTATAGCCATGATGAGATGAGCAGAGGTTAGTCAAAGTTGTTCAGCCACAGTAACGTCATGGGCTGCTCCTCGTCGTCGTCGTCGTCGTCGTCGTCAGGGAGGTTGTTTTTTTTCTTTCTTCTTTAATTTAGTTTTTGTTAGTCTAGTTATTTCTTATTCTTTTGTATATACTTTGGAAATGGTTTTCAGCTTCCCTGTTAAGTTTATTTATTTTTTGTTGGAACAAATAAATCCTTCTCGTTTGCTTACTACCTGTCCAGCTTGTTCTTGGCCCGACCACCACAAATGGTGGCAGCGGTGGGATTGGCCAGTAAAGGACAGTGTTGAGTAGTGGCAATATGGCTCCAAAGAAAGTGGCAAAGTTCAAACAACAAGATGAAGCAGTTTTGGTGGAGGAGTTAGAAGATGAGCCTGCAGCAGTTGGAGGAGTTCCTCAGGTGGCTGATGACCCGGGACAACTGACTCTGCAGGACCTGGCAGAGATGTTTTGCAAAAATATAGAGGTTCAGCAACAACAAGAAGTCAAGATGGAGCGGGAGGCAGCTCGGCATAAGCAACGTTGGAAAACAATGCAACATCAATTCAACCTTCTTAGGGAGGAAGTGGATTTTTGTACCACCCCTGATCCTGGAGGTTTGTCAGGACCTGATCAACCTTCTGAAATGCCTGATAATCTGTCCAATGCCTCTGTGCCCCTTGTTCCAGATCCTGCCCGAGGTATGATTGAGCCTAAGTTGCAGAAATTGCAAGATTCAGATGACATTGAACATTTTCTCACCACTTTTGAAAGAATTGCTCCGGCCTGTAATTGGGCAAAAAGTGATTGGGCCCTTAAGTTAGTTCCCTTATTGACTGGTAAGGCTAGGAGTGCCTATGTGCACATGGACATTGAGGAGTCATTAGAATATGAAAAAGTTAAATCTGCCCTTTTAAGCAAGTATGCCATCAATCCCGAAACTTACCGTCAAAGATTCCGAGATTGAGCCTGCTGAGACTCCAAAAGAACTTTATGTACGACTTCGAGAACTTTATGAAAAGTGGGTGCAACCCAAGGGAAAGACTTTAGAGGCCATGGGGGAAGTGATTATTTTAGAGTATTTGAGAATGCTTTCACCAGAATCGCAGGTATGGGTAAGAGAACACAACCCTAGTACAGCTTGTCAGGCTGCTTCCTTGGCTGATGTTTTTGTAGCCGCCCGGTCTCATTCACACGCTTGGGGTGCTGCTCATAAGGGAATTAGGGAAGATAGGAGTTCGTCAACCTTTACTCAAGGAGACTTCAAACTTAATTCTTCTAGTAAAAAGCCTAAAAGAGAAAATCAGGCCTTTACATCAGGCTAGTCAGGTGCCCATTTGTTGTTATTGTGGACAGGAAGGGCATAAAAAGCCAATGTTTCCAAGGTTAACTGCTAAAACTTCCCAAATATGTTCTGTACCAAAAACAGGGGTAGGAAATTTGTTGCCTCCACCTCAAGGCCTGACCATTCCTGTAGAAGTGAATGGGGAAACTGTAACTGCATTGATAGACACTAGTAGTATGCAGACACTAGTGGAAAGTCATTTGGTCCCAAAGCACTTAGAGATTGAAGGTAATGTGATTATTAAATGTGTCCATGGTGAGGAGCAGACTTACCCTACAGTTAAAGTGCAGGTAGTGGTACATGAGCTACCCTATTTATTGAGAGTAGGTGTAGTAGAAAAATGACCTTATCCTGTTATTCTAGGTCAAGATTTTCCTTCACTGCTGAATTTGTTGCCTTTTGACTCTGCTTCTAGTATGGTGATGACCCGAGTTTAGGTTAAGCAGATTGCTGATGAATCTGAAACTCTTAAAGGTTTCCCATTCTTTTATTCTGAATTGGAGGCTGGACCAATTAAGGTGAGGAAATCTAGAAGGCAGAGGAGGCAAGATAAGTATGGATACCTTGAAGCTGATAGTAAGGAAAAGGGTGGTAAGCTGGAGGAAGTGATTGGGTTTAAGTTTCCCAGTAATATGGTGGAAATGCAGAAAGAAGATCCTGTTGTGTCTTCGTTGTACCAGCGAGCTACTCTGACAAGTCAGGGAGAAGGTGAGAAGTCTGTAGGAGGTAGAGTAGGTGAGAGGTTTGTCCTTCAGGAGGAGGAGTTATATCGGCAACAGGGAGATAGTTTGCAGATGGTGGTACCTAAGGCAGTTCAAAATGTAGTCCTATCTTTGGGTCATTCCATTCCCTGGGTAGGCAGAAATCGTTGGCCCGAATTAGGAAACATTTTTATTGGCCTGGCATTAGAAGAGATGTGGTAAAATTCTGTAGAACTTGCCCAGAGTGTCAGTTGACCTCCAATAGACCACCCTCTAAAGCTCCCCTTCAACCTCTTCCAGTTATTGGAGTTCCATTCAAACGACTTGCTATGGATATTGTTGGTCCAGTTGAGAACAGTAGAGCAGGCCACAGGTTTATGTTAGTGGTGAGTGATTACGCTACCAAGTATCCAGAGGTGTTTCCATTGAAGATGATTGAAGCTAAGCAAGTAGCATCCTGTTTGATTCAGTTGTTTTCTAGAGTAAGATTTCCTAGGGAGATTTTTACAGATTGTGGGACCAATTTTACTTCAAAGCATTTAAAGCAAGTCTATCAGTTGTTAAGCATTAAGGGCCTGAAGTCTACACCGTTCCATCCTCAAACGGATGGATTAGTAGAGAGATTTAACCAAACCCTTAAAAATATGCTCAGAAAATTCATAAATGAGACCGGCTCAGACTGGCATCAGTGGTTGCCCTATTTGCTCTTTGCATATCGTGAAGTCCCCCAGGCCTCAACAGGTTTTTCCCCTTTTGAATTGTTGTATGGCCATGATGTGAGAGGACCATTGTCACTGTTAAAAGAGACATGGGCTTGCCAGAAGGGACTGGGGGAAGAAAAAGATGTTGCTTCCTTTGTAGTTGCCATGCATGAAAAATTGCAAAAAATGACCAATTTGGCTCAAGAGCATATGGTAGAGGCTCAACAAAGACAAAAGTCTTGGTATGATAAATCGGCAAGAACTCGTACATTTGTGCCAGGTCAACAAGTGCTTGTAATGTTGCCCACAGCATCCAGTAAGCTTTTAGCCAAATGGCAAGGGCCTTTTAAAGTACTAAAGAAAGTGGGACCAACAACATATGAAATTTTAACCCCAGGACAAGCCCGTTCAAGCAGAATGCTGCATGTAAACCTGTTGAAAGAGTGGTCCCCTCGGAAGGAATGTCTGCTGATTCGGTCTGTGAAAGATGAGGAAGAGGTGGAAGAGCAATATTTTCCTGTTCAGAATTCTGCAGTGCTCAATCTAGATCATCTCACCGAGTCCCAGCAACAGCAACTTCAGTCTCTTTGCCATCCTGAACTGTTCCAAGAGAGGCCTGGTCGAACGGAGATCTAAAGAATTTACTGCCTTTCGGACTCCTTGGGGCCTACATCATTTTAAGACTATGCCTTTTGGCCTGCATGGGGCTCCGCCCACTTTTCAAAGACTGATGGATCAGGTATTGCATGGCTTGTCTGATTTTACCGCAGCGTACCTTGATGACATTGTGATATTCAGTAAAACTTGGGAAGAGCATCTGAAGCATTTGCAGGTGGTTTTGAGACGTATTCAAGAAGCAGGACTGACAATCAATCCTGGTAAATGTGCCCTGGCAAAGAAAGAGACTGAATACCTTGGCTATGTCCTGGGAAATGGGGTCATTCGGCCTCAAGTGGGGAAGGTGCAAGCTATTGAGTCCTGTTCCCTACCTAAGACAAAGAAACAGGTGAGGTCTTTTCTCGGATTAGTTGGGTGGTATCGCCGATTTGTGCCCAATTTTTCTTCTAGAGCTGCTGCCCTAACAGATCTGATTAAAAAGAATGCCCCAAACCATATTCAGTTGACTGAGCAGGCCCAGAGAGCTTTCCAGGATATTCAAGGGGCTCTACAGGAAAGTCCAGTGTTGTACAGTCCCAGGTTCGATCAACCATTTGTTTTACAGACTGATGCATCAGGAGTCGGACTTGGAGCAGTATTACTCCAGGGAGAAGTGGGAAATCGTCACCCTGTGGCCTATATTAGCCGTAAATTGTTTCCTAGGGAAGTGTGTTATTCAACTTTTGAGAAGGAATGCTTGGCGGTAAAGTGGGCCTTGGACTCTTTTAAATATTATCTTTTGGGCAGGCATTTCACTTTGGAGACTGACCATAGAGCCCTCCTATAGGTGAACAAAATGAAGGACACTAATGCCTGAATAACTCATTGGTACTTGTCTCTGCAACCCTATCAGTTTACGGTCCTCCATTGGCTAGGCAAGGAGAATCTTGCTGCTGATTTCCTCTCCCATCACGTGAGCGAGGAACCAGAGGTGGGGGAGAGTCTAACAGGTGCGTAGCCCACTTCACATATTTAGTCTTTACTATTGTGTTGTTTGATTTAATGTTTAATTTAGTTTAACATATGGTTTATTACTTTATTTAAATTCCCTTATTATAAGAAAAACACAGGACAAGTTTAACAAGTTAACAGTTTATTAAAATCTTGAATGTATAGAAGGGTGCACACTACTTATGTTCCTTGCTGATTAACTTTACTTGAGTCCTAGATTGCTCGGGTCCATGGAGTGACGGCCACATTCCATGTGGCAGCAGACAAAGGGAGAGGCGGTGCTTCAATCTCCTAATTTGTGCTGTGCCAGAGGAAGTTGAACTGTACCATCATGTTCTGAGTTAGAGGGGATCTTTTGTGTTATGTTATTTAGGTTATCTTTTTGTTGGTTTAGTAATTTTCTTTTTATGTATTTTAGGTAGATGATTGTATTGTTAGGTATGATAGTGTATATTGTTCTGTGATCCGTTATTTTGTTTGAGTTTATTTGGTAAAGTTATTATTTGATATCCCCCAGGGGTGATTCTGGTGATTCTGGGGCCCTTGAGATGTTTTGACATGCCCTGACATTTGTGCTTATTTCAGCTACTTATAACATACTATTGGCCAACAAGTAATTTTGCTGTATTCAGCACAAACTCTGCTACAATAATATGTGAGAAAAATGGATGTACGTGTTTGTATTTTTGAGGAATAACGTTTATGCGTGGTTATTGAAAAAACAAAAAACTTAAGTCACTGAAATACGGCCACAAAACCAATTCTAAATATGTATTCACAAGACTTCTGGGTATTGGAGGTTGTAAGCTAGAGTTTTTGCTTCAAAATGATGTAAAAATTATCATGCCTACTAGTTCATATAAAACCATATAATGATTTAAATTTTGTAAGACACTTTTTGTCAAGAAAGACAGTATGCATGGAGGCGTGAATCTTCATGAATAATGCTGTGATTCACGCCTGAGAAGACAAAGACCTGCATAATGAGCTCTTTCAGGTAGGAAGGCTATGTGAGGGAAAATTAATCAAAGTACAAAGTAGTTCTGGTAGTTTATTCAGAATATAGTTAACAATATAAATGAAACACATTTAGAATAAATGAGGGCACATTTTGAGTATACAGTTTTACCTGGAAATAAATCCTGTTCAAAGATATAAGTAAGCATCACTTAGCTGGCATTCCAAGGTGTATGGTGTTTCTTTGCACTGGAGAAAAAGATTCCTGCTTCCAGTCAGTGATATACCATTGTAACTGTTTCCAACACTGATAATAACTGAGTATCAAATCAGCATATTAGAATAATTTCTGTTGCTCCATAAACTCTTTATGGGACATGTTACCATGTAGGAAACAAGTCCAAGAAGTGCAGAAAAATCTTTCTGTACCACTTCATGGTTTTGTGCTGTGTTGTGTAGTACTGTATCAGCTGATCAGACAGGTCAACGTCCCCCATGTGTTTGTTCTTGGGATCTCTTTGGAACAGGTGTTTGGAAATTTTCATTGTCACATCTGTTAAAAAATAAAATGCTGATAACACTATCACTATGGCCATGCATAACAAAGACAGCAGTTATTGTTATGTCATACAAGAACGTCTAGGTTACTATTGTAACCTCCGTTCCCTGAAGAAGGGAACGGAGACGTTACGTCGATACTGATGTAATGGGGTCTCGCTTGGGAGCCCAATCACTTCCAAGGGATACAAAACAAGCCAATGGGAATTGGCCAGTGAGATTTACATGCCGGACCACGCCCCCGGCATCCGGGTATAAATAGACCTGGCATACTCACCTGCATTCATATTTTTGCTGAGGAGCCGAGATAAACATCTGGCCGCTCAGCGGTGACTCAGAGCTATGGCAGGGGGATGTAACATCTCCGTTCCCTCCTTCAGGGAACGGGGGTTACAATAGTAACCTAGACGTTCCCATTCAGTCAGTCACGTTCGACGTTACGTTGATACTGACGTAATGGGGTCCAATGGAAAGCGCCATAGCGACTGAACCACGTTACGAGTGTTAGGGGGGGCAGATGCTGGCAAGCCGTAGCGTGCCCAATGCAAGTGCGGCCCCTACTCGTAACCCTCCAGTGCCCAGAGTAAGCCCAGGAATGTCTTCCATACCAGTGGGATGGAGAAGACAGGGCGATACAATGGAGAAGGTCGAAGCTGCTGTTCCTTACCCCCGGGGAAGAGTGCTTCGGAACTCAATTCCCACGTTTTCTCAGCCATGACCAAAACGCCAGGAAAGCGTTCCCCGAGGAGGGGAAAGCTACGGAGAGCACACCCTGCCCGAAGGGAGGTAATGTGTGGAAAACACATATGGACTGGCCTGAGGACAGTAACGCATATGGAAGATCCCTGATGTAGGTCCTACCTTCCGGGAGGAACACACTAGCAGTCAGAGACAGGGCAGAGCGAAGCCACCCAGGGAAAGACACGGGTTTACCGTCAGGGAAACCGTACCGTGGACAAACACATATGGGATTCCCTGCGGGGAATCACAGCATATGGGCATCTAGCCCAGTACAAGGGCAGACCAATCGGGCATACACACGAGTACTGGACCTAGCGCCAGACGCCTCCGCCGCGTCTGGCTGCCGCAGGATGCAGGAGGAACTCTACAGGGTTCACCGTTGCGGGGAACTGAACTGAGGAGCGGGAAAAGTGCTCGCATTCCCTCATCCGAGGGAAATGACACAGCAAGCGAACACCCGTGGCTACCTACGAGTAGACAGCACACGGGTGGACACCGGTTCCACTCAGAGATTGTAATATCTCGCAAATGTATTCGGTGTTGCCCAGTCTGCAGCTCTCTGCAACAGAGGCGCCGTGCGCCAACGCCCAGGAAGAAGCAACACCGAGTGGAGTGAGCTCGCAACCCGAGGGGGCACGGCTCGCCTTGGGACTGGTACGCCAAGGCGATGGCATCCACTATCCAGTGGGCCAACCTCTGTTTGGAGATAGCCTTTCCCTTCTGCTGACCTCCAAAACAGACAAAGAGCTGCTCAGAGCTTCTGAAGCTCTGCGTGCGGTCCACGTAAACGCGCAGAGCACGAACGGGACACAACAACGCAAGGGCTGTGTCTGCCTCCTCCGGGGGCAGCGCTTGCAAGTTCACCACCTGGTCCCGGAAGGGAGTGGTGGGAACTTTGGGCACATATCCAGGCCGGGGTCTCAGGATAACGTGAGAGAAGTCCGGCCCGAATTCCAGGCACGAATCGCTGACCGAAAATGCCTGCAGGTCCCCAACCCTCTTGAAGGAGGCGAGCGCGGTCAGGAGTCTCTTCAAAGACAGATGTTTCAGCTCAGCTGACTCAAGGGGCTCGAAGGGAGCTCTCCGCAGGCCCGTGAGGGCGACAGAGAGATCCCAAGAGGGAATGAGGCAAGGCCTAGGGAGATTTAACCTCCTGGCGCCTCTGAGGAACCTGATGACCAGGTTGTGCTTTCCTAGTGACTTGCCATCGAGCACATTGTGATGTGCTGCGATGGCGGCCACATAGACCTTCAGGGTGGAGGGGGACAGCCTCCGCTCCAAACCGTCTTGAAGGAAGGACAGCACGGCACTGATCGGGCATTTCCGGGGGTCTTCCCGGTGGGAAGAACACCACTCAACGAACAAACTCCACTTCATGGCGTAAGCGCGCCTCGTAGAGGGGGCTCTAGCCGAAGTGATGGTGTCAACTACCGCGGACGGTAGGCCACTTAAGTCTGCCGTGTCCCGTCCAGGAACCACACGTGGAGGTTCCACAGGTCGGGACGTGGGTGCCATATGGCGCCCTGCCCCTGAGAAAGGAGGTCCTTCCTCAAGGGGATGCGCCAGGGATGGGCTGTCGCGAGGAGCATGAGTTCTGGGAACCAGGTCCGGTTAGGCCAGTACGGCGGAACTAGCAAGACCTGCTCCTCGTCCTCCCTGACCTTACACAGTGTCTGTGCGAGAAGGCTCACTGGGGGAAACGCATACTTGCGTAGACCCCGGGGCCAGCTGTGTGCCAGTGCATCTGTGCCGAGGGTCCCCTCGGTCAGGGAATAAAACAACTGGCAGTGGGCGGATTCCTGAGAGGCAAACAGGTCCACCTGTGCCTCCCCGAATCGGCTCCAGATCAGCTGGACTGCCTGGGGGTGGAGTCTCCATTCCCCCGGGAGCGTGAGCTGTCGTGAGAGCGCGTCGGCCGCACGATTGAGCTCGCCCGGGATGTAGGAGGCGCGCAGCGACCTGAGTCGGCGCTGACTCCACAGGAGGAGATGGCGGGCGAGTTGCGACATGCGACGGGAGCGTAGACCACCCTGGTGGTTGATGTACGCTACCGTCGATGTATTGTCCGTCCGGACCAGCACATGCTTGCCCTGCAGCAGCGGTCAAAACCGGCGCAGAGCAAGGAGTACTGCCAGCAACTCGAGGCAGTTGATGTGCCAGTGGCGTTGGGGTCCTGTCCAGGAGCCCGACGCCGACTGACCACTGCATATGGCACCCCAGCCGGTGGTGGAGGCATCTGTTGTAACAACAAGATGCCTGGACACTTGTACTAGGGGCACCCCGGCCCGTAGAAAAGCAAGGTCCGACCACGGGCTGAATGTGTGGTGACAACTCGGTGTGATGACCACAGAGAGTGAGCCACGGTGCCATGCCCACCTCGGGACTCGGTCGTGATGCCAGTGCTGAAGCGGTCTCATATGAAGCAATCCGAGCGGCATGACCACGGCTGCGGATGCCATATGCCCCAGGAGCCTCTGAAATTGTTTCAGCGGGACCGCTGTTTTCCGTGAGAACGAATTCAGGCAGTTCAGCACCGACTGTGCACGCTCGTTGGTGAGACGTGCTGTCATGTTGACCAAGTCCAGCTCCACACCGAGAAAAGAGATGCTCTGCACGGGGCAAAGCTTGCTCTTTTCCCAGTTGACCCGAAGCCCCAACTGGCTGAGGTGACTGAGCACCAGGTCCCTGTGTTCGCACAACTGCTCTCGCGACTGGGCCAGAATGAGTTGAGACACGGCCCGTGGCGGATTGGTGGCAACATCACGCCGGGGCAGGATGTGTTTTATGGCCTCCGTCTGTTTTTGCACTGCCGAGAACTGCTGCGCAAAGTCCTCGACAGTGTCGCCGAAAAGGCCGGCCTGGGAGATGGGGGCGTCGAGAAAGCGGACTTTGTCGGCGTCCTTCATCTCGGCCAGGTCCAGCCAAAGATGCCGTTCCTGGACCACCAGGGTGGACATCGTCTGACCCAGGGCCCGCGCCGTGACCTTCGTCGCCCGGAGGGCGAGGTCGGTCGCCGTACGCAGTTCTTGCAAGAGCCCTGGCTCAGAACTACCCTCGTGCAGCTCCTTGAGAGCTTTCGCCTGATGGACCTACAAGATGGCCATGGCGTGCAGGGCAGAGGCCGCCTGTCCAGCGGCAGAGTAAGCCTTGGCAGCGAGAGCGGCCGTGGTCTTACTCGCCTTGGACGGGAGACGCGGACGGTTCCGCAAGTGCACCGCAATCGCACGTTCCACCTGCGCAATATCCATGTACCCCTTGGCGGCCCCACCGTCGAGGGTAGTGAGAGTGGAGGAGGCAGAAGTACGGTTTCTGGCAGTGTGAGGTGCCATCCACGTCTTCTGGAGCTCCTCATGCACCTCCGGGAAGAATGGCACTGGGGCGGGACGTGGCCCGAACCCAGAAACCAATCATCCAACCACGAGCGTTCGGGACACGGTGGAGGGTTCCACATGAGACCGATGCCCGCGGCGGCCCGGGCAAGCATGGCAGTCAACTCAGAGTCCGCCTCCGACTGAGCAACCGTCCCTGAGGGCGGAAGCTCGGAGTCGTCGTCGTCCTCTGAGTCATCCAGCCCACTCCCCGATGCAGCAATCGACATCTGGTCCTCCTCCGGAGCACCGAAAGTGACGCGGGGGACCCCCGTGGAGGGCCCCGCGGCAGCAGCCGGCAACTCGACAGCACATGGCGTTGCAGAGGAGGGGGAGGTTCGTAGGGGCGGACCCGACGAAGAGGCTCCCACTGTAACCCTCAGATCTCCCAAAGTACTAACCAGACCGGCGGCCTTACCAGCCGCGGGTGCTTGGGTAGTAGCAGAGGGGACTCGTGCCTCCGTGTTAAAGAAGGAGAGTTGCGATCGCAACGCCAACATGGACATGCCCTCACAATGAGGGCATGTGCCCTCACAATGAGGGCATGTGCCATCCACGAGCGCTGACTCAGCATGCTGTTTACCCAGACACGTGAGACAGTGATCGTAGCCGTCAGAGGAGGTCAGGAAACGACCGCATCCAGAAACACACAGACGAAAAGACATCTTGAAAAAGATGCTGGTTGCCCGTGCTTGCTCTTTTAGTATACTCACCAGCCGAAGCACACAGGGATGAGTGCAGCACCGTCCTGTGGGCAGCGCGCCGTCACACCCACCGCTGAGCGTGCCTTCCCACCAGCTGGAGAGACTCGAGCAGCCACCGGAACAAAAACAACAAAAGCAATTAAAATTGCTGTTGAAGGAACTAGTCCTAAGCAATTAAAATTGCTGTTTTTGCTCTCTTCAAGAATTCACTCTCAGAGGAGAAAGGAAGATCCGAACCGATCGGCTCCGAAGCAAAAGTATGAATGCAGGTGAGTATGCCGGGTCTATTTATACCCGGATGCCGGGGGCGTGGTCCGGCATGTAAATCTCACTGGCCAATTCCCATTGGCTTGTTTTGTATCCCTTGGAGGTGATTGGGCTCCCAAGCGAGACCCCATTACGTCAGTATCGACGTAACGTCGAACGTGACTGACTGAATGGGAACATATACTTGTATTATGACGATGTAAACACACACACAAAAAATGTTAGCATACATTGTCCAAAGTAAACTGATGGGCAATTAGTGGGTATGGACACAATGAATGTTTACATTTGTAAAATATTACTGTGCACTTACTCATGTTGATATCACAATCAAAGAAATTATAATGTTATCATTATCAATCAATAATGGCCATACATAACAAAGACAGCAGTTTTCGTACAAGAACATATACTTTTGTATTATGACGCTATAAACACTATTACATCTGTGCACCTACTAAGTATGATTCTCGATCGCACTGAGAACTGAACGACACCCGTGCGCAGTGCTGGTGAGGGCGATCGTGATGCAGACACATTCCTAAACAAATAAAACACTGTTAGCATATATTGTCTAAAGTAAACTGATGGGCAATTAGTGGGTATGGACGCACAATGTATGTATTTATCTGCTGACGATGGGCCATAGGACGGCCTGAGGCCGCGAGTATCTGTTGATGGGCCATATAGACCGCACGTATTTAGTGCATTTCAAACATTTACATCTGTATTCACAAACATCTGAATATTAGGCATAAGGCCATATTTTAGCATAAGCACAGAGTCATAGGCTAACCCAAGCCGATATAAATAAATCGTGTTTAAACATTATCACATTATTTTACCGTAGGCTAAAATATACTTGCTCTGAATCACATCAAATTACCTTACACCAACAGATATTCGCAAACAAGCTACATTAGGCACGAGGCAGTATTTTAGCTGCAGTGTCATAAGCTAACCAAAACTGAGCGAAATATATTACGTTTAGATATTTGTAAGGGGCATTGTAAGGCAATATTTCCCGTAAGCTGACAAAAGCAAGCCAAAACTAGGCAAAATATAGTATGAAAATTCATACGAGTTTTATATTATCAGAAAAAGAATTATATAACACTAAACGACTTACCCCGAATTTATATCCTCCTCAGGGTCAATTCGCTGTTCAAAATGCAACCGTTCGTCATCTCAGTCTTCCTCAGAGGAAAAGGTGAATTCTTCCTCGCTGTCCAGAATCATCTGAAGGGTCTCTTTACCGGAGTACCGCGCCATCCTCAAAACGCGACGAACGTTCAGTGAATCTGATGCTTTTTTTTCGTGGCATTGACCGAGGGGCGTGTGCGATGCAGACAGTTCACCTAAACTATTTACTATGTGAACGGCGCGGGGGTGTGGCGGTCTCCGCTCATTACAGATAATGAAGTGAGAAGGAAAAGAAGGAACCTCTCCTTGGTTTCAAACAAATTACATAAACTGAGAATATTTGACTTACTTCATTTAAAAGTAGACATTCCAAGCATTATGTAGACATGTCTCTTATGTCTGTGTGGCAAGTATTTGCTGAGTTTCAGTTCATTTTAAAACGCATTTCAGAATTGACTTCACTGAGAGGGAGACATCAGATCGCACATCATGTTCGTTTACTTTATTTTGCGAAAAGCACAACGTTTTTTTTTTTGTTTTTTTTTTTTGTGAGTGTACATAAATAAAAGTACACACTTAACACTATAGAATGATGTATAACACTGGTATGTGTGACCAAATTCGGCTGAGTATTTTGAGTCTCTTTCACACTGATAAGAAAAAAGCGAGGTGGTATCGCCGGCGCGACCCCCGACCCGTAGGAGATATTTACCTTTACTTGGTTTGGTATGTGCTAACTGGGTATTTATAGCCATGATGAGATGAGCAGAGGTTAGTCAAAGTTGTTTAGCCACAGTAACATCATGGGCTGCTGATCTTAGTTGTTGTTGTTGTTAACAGGGGAGTTATTTATTTATTTTTTTCTTTGATTTAGTTTTTGTTAGTCTAGTTATTTCTTATTCTTTTGTATATACTTTGGAAATGGTTTTCAACTTCCCTGTTAAGTTTATTTATTTTTTTGTTGGAACAAATAAACCCTTCTCGTTTGCCTACTGTCCAGCTTGTTCTTGGCCCGACCACCACAACTAACCTTTTAATTTTTACAATGAAGACTATCCAGTGTTATTTTACTTGATTACTTTATTCAGTTTCTGTAGTATTTCTTATCTGAAAAGCCCTACACTTATACCTTTAAGCATTTTATTTTATTTGCATCTATATTCTGTTGTATTTATTTGTGCTATCCTTAGTAATTTGTTTATTTATACTTATTTTATTGAGTTTAAAATCAAAATATCTTGTGCTATTGCAATCAAAATATTGTGATAACACTAGTGTAGGGTGCCACAAATAATTGAAAATTTTCAAAGGGTGCCGTAACTGAAAAAGGGTTGGGAAACACTGATGTAGAGGCAATTAATACATGTTTATTGAAATATATACACAAAAGAGTACCTCAAAATCCTATACTGTATGTGCAAAATTAATGTTTTTTAGGCAGACTTACTATAATGTCCTTAGTACATTTGTGTGTGTGCGTGCGTGCGTGTATGCGTGTGTGTATGCGTGTGTGTGTGTGTGTATGTGTGTGTGTGCTCTTAGTGCCTTTGCAGATTAGGTTTCCAGGCTAAGGCAGATGATCTGTTGGAGAAGAACTCAATTTGTGAGAAGAAGGAGAGAATTATCTCACTTCACTGGGCTGACTGTGCCACTAGTAACTCAACCCTCCTCTCAGTGGTAGTGACAAACTGCTCTTACCCAACTGCCCTTTTTTTAACCCATATACTTAAAATATACACTTCTAATCTCTGACCTTGACACCGTCAGTTCAGACTAAAGCTTATACATCAATCAGAGGGGTTTTGTAACATCTTCTAATCTAGAGTAAACATCATAACGGTCTTGATTAATTATGTCCTTCATGGTGTTGTTGCATTATAACAACATTTCAAACCAAGATTTTAAGCATTTTTAATGCATAGTAGCACAAGCACATTTAGCATCACAAGTGAAACTTTTCACCAAAAAAAAGTTTATTAGGGTTTATACTGTTATATACAATGTCATGTTTTTGTATTTGAACACTTTCTGGAGGAGAGCAGACTGGAGGTCACTTGGTTAAAAAAGTACTTAAAAAGTGAAGGTAGTTCTGAGAATTTCAACAATTTATTTTCAGATGGTTTTATGTCTTGAAATCAAATTCATATTTTTTTAAGTGTGCCACTTTATGCACAATGACATATATACACACATCAAGATCAGCTTTACAAATGTGGCATTGTAGTTCAGGGCCAATTCAGGACTGTCTCTATATCTATCTTCCTCTGCATACAGAGATGCACAGCATGTGGGATTAAACTGGATAGTGTTTATAAAGCAGTTGCTAGAGGGAAGGATAAATATTTGATGTGCTGTCCTGTGTTTGGATGGCGAGAGAGATAGAGAGCTCTTTTACCTGCTGTGTGACTGAACACTCTGATGTATATTTCTGCCTCCTGTGTGCTGTTTATCAGTTCATTCTAATATAAAACACAAACACTATGGTTACACACACACATAACCTTCAGTGCTTTGTGTTTTCCCAGTATACAAACTCAGGATTGCTTCTGTTTACACAAAGAAAATATAGACATATCATAAATGTATACCACAGTATGTTCATGCTAACAAGTGCTGCACATGGCCATGTCAAAAGACAACAACTCCACAAATATAGAGACAGCATATATCCCTCCACCTAGACAGAGCAAAAACAGCAGAAGGTGAGTATCATGCTGATAACATTTACAGTTTTAATTTGTATAATTCAAAGTTTGACACTAGATTAAGTATTTTTGATTACAGGTATTTTATTAGTTTGTAGTTATTATTGCCATCTGCTGTGTATCACTTGCTATTACATAATATTCTGTAAAAAAAAAAAAAAAAAAAAAAAATGTAATCTTTGTGTACATCCAGTGTATACTTTGAATACATAAAATTTGATTAGCGTAATATTATTAGCCCTGAAGTTTTAAGCAAGGTGCCCTTTTCTCCCAAAATGGTGAAAGTGAAATTAAAGAAACGGAACAGTTTGAGGAAAGTTGAGTTACTGCTTCCCATATTTCCCTATAAACTTCAGAGCTGAAGGGAGGAATGTTGGAATGAAAAGAGGACATAAAGTAAGTTTTATTTACTTAAATAAAACCTTACCATGACAACAACTCTGAAAACTGAGAATAATATATAATTATAAATAAACAATAAACAAAATAATAAATAAAATAATAATTAATAAAGTATAATACAAAAAGATAAGGATAATACAATAAGAAAGGAGGATATTATTATTGCAAATATAATAATAAAGTCAGTTTACCCAAAGATGGCAGCTCTATTCATATCATATGGTATTTATTTTTGCATATAAAAATCACCTCCTATCACTTAAAATTTGAATAATGCAGTAATGGGATTTCTGAAAGTAATTATGAAATTTTAGATAAGAACACATCACACATGCATGCAGAACATGAACATTAACCCTCCAAGGGGATTTCACATGCGGTATGAGCTTGAACTGATAATCACATCACTTATTGGGTTACTGATCTCTAATTTTATCAGTAACCCATTAAATTATGTGATTCGTTCAAGCATGTGAATCATACCTAGGGTTAATGTTCATGTTATGCATGCATGTGTCTGGATTTAAATCTTACACATGGACATAGTGCACAAATAAATTAGAAAGTGTGTGCGTACTGCGTAGATATCTTAGATTCAGTCACGTACCCAGCGCTGCCACCCCAGTGATGGATCCTACTGCTACACCTACAATCTGGCCTGATGTTAAACCTTGTGGCTCTCCTGAGGATTCACTGACAGAGCTGTTGGGCTGAATCTGTGTAGTGGACAGATCCATGGATGTGGAGGAAGAGAACTGGCTTGTGTGTGTGGAGTCAGACTCAGTGCTCACAGACAACATTGCAGTTGTTCCAGGGAAGTTCTCAACAGTAGTGTTATCTACACAGAAGACCACTGAGAAAAACAAGAAACAATCAAGAGCTCTTAATTTCTTAGTACATAGTACATACTATCAGCTGACTGTGCTGCACAATTTAGTGTCTTGCTAAATAATACACTTATATACATGTGCATTGAGATTCACACATAACCACTTACAAAACCCATACAAAAAAGGGCAAACAATACCTGAACGCAGCAGGATCAGAAAGATGAGGATGTTTCTATACATGGCTCAAATATTAACCAACAAACATCAAGAGCGCCCTGGGATAACTAATCTAACAAAAAATAAAAATATATTTTCAGAAAAATGATAAGGCAAATTATTAAAAATGTAAATTAAAAAAATAAAACATGGTAACACTTAACAACAAAGTCTCATTCGTTAAAATTAGTTAATATATTAACTAACATGAATTGACAATGAGCAATACATTTGTTGCAGTATTAATCTTTGTTAATATACGTTAAAAAAAATACAGTCATTCATTGTTTGTTCATATTAGTTCACAGTGCATTAACTAATATTAACAAATACAACTTTCAATTTTAATAATGTGAGTAAATGTTGAAATTAACATTTACTAAGATTAATAAATGATGTAGAAGTATTGTTCATTCTTAATTCATGTTAACTAATGTAGTTAATAATAATAATAATAATGTAGTTAAAGTGTTACCAAAAACACCAGTAACACTAAATTATATTCTTTTTTTAATAGTGGAACAAGACAATTGTAAAAACTACAATAAACGATGATGCATGTTACATTACCAAGAAAAAAGTAATATAAAAAAATAAAATAAAATAAAAGTAACTAAAAGTTATTATTATTGAACATTTTTTTTTTTTTTTTTTAAATGTAAACTGCAAATATAATTGTGTATTTAATACAATGTTGTGTATATACATGTTTTGGACTTTGTAACTATATTTAAAAAAAAACAAACAAACAAAAAAAAAAAAAACCTGCCTGTAATTACAGATGCAATTAATTTCTGTAATTACATCTCTAATTCTGTTGACCCTTCCCTTACACGTAAACCTAACTATACTACCAAACCTGTACCTAACCTTGCCAGTATCCCACCTCAATAGCAGCAAAAGTGTTTTGCAATACAACATGAACACAGTAAGTACATTTTACCTCACCATTTTTATGTACATTGTAGTTAAAGACCACTAATATAGAGTGTGACCCAGCTTCCTTCTTTCATTTTCTCACAAAATGTTTTTTCTTTTCTCACGTCACTCAATAGGGGTTAATAGGATTTTTTTTAAAACAGTGTCTAATATTTATTCTTAGATGTTGACAATTCTAGTATTTACTTCAAAGAATGAATGAATTGAGATTAACTTGTTCTTCTGGTGCTGCTATAAAATACTAGCATACTTAAAATAGGCCTACTGCTACTTAAAATAAGGGAGTGATGATGTGGGCTAATATCATAATTTTAATAAAATCAAGAGAAAATTAACTGAAATGGTCTTGATTTTAGTCAAGAATCAACTAAAAAGATAAAGCCATTCATAAAATATTAGGCTACTTTAAAATTACGGCAAGTAAAATTGTGGGACATGTCAGGGATTTAGACAAGAATTTGTGAATGTTCAACATTAAAACAATCATTAATGGATATAACTTAAGCTCCTGGAAATGTTTCAGTATATTGCAGGTGATAAAGTTCTGTTGGTTTTATAGTTCACTTCAAGCTTGAGGAAATGTTGTGTCTACATTATTAAGTTATTTTTTTAAGACTGTGGTTTATGAGGTCTGGATTATCTTATAGTAGTTGCTGGATGGGGAAAACTGTGGAGCAGTGGCGTGGAAAGGTTCAACAAGGAGCATTTGTAATTGGTCCCAGTGAGAGGAAACTATGTCCTGGGGACCGAAGGGTGGAAGTCACATTCTCGTCTTTCCTAGATCAGCATGAATGGGCAGCTAAGAAGTGGGGGTTGGTGGGACAGATGGATTAGGATTGTGTAGGCTGTTTGGGAACAAAGGCTCTCCTGTATGTGTACTCAGCATGGTGTGATCACTTGTAGCTACCACAATTCATAAAGTCAGTGATCCTAAAGCCTTTATGACTTTTTGCCCCTTTGTCGTGTAGGTCTACACAAAGATATAGCGTAGACTCACCACATAAACATATATCCACAAGTTTCAAAAAAGCCCATTAATCAAAGCTTTCAACAAGACATTTACAGTCAACAAGACATTGTGTATTTTATAAAAAAAGGCTGAAAGACTCTTGAGCAAAGACTCTCACTGACATTTTAAACGTACAATAAACCTAAACGTAACATTTTAAACGTAAAATAAATTATTTAGAAACAGAATTGACTTGGAGTTATTAACGGTGAGGCGCCTAGATGGCGCTGTTGTGCGCATAGAGTATGAGTGGAGTCGTTCAATGCAGCTGCGTGCTCTCCAGTGCTGGTAAGTTCGACTCATTTCCGCGAATCAGTTCTTTCGAACAGTTCGTTTCAAAAAAGGTTCAGTGAGTCTTTACGTCATCACGTGGTCCCCAACATACGTAGCATATTACATGCTCTAAAAAAGCTCCAGTAAAGCCATTTGTAAGCTAATTTTGATGTTTGAGTCATTAGCTTTGAAGAATTGCATTGAAACAATACTACAATTAATTTGTTTCTCTCCGCTGAACAAGTTAGAATTAAAAAGCTATTCATTAAACCAACTAAGTTTCGGGAAAATATTTCCAGAATCTTTTATTTGTAGTAGCATTTATGTTATTCGGCCCATCGGTCAATCTTCCATTCATTCTGCTCAGTTCACTATGCTTCAATGATTCAGTGAGCTGTTGATTCATGACCCGCTCTGACAAAGCAGATTTTTTTTTCGTTAATGTAGCCTAATGTTGATTCTGGGTAAAGTATTTATCAATAAATGTAAGACGAAACCTTATTTCTCTATTTAAAAAAAAAATATTTTGAGTGTAACTATTTTCTATAATTGAAATATAAGAAGGGTAAACAGGCCTGCAAACTGCTGGGATGATAAGAGACTCAAATGCATTTAGTGTAGTTCATTTGTACATGTTTTCCTTTTTACGGTTGTATTGATTTGCCTTGATTTATTACTAATTTATTAGTTTATTAATTATTAATTTATTATTTATTGCCATAATAAATGTATTTTTCATGTTCAATAAAAAGAACCACTCGGTGGTCAGATCATTTTTGTGAACCGGTTCAAATGATTCATCTAAAAGATCCGACTCAAAAGAACGATTCCGTTCACGACTCAGCCATTGCTATTCTCCAACTCTAAACCCGCGCAGGAATGAGCAACGCTCGCCGAGCAGCGGATACTGGCCCGCTCTAAACAAGTAGCCTATTTTAATCGTTCCTGTGGACGTTCATGCATTTTCGCATAACTGACAAGTAGATATCGCATGCTAAAATGGGTCGTCAGTTCACGAACCTTAACATGTAACAGAATACTCGCTGGTCCCCGCTTGTGAAGCAGGAGTGAAGAGCAATCAATCACCGGACACCTCCACCGTTATTCGTGTGTGTACAGTACAGTGAGCGCTGCTGAGGCAGGGGAACCGCTGCTCTAATGCTTCCCTGACCACACCAACTCAGATCAGGTTTTATAGCGGGACAAGATGTTGCAAGTGTTGATTTGCGGCGTTGTGGTCTTCCCCGGTCTCTTCTTCACTTTTAGAAAAGTGCTTCCGTCCATTTTCAAGCAGTGGACAGATGCCGACGTCGTGCTGGTCAGCGAGAGGTGAGTTTGGTGACAGTTGAGCAGTTCTGTAAGGCCAGACAGCTCCTGTATTATCATTTGCTGGTTTACTGCTGTTTAGTAGTAAAACGAGTCTCACTCTGTCAGTTTAAAAGGTCAGGTTTGCACATTTCACTGTAATATTCACATAAAAAAGCTATTTTACATTTGAGGTACATTGTAACAACTTGATGGAAACGATCACACCAGCTGCTAAAATGCAGCTTTTGCACCTTGACCTGTAGCAGGGGCTTTACAGACCACCAAACAGGCCCTCAGCCAACCCAGGAACCCCAATTTATAAAAAGCTAGATTTGCCTAAGTACAGTATAACATTTTAATCAACATTTACAAACATTATTATTACATTTTATAATGCTTCTCAGATCATGCTCAAATGCTATATTTAGAAATACATTTAGAAATATATCGTTTTTTTAAGAAAATATGTTTCAAATATCTGTCCAGGACCTTGGACTCCCAGGGGCACCTGGTTAAAAACCCTATAGCACTTGGAGTGATAGAGTTATATGTTGAGACTTGTGTGTTTAAGGGATCAATTATGTTTATAATCGGACTATGTTGTGCTCATGTTATCCTATGATATGTTCAGCTGATCCCATGGCCTTAATCACTCCCTCATCAATTCAGCCATGGAGAATGAGCATGAATGGACCAACTCCCAGAGATGTACAGACCTCTTCTATATTGTCAGATTTCCATGCAAACATGCCTGGGTGAAATGGGTCTTCAGTGATCTGATCTGATCTGAACCTGAAGTCAGATAGGTACAAACACATCTGGATAATAAACCCAGTACACACAGTCAACCTTTAAACACAAGTGTAAGATATTCTCAAACTCAACATCTGCATTTTTGAAACTAGCCACTATTTAAAATTGTAAATGAGGGGAGCCTTTATCTCTGGTCATACATACATGCACATTTTTACAGATAAGCAGTTTCAGATCAGTTCTGGGTGGGTTCAGCATAAATTGTCATTGACAGTAGTTTTGTGCTCTTGTTGGCTTATACAATAGCCAAAAATGCATTAACTAAATATGCAATAAAACAATAGTGTGCACTCAGCTTTGGGATATTTGGGCTTCATAATTTTAAAGCAGAATTTTACATCTGTTTGATTTATTTTTGAATCTGTCTTATGTAGTTGGTAATCTGTGTGGAACAAATTTCACATCCATGGGTAAATCTATGCTATAAGATAGTTTCATTTATCACCTCTTGTTCACTTTGCCCATTTTCACTCTTTGTCTGAATTATTGTCACCATTAGAAAATGTTGTTAAACCTAACCAAATGTCAGTCCCAATTGTTTGCATTTTTTTTTTTAGCAATGGCCATAATCCCAGCTAATGCCTATGATTTGCTTCACATCTCTTTGCTTTTTATGTGCCATCCACCATTTTGCGGTGTGTTGTGTTTTATAAAGTTCTTATCAGTGTTTGTGTTTTCTGACTGGTGCATCTATGGAGGTCAGCTGCTATTTTGGCTAAACGGCAATATTTTGTTTTAATTTCGCTTTGACCTTTTTTATTGAGTTCCTGTTGTGCTAGATCAGGGGTGCTTAATCCTGTTCCTGGAGATCTACCTTCCTGCAAAGTTCAGCTCCAACCCTGATCAAACACAACTGAACCATGCTAATTAAGATCTTCAGGGGCACTTGATAATTACAGGAAGGTGGGTTGGATCTGGGTTGGATCTGAACTCTGCAGGTAGAGGTAGATCTCCAGGAAAAGGATTGGGCACCCCTGTGCTAGATTCTTCTAATCCAATCAATTAAGTAAAACAACAAAAATGATGCTGTATCAGCATAAAAATATTCCTAGTAACAAAAGAGTCCTGTTCTCTGGGCTTTCGCACTGGGTTGTTATACTCAGTCATAGGAACTAGCCACCAGGGCGGTCCCCCGAGAACTTAATTTCCCCTAGGGAAGGTGTTTTCAAACACATTTTGCACATTATGGGTGCTTCTCAATACTCAAATTGATGCTTCCTCGCTCCTACACCTCCATCCTGTGACCCGGAAACTGATCGAACTCAGCCATCTTGAAGGACATCTCAATTCTCTAATTGCACCGCGAGGAGGTGAGGAGCGAGGATTGAGGAAGCTTCCTGAGGAGTCATGAGCGAGGATACACAGGTGTATCCTTTGCGGAAGTCTTTCTCGTCAAAAAACCTGATGCACGTACACATTCTCCTCCCCCTTAACATCTGTCACAATAATTTAAATGTATGCTTTACTTTTGCAGTTTAAATAAACTTTACATCTCACATATTTCAATGGGACATCTTGCTTTATTAATACTTATTATGAGTTTTTTAAATAACCAAACTTTAACAACATAAGGGCAGATCCCTTTAGCGCAGCTGATGACGCTTTGAAGTGACGCTTGAGGGATCAAGAACATTCCAATATACAAATAACATTTTCTTTGATTCCTCCGTCCTCATTTTCTTTCCTTGCATCCTCCCTTCACATCCTACGGGGGTGGAGCTGAGGCGCGAGGAAAGGAAACGAGGATTGCACAAATAAGAAATGAGAAGCACCCAATCTTTCTCTTATCTGACACACACTTCAGGTCTTGGAGTCTTTACTAATAAGCTAATAAGTTGAATCAGGTGTGTTAAATGAGGGAGACATACAAAATGTGCAGTGCTCCTGGACAGGTTTGAAAACCACTGCCCTAGGGCATTTTCCGTCAGTAGGAACTCTGAAGTGACATAAGCCGGTCAACGGTGACGTTACTTAAGTGCGGCATTCAACAATGTCAACAACTGGAGGATGGAGGACGCCGTGATTGGAGCTGTGTTTTTGTTGTGTGTCGTGGGTTTTGTGGTAACAGAGATGGAATGTAGATGTATAAGTTATGTGATTGAAAGAGCAAAAATGAAGGCTAAGAGACGAAATCTACTTTGACAACTTGGAGTACTACATATCAGCAAGGCTGAGAAAAGAACAAAAATATCGCTTATCGCTTATCGCTGTTTTCTGTGCTTGTGGAGTAAGTATATATATAAGGTGCTGGTCATATAATTAGAATATCATCAAAAAGTTGATTTATTTCACTAATTCCATTCAAAAAGTGAAACTTGTATATTATATTCATTCATTACACACAGACTGATATATATTATATATATAATGTTTATTTCTTTTAATTTTGATGATTATAACTGACAACTAAGGAAAATCCCAAATTCAGTATCTCAGAAAATTAGAATATTGTGAAAAGGTTCAATATTGAAGACACCTGGTGCCACACTCTAATCAGCTAATTAACTCAAAACACCTGCAAAGGCCTTTAAATGGTCTCTCAGTCTAGTTCTGTAGGCTACACAATCATGGGGAAGACTGCTGACTTGACAGTTGTCCAAAAGACGACCATTGACACCTTGCACAAGGAGGGCAAGACACAAAAGGTCATTGCAAAAGAGGCTGGCTGTTCACAGAGCTCTGTGTCCAAGCACATTAATAGAGAGGCGAAGGGAAGGAAAAGATGTGGTAGAAAAAAGTGTACAAGCAGTAGGGATAACCGCACCCTGGAGAGGATTGTGAAACAAAACCAATTCAAAAATGTGGGGGAGATTCACAAAGAGTGGACTGCAGCTGGAGTCAGTGCTTCAAGAACCACTATGCACAGGCGTATGCAAGACATGGGTTTCAGCTGTCGCATTCCTTGTGTCAAGCCACTCTTGAACAACAGACAGCGTCCGAAGCGTCTCGCCTGGGCTAAAGACAAAAAGGACTGGACTGCTGCTGAGTGGTCCAAAGTTATGTTCTCTGATGAAAGTAAATTTTGCATTTCCTTTGGAAATCAGGGTCCCAGAGTCTGGAGGAAGAGAGGAGAGGCACACAATCCACGTTGCTTGAGGTCCAGTGTAAAGTTTCCACAGTCAGTGATGGTTTGGGGTGCCATGTCATCTGCTGGTGTTGGTCCACTGTGTTTTCTGAGGTCCAAGGTCAACGCAGCCGTATACCAGGAAGTTTTAGAGCACTTCATGCTTCCTGCTGCTGACCAACTTTATGGAGATGCAGATTTCATTTTCCAACAGGACTTGGCACCTGCACACAGTGCCAAGGCTACCAGTACCTGGTTTAAGGACCATGGTATCCCTGTTCTTAATTGGCCAGCAAACTCGCCTGACCTTAACCCCATAGAAAATCTATGGGGTATTGTGAAGAGGAAGATGCGATATGCCAGACCCAACAATGCAGAAGAGCTGAAGGCCACTATCAGAGCAACCTGGGCTCTTATAACACCTGAGCAGTGCCACAGACTGATCGACTCCATGCCACGCCGCATTGCTGCAGTAATTCAGGCAAAAGGAGCCCCAACTAAGTATTGAGTGCTGTACATGCTCATACTTTTCATGTTCATACTTTTCAGTTGGCCAAGATTTCTAAAAATCCTTTCTTTGTATTGGTCTTAAGTAATATTCTAATTTTCTGAGATACTGAATTTGGGATTTTCCTTAGTTGTCAGTTATAATCATCAAAATTAAAAGAAATAAACATTTGAAATATATCAGTCTGTGTGTAATGAATGAATATAATATACAAGTTTCACTTTTTGAATGGAATTAGTGAAATAAATCAACTTTTTGATGATATTCTAATTATATGACCAGCACCTGTATATACACTTAGTTTGTTTACACTGCTTTCTAAAATTGGCTGGGTGCTGGTGTTTCGTATGGCATGCGCTAAGTCAAATGCCAGCCCAACAGGAAGTCATCTATTATGAGTTGTTTGAAAAACGCATGCTCTGGAATTTGATATACTTCTCTACATAATGTGTCAAACTTTAATATTATTTTTGGGTGTTTTTGAGACTCTTAGCATGCTTCAAATTGCATGAAACTTGACACACACATCAGAGTTGTTGGCCAGTACACATGGGCAAAGCCTGAGAAATAGGCATGTAGGAGGGGCTCAGTAGCGCCACATTTTGACTAAAGTGGGGGGTTAGTTTTACCTACAGTGACCAAACTCGGTACATATATTTTTCTCATTATGCCGGACAACATTCTATTTTACAGTCATTTGCTCCAACCAACAGGAAGTCAGCTATTTTTGTTTGAATGTGGATTTTTTAAATCAAGCTCTGAATTTTTAACTACTGTTCCAAAGGGCTTTATACGACTCACACCAAACTTTCTCAACATGATGTCAATATATTGAAGATGCTAAATTACAAACAGGCATTGGATATCTTGAATGGTGTTGCCATAGCGAGGGATTCAAGTAATGACAAATAGGGAAACTGGTCTTATATAATAAATTATACACCATTTATTTCTACATAAAATAATGCAAATAAAAAGTAAAAAACACATTTTATTCTTTTTTATAATTAATGCATTATGTGCAAGTTGCAGATTTCATGTTTTCTGGTTGAAAGAAATAAAATGCAATGTAAATGTAATACATAGTATAACTATATAAAAAAGGCCTATTTTTAAATGGGGTTGAGAAAAGCCTTGTTGCTGAGAACAGTGTTTTCAGACATAATTAATTACTTTTATTAGCTATTGCATTTGGGTATACAGGGCTCCAGACTTACTTTTGAGAGCAGTGGCGCTGGTGCCACTAAGTTGTACAGAAGGTGGCACCAGCACCTGATTTGGTGGTGCTGTTTTTTTTTTGTTTGTTTGTTTGTTTTTAATCATAAAGGTAATTTAATCATATTACTATTGTTTTGCATTAACAAGTGCAGTTACTAATAATATTACATGTTTATTCATTGGAAATTTGACAGTAAAGCACTGAGCTTGAATTGAGATGCAGATAAAAGAAAAATGTAAATATTCTACTCTTATTGAATGTATACCATACTGAACTGACCGACAGCTTCAGTGATTATAAAAGGAGCACTCTTTATTTTCTGTGTAATTCAGTGACAATTTGAAGAAGTTTTTGTTTTTCATCAGATTTTTCCTACTTTTCCATATCTTAGGGAGACAATAAGTGCTCCTCTGCTGCCATCTAGTGGTAATTTTATGTCTTTTTTTAAGTGTTTGTTTGCCTAGAAGTGTTAGTTTTCCTTCACCTTTAAACGTTTAGGTTAACAAATCATTACATTAAAAATAACATTAAAATTTGATCATATTTAGAGCTTTTAAGTGCTGGAACAAGTGTGAAGCACTTTAAAAAGTCCTTGAGAAGTGCTTGAATTTCACTCTCAAAAGTTTGCATGAACCCTGAAATTAAAAATGTAAAAGCATTCGAGTATTTCTGCCACAATACTACAATGGTTTTAGTAGGGCTGGGTATCGTTCAAAAATTTTCGATATCGATACCGATACCAATACCTTGACTTCAATACCGATTCCTGAACAGTACCTTTTTTGATACCAATTTTATAAAATCTGTTTTAACAAGATAACATTACCTCAAAAAATCTTTCGTTTTATATTTTAAGTTTGTTTACTTTTGTTTTTTTTTTTTGTTTGTTTTTTTTTTACAGACTCAAAGACTCATCTCCTGAGCCACTGCACAAAGGAATAAAAAAAGGCTGCTTATAAATGAACATGTATTTAAAATTGAAGTTCCTATTTGGCTAAATTACATTTCCTTAACAGCCTTTAAACACAGGCTTTACTCCCTTCATATTTATATTTTGCCACTGTTTACCTACATCATTGTTGGACATATAATTATATATAATATTTAATTATATCATTTCTGTTAGTTAAGCTTGTGTATATTTTTTAAAGCTGTTAAGTTATAAAGCAATATCTCATGTAGGGTTTTCCATTTGTGTTTTATATAATTATATAAGAGAAATACGTTAAGTTGAAAATGAAAGTAAAAGAGTGACTCACGTTCGTTGCGTCTTGCCGTGAAATGAGAGTTCCGTGTCTTTATTAAAATAAACACATGAATGATTTATCACTCATCCACCCGCAATTAATTGGAAAGTTATTTTTTATTACTTGGCCCGACCCGCGGATTATCTCTCTCTCTCTCTCTCTCTCTCTCTCTATATATATATATATATATATATATATATATAATGCCTTTTCAGGAGACAGCCGTTTGAAAATGTCTGCTCTGAGGGTGTGGTTGATGCTTGCACACAGTGGCAGTATCAGGAGGACGCTGATACCCCTTTTCCACCAGAATTGTTCGCGTTCTGGAGCCAGAGCCTGTGCTCGTGTAGGCGAACTAGAGCCCGTCACGAACCGGTCGCGTGTTTCCATAGACTTGAGGAACGAACGCTGATGTAACGCTGCTGTGTTGTACCTGCCTATAACTAGTCTAAAAAACATTGCGCGTCCCGCTGTTTGTGCAGGCAGTGCGGCACTTCTGTTTTGCTGTTCACAGTATCTGGAGTGACTGTAGTGAACCGGCTGCTTGCATAAACAGCCGGTACTCTCACCCGTCTATTTCGGAGTTAAACTGAAAGTGAAACCGTTGATTCACTCGCTCTCTCGCACTCAGTGTCTCTCTCGCGCGCATAGTTTTATATATTTAGATATAAATAACAATGTAGTGCAACTTTATTACATTGCTCAACGAGACAGCATTTCTCCGCCCACTCTCCCCTGCTCCGTTCGGAGGTATCGAAATTTGGTACCGAATGACAAGACACTTTTCGATACTCGATAGTATCGAGGCAATTCGGTCGGTACCTAAAAAGTATCGAATTCGATACCCAGCCCTAGGTTTTAGTAAACATTAGGCCTACTACATTAAATCAATGGTGATTTGTGGACTGGAGAGCCTTAACTTGTTCGTGGCACAGTGTTTCTCCTGGTTTCCACGTCAGTGCTATTTGATCTGATATCTGTGGTTTATAGCAGAGAATTGACACTTCGGCGGGAGTTTGATTGACAGGTGATCGAACTAATCATAATGCCGAATCCACCATTATGTCCAAAAAAGCAGTTGGGATTTAGCAGATTAACGTTGGTGGACTTGAACTTGAAAAATGGTGTGTACTGACATCTTTCCGCGGTTGAAACAACATTCCTTCTGATGTTCATTGATGTTTATTTGATGCTATAAATTAAATAGTAGGAAGAGATGATTTGGATATATATTAGACATTATCAAAATCTACTTTCTGGCACAATTTAGATTTTATTTTTTTTGTTTATAATGTTTTTGAATCTTCTGGCTCAACTAACTGGGAAATAGTAACTGATCCATTGATCTCACTCTGCCTCTCTCTGTGTGTGTGTCTGTGTGTGTGAGACTATTTTACACTCTTGATGGTTTAGAGTTTAACCCTTTCATTGCTCTGTGGTTTTGCCTGCATTACAGGATAAGAAATCTCGTTAAGACGTAGGACAGGGATAGGCAACGTCGCTCCTGGTGTGCCGCTGTCCTGCAGAGTTTAGCTCCAACCCTGAAAAACGCTTGCCTGTAGCCTTAGTAATCCTGAAGACATTGATTAGCTTGTTTATGTGTGTTTGATTAGGGTTGGAGCTAAACTCTGCAGGACAGCGGCACTCCATGACCGACATTACCTATCCCTGATTAGGATCTGTTTCAGTTTTAAAGGGTTAGTTCACCCTAGAACCTGGAAGCGCTGTACGTAAAAAGCCTAGGAGAATGACACAGAAGAGAAGATATTGTTGAATAAAGTTATTTTTGTTTCATTTTTGTGCACAAAAAGTATTCTCGTCGCTTCATAAAATTAAAGGAATAGTTCACTTTCAAATGAAAATTACCCCAAGCTTTACTAATAGCTTTATAATGGCAGTGAGCGGGATCAACGAGTATGAGCTGAAGAAAGTGCCTTCATCCACATCCATCCATCATAAACATCATAAAAAATACTCCACATGGCTCCGGGGGGTTAATAAAGGCCTTCTGAAACGAAGCGATGCATTTGTGTAAAAAAAAAAAAAAAAATCCATATTTAACAAGTTATAAAGTAAAATATCTAGCTTCCACCAGACCGCCTTCTGTATTCTACTTACGAAGAAAGTGTAAAACTCTTGTAGTTCAAAACGTTTACACTACATCCTATGCCCCATTCAACTTACGGAAAAAACTTACACTTTCTTCGTAACTTGATTGATGACACAATTAATGACACGATTTTCATTTTTGGGTGAACTAACCCTTTAATGAAGGCATAGAACCAGATTATTTGTAGTGCACTGACAACATAGTTTTATATAATTAGTTTAATAATAAGGTTAATAAATATATAAAAAACCTCAAGATAAATACTTTTGGACTTAAAAAAATTTAAGCTGCAAATGATAACTTCACACTCATTTGAAAGTGACCTATAACATCCTATGACATGAAATTCATTTAAATTTAAATGATCTCATGGATGTCGCTGTTGTGGTTCATGGTCATAGTTGCACCAGCTGGCAGCAGTAAATGTGGCATAGTCAAACGACTTAGTCCTTTTATATTTACCCACTTTAACACTAGAACTGCCAACGGGTAAAATTTACCCATGGTGATTACTGTTTGATATGGCTAAAAACATATTATGTCACTGTACTATGCCATTGTCTTCACAAAGTAATGTCTAGAGTCCTGAAATGATTATTTTTAGTCATTAACTATGTTTTTGTCCTGTTGTTTTATGCTATTTTAAACTAATAATCATAATCATAAAAATTGTTTTATTCATTACATCATAGATTGGAAATATTTTTTTCTGGAAACGGGCAGAGTTGAATAAATAGCAATACAGTAGCAAACAGTACACGATAAAAATTGTAAAACAAAAATTAATAATTAATCCAGAGTTTGAACATTTATGAGTAGGCTAAAACATCTTCATTTGAACGTGTGTTGTGTGACTGTTTACAGTAAGCTTACACATTGCTCAAACACAGCGCAAAAATAAAGAAATTACATAGGGGTAGATTTGACCTGCTGGTGGTTTTAGGTATAAATGCCCTGTTTTTAATCTGGTTTTATCTAAACAAATTTTAACAACAGGGGATTGTAAATAACACAATTTTAGTAATAGTCAATGACTGGGAGACTTGGATATTTTATCGAAAATCTGTTATGACAATTTGAAAAACAGCCATGGGTAAATTTTACCCCGTAACGGTTCTAGTGTTAAATGCATAGTGCCCGTTGTGTACGGTTGTCCTAAAGCCACTGGGGTGGTGGTGGTGCCGGGGCTTGGGGCCATCATCGCTGCTTGCAGCTATATTTTAGAATTGGTTCTTCATGTTTTTTCCCTTCCAAGAAAACCAACACTCAGCACAAAGTTTACAGAAATTGGCTATTTTAAGATTCAGTATATTTTTGCAGACAGTTTGAGGAAGCTGAGATAAAAAAGCTATAGGAAAATCAATAACTAATCAATGACAAATAACAACAGATGCATCACTGAAGGGAGTTTGTTCTCTTTCCTTGTGTATCAAAAAAGATAATAGATTGCATAAAATTGAGTTTTGGCCCAAACTCTTGTCAGACTTACCGTGTCACGGAGTGTCATGTTTCTTGAGATGTTGTCGTCTGAGGAATAGTGCCGCGTAGTTTACACAAGATAGATACATGGACATGTAGATTGGTAAGTGGGTAGTTGGTCTTTGGTCTTGGTTGATGGTAGTTAGACAATGTGCTGAGGGCCTCTGGACTCATTGAAGAGGATGGTGGCTGTTAGAGGAGTGATAATGAAGTGACACAGACTCTGGACTTTTACACAGAAGTGTTCATTCAATCAGTCCTCTGTGTGTACGTGTTAGAATGAGGCAATCAGTCTGAATCACTCTAATGGTTATTTATCACTCTCTTGTAGTCCAGACTGTAAAGAAAACCGCTTACTGGTTTACATTTCCATCATTTAAGTGTCAGAAACATAATTTAACATTAACAGATATTGTGTCTCAGCAAAGTAACAATATGAGCACAAATTATGTGCTATGATAGACACTGCTTTTAAACGCTCTTGTTCATGTTTGAGTGCTCTATGAGTGCTAAATGTTTCTATTTACAGTGTGTTTTTACAAGAGTTAAGCATTGTAGCCAATCACAATCATATCTGTTGAGCTCATGAATGCAAAGGCCTATCAGAGCAGAGGTGCTAGTCAGTTAATTAGTCAGAATTCGCTTAACACCGCTGAAAACACACAAGATTTTGTTTTGTTAAACACGAGCCGCACGCTCGTTGATCTGTTCATTATAACCAACAAACTGTAAACAAAATGTAAAAAAGAGATTCATTGTACAATTAAGACAGCTTTTTTATTATAACGGGAGTTTTCATGAGAGTGCAGAATTCAGTGAGCTTGTGCTTTAGAGATTGACAGCCTTTGTGATTATAAAGAGAGGGATCTTCTCTTGCTTTCTTTTTATTACCCATTCACAATCTGAATACAAGTTTAAATTTTCATGCTGCTAAGTACACTGCAAAGTTTCTGAATTGACAACCATATTTAAATGCGCTATTGAATTAGAAACTGCGATGATTGACAGTGATAACAAACGGACGAGACAAAACGAGACAACATTTTTTTTTAAAGTACTTAATTCAACAGTTTTTGCTCTGGTACCGAAACTGGTTCCGAGAACCGCAAAATGTTACTAGTATTTGGTACCATGATGACAACCCTTTATGAGTGCATAACTTTTAATAACAGAACCTTGTAAAAACGGGAATAAAATGTCTTTTATGTCAAAATTTAACCAGTATCTTGATGGTAGCTTATCGTCAGGAGGATACCTTGTATGTCCAAAATTGCTACTTTTCAGGAAATGTAAAAAATGTTTTTTTTTTAAGTTGATGTTGTGGATTTATATATGGTCAGACACTTGAATGCAGAGATGTTCACAAGTCTTTCATCTGAAGTCCGAGTCAAGTCTGAAGTCTTTAAGCTGGAGTCTGAGTCAAGTCTGAAGTATTTTTTTATCACTGGAGTCTGAGTCAAGTCTGGAGTCTTTTGTCACGAGTCCGAGTCCAAGTCCAAGTCCGAGTCGAGTCTCAAATCATTTCATGTCTTAAAAAAAAACAAAAAAACAAAACTTATACTCTCATACTCAAAAATCCTATTTTTATTCTAGTTGTATTATAAAGACAAAATATATGATCTTTCTATTATCTGTTTTGTTTGTAATAAAGGTCCTAAGATGTAAGGGATAATGTACATCCAGCTTGTTGCTTTATAATGCATTACAATGTACAAAACAGTCATCCTGGCAACAAGACAATTAGTCATTTTTAAAACAGTCGCTAAGTGGACGCAAGATGGCGCCAGTCACGGTTTGTTATACAGCAGTTTGTTATGCAGCGGTGTTGTTATTTACGACAGTCATTATCAGAAAATATAAAACCTCTGAATTTTTAAGTCAATTGTAAACTACGCCTGCTGATTGTGATACGTTAAAATATGCACTTTAAGTAATAAATGGATTAACATCTCTTTCTCTCTCTCTCATGGACACACATTAAAGGGATAGTTCACCCAAAAATTAAAATTATTCCATTATTTACTCACTCTCAAGCCATCCTAGGTGTATATGACTTCTTCTTTCAGATGAACACAATCGGAGATGTATTTAAAAATATCCTTAGTCCTCCAAGGTTTATAATAGTTGTGAATGGTAACCCAAATTCTGAAGACAAAAAAAATGAATCCATATGACTCCAGGGGGTTAATAAAGGCCTTCTGAAGCGAATTGATGCGTTTGTATAAGACAAATACTCTTATTTAAAACTTTATAAAGTAAAATAACGAGCTTCCGGCGCAACAGCCATAAGCACATAAGCATTCGACGTACTTCCAAAAAGCGTTAACTTCCGCGACGTAGTACACAATGCCATGACGTTCTACACAATGACGACATAATACGCATTGTACGTAGTCTAACGATCGCTTAGCTCATATCACATCAAACTGTGCAAATTTTTATTATTGTTATACTTTGTTCTCAAATTGTTAGTTAACAACATCAGCATTGCGTGACTACATCTATTTAGTGTGTATTAGTGTTACCTGTAGATTTAAATTTCTGTACAGTCTAATCTCTAACGTTAATTTGTCATACCATACAATCCGCCATCAAAATTATATATTTAATTATTCCAGCTGCTGTGAGAAAAGGCTATAAATGATCTGACACCTGCAGCATCCTCACATGCGATATAGCCTTCTAGCTGTGACTCCTTCTTTATGTAAACAGACGTGATGTAATGATGCCAAGACGAAGGGCTGCATGCTCGAATTTCCTGCGAAAACCTACCAGTACCACTCAAATTAGAACACATTATTACAAGCTTACCGTTGTGAATCGGGCTAAGATAAGGACATCGTTTTGAACAATGGCTGGTTATGTACTTGCTCAAAAATTGATTTTGGATCATTTTTAACCAAAAAAAGTTACAGACTGCAGTTTCAAGGATAAAAGACTTGCGTTGTTTTTAGAATATTCAACAAGTCCTTTTTGTCAGGCAGAGTCAAGTCTGAAGTCATTTCAGGTCGAGTCCGAGTCAAGTCTGAAGTCTATTAAAATGCGACTTGAGTGTGACTCAAGTCCGAGTCACTAACTCGAGTGCCCATCTCTGCTTGCATGTGTTATTATGAACATTTTACCAAAATCAATCTCAAAAGGAGCAAATGTAACACCAAATGTTGGGCCCTGGTCACAGAACCAAGGGGAATATGTGAATGCCATATGTGAATGCCATATCATCAGAATCTTTCGACTGAGGAGCGGCAAGCGACTCAAGTGCAAGCGTAGTAGCACGGCCAGCTACGCAATGCTTGTTCCCGTTATCTCAGGGAACTGAGGTTATGTTAGTAATTGAAAATTGACAATATAAGTATAAAAAAGAGTATATGAAAATTTCTTGGTGTGATTTTAGACTACAAAATCTGGTGGGAACTGCACATAAAACACGTCAAAGCAGAACTGACAAAGACCATAGCAATATTGAATAAATCAATACATATTCTGCACTATAAATCATTGTTTATTCTGTATATTACACTCATACTACCATATTTGAGTTACTGTGTGGAAATCTGGGGAAACACCTACACAACCAACCTATAGTCGTTATGCACATTACAAAAGAGAGCAATCACAATCATCAAAAAATTTGGATATCTGGAACAGACAAATTCATTATTCTTAAAGTCACATACACTGAAGTTCATTGATATGGTTAAATTTAAGATGGCACAAGTAATGTTTAAAGCAAGAAATAATCTACTTCTGGGAAGTTTACAAAAAATGTTTATGGAAAGGCAGGGTGGGTATAACTTGAGAGAAGAATTAAACTTTAAAAAGCTACATAAGAACAACTCTAAAAAGTATGTGCATCACTATTTGTGGGGTGAAGTTGTGGAGCGGTTTGTAGCAGTTGTTAAAACGTACAAACATTAAACAGTTTAAAAGTTGTATAAAAACACTTTATTAAAAGGATATGAGGACGAACAGAGGTGATTGTGAGTGCGAGTTATAATACTGATTGCATTGGGATGTGTGATTTTTAGGGTGATGGGTTGTTTGGTGTAAAATGTAAAAATTTGGTTGGTGTTTAAAATTACTGTATATTTGTTATCTTGCTATGAATATATAATATATAATGATATATATAAATATATAAAAATATATAATATATACTGAAACTATTTAGAGTTGTATAAGGGGTGGGAAAAATAACAAGCTTTTGCTTCATCCCGCTCCTTTTCGGACATATGCAATTAATGTTTATAACACTTTATAGATATTGTTTTTTCTTCGATATGTTGTAACACACTTATTGTAGTTTTATATTTTATTTTACGTTTATTTTTTTGTTCGAAAGGAAAGAAAGAAAGAAAGAAAGAAAGGAAACATTCCCTTTTGATACGGTTCACTCGCATTACGTCAGTTACTGACCCTTGGGGAATGCAATCCAATAGCTCCGTGCTACAAGCGCAGAATGGAAGACCCTAGGGAACTCAAGGTAAGGGCCCTTAACAGGCCTTTCATCGGTCCACACTGGGGTGAAAATACTTGGGGCGAAGCAAGTATTTGCCCAACGTTGATAAGCTCAGGCCATGAGGCTGAAGCAATTGGGGCATCCCATCATGGGGCAACACTCTGAGCACACTAGACCCTACAAGGGTCCTTGACTGGCTCAAGAAGACAACATCTGTGCCTAAAGGGCAGGGACGTTATAAAACCTGACAAAGGTGAGGACCAGCCAGCCGCCGCTCGGATATTACCAATGGACACTGTGCTAGACCATGCCCAGAAGGAGGCCATTACTCTAGTGGAGTGGGCCCTCACTCCAATAGGGCATTCTAAACCCAAGGAGGCATAAGCCAGCGCTGTCGCGTCCGCTATCCAACAGAATAGTCTTTTCTTCGTAAACTGCAGCCCTTTAGTGCAGCCTCCGAAACACACAAAAAGCTGTTCTAAAGCCTTCAACGTAGGTGTAAGAACTGCTCATCCTCAGAGGGTAATGACGTGTGCTCTGAACGGAGTGGAGAGCACCTTTGGCACATAGCCGTGCCTTGGCTCAAGGACGACTTTACAGTAGTTTGGGCCAAACTCAATGCGTTCACCGGGAGTGCCTGCAGGTCGCCTACACGCTTGACCGATGCCAAAGCCAGCAGGAGGGCAGTCTTAAGCGAAAGGGGCCGTAGCTCGGCTGTCTGCAGAGGCTTGAATGAAGGACCTCTGAGAGCCCTGAGGACCATGAATAGGTCCCAGATTGGAATCGTACCATAAAATTACAATAAATGTACCGTTAGATCTATTACAGTTATTCACCGTATATAGTACGGAAACTTTCTGTAAACCAATTAACTGTTTTTCACCATAGCATTTTTACAGTCTTTTACTGTTAAAATTACGGTCATTTTTTTTACAGTGTAGAAGGGCCGAGAGTCTGTCCTCCCTGATTTGTCTGATGACCTGAGGGAGAAGAGCTACCGGGGGGAAGGCATATAAGTGCAAGCTGGGCCAGGAGGCGAAGAGTTTGACCTCTGCTTGCCCGAAGACAGTCCAGACCATCTGAACCATTTGGGGATGGAGTCTTCATTCCCCTTGAGACACTCTGCTCCGGGACAGCATGTCCGTACAGTCTGTCCGGCACCTGCACTGCCTTCACCAAACGGAGGTTGTGCTGTGCCCACAGGAGGACGCTCCTCGCCAGCTTGTACAGAGGGCACGACTTGAGTCCCCCTTGGTGGTTTATGTAGGCTACCTCCGTCATTTTGTCCAAGTGGACCAGGGCGTGATGCCCCTTCATGTCTGGCAGGATGGCCTTGAGAAAACTGCCATCATTTCCAGGCAGTTGTTTTGCCAGCACTGCTCCTGGCCTGACCAGGAATCGAATGCCAGCCTGCCGTTGCACAGGGCGCCCCAACCTGAGTTGGAGGCATTCGTTGTTTCCTTCTGGAGACCAACCCCAGATCTATCCCCAACTGATACAGTTTGGGGTGCTCTCCAAGGGGACAATACCTCGACACAGCCGTGGGTCACCCTGAGATTGAGGTGTCCCAGACTGCAAGTGTAAGGTGGGACACGGGCTGTGCCGCAAGCTGTTGCATTTTCCTAGAGTGTTCCGGCAAAAGCTAGGCACTCGTCTGTGCTGAATTGAAAACTGCACCAAGGAAGGATATACGTTGGTTGGGCGACAGTGAACTCTTCGACTGCTCATGCTTCGACTGGGCCAGAACAGGCCAGTCGTCAAGATAATTCTGCGAGCGAATTGGAGCAAGTAATCTTGTTTGATTGTTTCCAAGACCCATTTTGACACACCCGGAATGGCTTTCCAAAAGCCTGGCTTTGGGTGGTGAGGGGCTGGAGCATTTCGAGTGGGGGGACTGACGTTTGCACTGCTGTGAGAGGAAGACTGAAGAGGAGAAGTGCTCTTTTTGTGAAGGTTTTTGTTTCTTATTTTTTGGTTCATTGTAACAGCGATCAGCTGCTTGGGTGTGTACACATTTAGCAGGGCAAACCCAGCATCTGCAACAAACAACACGCCCTCAACGCCCAGAACTGAACAGGAGGTTGGGAGGTGAACACAAAGTCTCTTGGAAGGTGGTCCGGCCACAGTGGTATTAGCCTTCTCCTCCTCTCGTCTGACGCATCAGGACTGCTTTGGCTGCAACTCAGGATCCAACTCTATCTTCAGGTGGGGATCCTGGTGCTTGGGAAAGGGATAGCACTTGGCACTGCAGGAGTGCTGTCTCACCTCAGGCTCTGCCTTGGGTTGAGGCTGAGCAGGCACCGCTGCCGGTTTGGTGGGCTGCTGAGTCAACAAGGGCGGCTAGAAGCAGCAGCCGAGCTGGATCGCTTCAGCAGGAAGTGGCACATGGCTTGTGATGACTTCTGGGCCACGGTGAAACGCTCAGCAAAGCCGCCCACAGCAGTGCCAGTCCTGTGGAAGAAACTAGGGAGTCAAGGAAGGCTGTCTTATGTGCATCCTTGATTTCCATTTAGTTTAGCCAAAGATGGCGTTCAAGGACCACCAGATTGGCCATCACACGCCCGATCGCTTGGGCCATTGACTTAGTGGCATGCAGACCGAGGTTGGTTGCGCTACGCAGCTGTTTAAAAGCAGCGAGGTCTGGGCCAGTCTCATCCATTGTGTGGAGGAGCTTGTCCTGGCAAACTTGAAGCACCGACATTCTGTGGAGAGCAGATTCAGCTTGTCCAGCCACAGCGTAGGCTCTGGCCGCTAGAGTCGACATGGTCCTGCATGGCTTGGAAGGGTGGATAGCTTTGGCCTTACATCCCAGGCTGGCAGAGGTGTGGGATCGCTTTCCTTGAAGCACAGCGTGGTGAGACTCATGCTCTTGCAGTGAGAGCAGCTCGTCTTGAAGAGCGCAGCCCCAGCGTGGGCATGGCCCAGGCAGCCGATGCACTCATGGTGGTCGTTCGAGGGGTGCAGGGGAGCCCTGCATGTTGAACTCACTGAATGTTCTAATCACACTGGTGTGATCGTATGCTTTAAAGGTTTATTTATCAAATGTAATTTTTTGTCTTTTGGAAGCTGTTTAAATCCATTTTGCTCAAAAATCTGAGGGGGCATGTGTTTTATTGTCCCCACCACTTTTTTGAAACATCTGACGGCACGGATGTACCTAATACAAAAGAAACATCTCCAGTTTAGCATCTCCAGATTAGCAGTTCATTCGTTTGTGTTAAATTAGAGGTTATAGAAGATCTTTCTATTCATCAAAGTATTCTGAAAAATGTATTACTGTTTCAACAAAAATATTAAGCAGAACAACTGTATGCTGAGCAGCAAATCAGCAACAGAAATAAATTACATTTTAAAATGTATATAAAATAGAATAGAATAGTTTTTTTTAAATTGTAATAATTCTCAATTTTTCTTAAATTTTTTAAAGAAATTCTGGAAACTGGAAATGTGTGTGTTAACTGTGTGCTAACTGAAATCTCTAGACTTGATTGGATTAACAGTGCAAACATTACTTTTAGATACTTAACAGGGGTGCCCTGCAGCTGGAAGGAGGCTTTTGTTCCAACTCTAATTAAACACAGCTGAACCACAGACAGACAGGCTTACTGTTGTTGTAGCTCAATTGAAATCAAAGACAATATAGGAGACAGACCACTGTCTCTCAAAATAAGTGAGAGGAATCACTATCCCTTTAAGGTTTGTGTGAAGGTTTGACTGGTTTGCATGGCCCTTATTTTTCCATATGTAACCATATCAGTGGGTTTATATTTTTTTTCCCTGTATTATTAGTCACTACAGGGTTTGGGATTTTTGTGATGTCACAAGTTAATTGGTGTCATTATATTATTTTACTGTTGCTCCAAAGTAATTAGTCACATGACAGGTGATTTGATCAAAAACCCCTGAACTGACTGCCAATAAGCAAATATGGCAGATTTCAAATCACAGTTGGGGATACTGTAATGAAGCAAGTGCCTTTTGAAGTCAACGATAATGCAAATGGATAGCTATATAGGAGATCTGTAGGTATTATAGATCTCCTTCTTCCTACCTCTGAATACTGATTGTTAAGACAGCATTTTTATGGTTTCACACACAGCCTATAAAGTGGTTATATGAAAGGAAGTCCTGCATTCAGTTATTGTGAAAGGCATTACTTGACCTTTTTTGCCTTTAAAGCAGGGTTATCATTAATTAAAACTAAAACCATTAAAAAAAAAAAAAAACATTTTCATTATTTGAAATCAAATAAACATTAGCAGAAATAAAATAAAATATAAAACCAAACTTGTTTTTTTTCAGGTAGTGGCCAAGGCAACATTTCTCATTTTACAGTACTAAAATAACTACAAAAAAACAAACAAACAAATAAATAAATAAATAAAAATAGAAAAATATAGACAATATAACACATTTATGACAAAACACAAAATTACTAAAACTTTAATTAAAATAATTAAAATGAAAACAGAAAATATAAAAATAAAATCTAATTTAAAATCTTGACAAAAACAACATCAGTAATACTAAAATAACAATTTTAAAGGTGCATATGCTTTAGCCAGACCAAAATATATATTTTTAACCTTGTGCAAAACAAGAAACATTTAGAGTATTGTAAGTTTGGATTCGTGTTGAACATACTGTATGCTTGGCAAACAGTTTTTTGTAATATTTTGGTCAGGTAGATAGGAGCTGACTAGAAAATGCATGCCCTTGGGATTTACCAAACAAACAAGTAAATCCATTTGCCTTAAAATTACTTGTATTGTAACTAAGTTTTGCAGGAAGACCTTAATCAAAGAGCAGGATTGAGCACTCTACTTTTTATTTATGTTTAATATTTGGAGAAAGTATGTCATGCCACCCCCAAAGCTACACAAAAGAAGAGTTTTCTTCTCCTCCCTTTTTTCTTTCTTTCCTAGCTTGTTGTAAGAGGAAAAACTGAGAGAGAGGGGGATACAAAGAGTGGATTGTGTAAAATGGGTCTTGTGACAGTATTCAGGCAGCAAGGCTCCAAGTATAGAGTGATGTGGGGAGCAGAGCTCTGTGCGTGTGTGTTTGTGGAGGGGAGCGCTTATCCAGTGGCCAACTCAGGCGTAAGCTGTCAGGCCCAGGTCACGTGACTGCCGTTGTCATGACAAGCAAGCGTCATCCCATGTACAATGCTCAGCCGTGCAGCTCAGCAGACATTCAGAGGCTTAGCCTGAGCTCTACAATGAACTTACACTTCATTTCATTCTGATTCACAGCCCTAATGTGACTAATGTATTGTGCTTTATAAAGTTTGCAATATGCTGCAAAAAAAAAAAAAAAAAATCTTTTCTTAATCAGTATCTTGGTAGTTGACAACTTGTCAATTCATTTTTTTAAACATTAAGGTTTTATATTATATAATATATATTAATTAAAATCTTTTAATCAGATTAATTACATGATATGATGATATATCAACTTTACAATCACAATTAGCTTTAAATACTTATCCATTAATGTTTTTTACAAATAACTTATCCATAAACTTGAATTAAAATGAATTGACAATTTGCCACATATATAGATACTTACTGAGAAAAGCCTCAAAATGAAGATAATTCAAAGACATTACATTATTGTGCAAGAGGCTTACAGGCAGAGGTCGTGTTGACCGAATATTTTCCGTCATTGAATTTTTTTTTTAGCAGTGACGGAAAAATCTGAAGGCCGTCCGTTGTTTTGACAGATTACACTAGGTGATCTATTGTAACTTGTAACTGTAATTCCCACCCCTGTCCAGTTGGTGGCGAGGGCACTCCAATGTGACAGCAGAGTGTGGGTTCAGCCTCCAGAACAAAATTAAAACTGCCATGAGAAGTCGGCTGTGTCCGAAAGCTGAAAAATGCAGTCTTCGGAGGATGCATTCCAAGGTAGGAAGGCATCAAGGCATGTCCGAATCCAATGTTAGCTTCCCTTCCTGTCTCCTGCATGGAGAAGGGTCTGTCTGCATCCCGCAGTACTACAAACCATGCCCCTGCAAGTTACGCCTACTACTACAAGTTAAGTCTTCTGCGAACAACCAAGCGTGGATGTCATTGACTAAAACAATCTTTTGAAGTAAATAATTTTATGTTTTATGTATGAAAGTTTTGTAAGACTGACATATATTGCTTTCGAATCTTATGGAGTATGAAATAACAGCTATTAGAAAAACATAAAATAAATTATATAATCAAATTAATACAGACTCATAAGAGTTTCATAATTAAAATACTTTAAAAACGAACTTACAGCGTCTGGTGATCTATGTAACACAATCTGTATTCCTTATCACTAGGTGGCGATAGTGAAGCTTAAAAAGCGAGGAAAGTGAAGTAGAAGAAGAGCAGTACTAGTGACGACATCAGCGATTCTAGATATTCATGACCGACAACGTCACTTCCGCTATGCTCGCCGCCATTTTTGTGTCCGACATGGCAACGAACACAGCAGTGCATTATTGTACTGATGATCATCTTTAGCTTCAGCGTGAGCTCTCAAACAGAAACAAAACATTATTAACTATGATTGGGGCTCTCATATACATAACATTATATTTGTATACACTATTGTAATAAAATGTAAATTCTTTGGGCTTAGTTGCTGTGTTTTGGCGTGTTGTTACGGGAAGAACGCATCCACAACAGGAGCTACATTCTGACTACGTAACTTAGTTCAAGTTCATCTGTGCATGATTTTGTGCAAAATAAAAGTTGTAATGTGTTTTTGTATAAATATCCACAGTAGTGCCCCCGAGAATAAGGTGGATATATCTTGTACATAATCCATCGCCATACACCAGAGAAAGTGTTACCAAAAAATCTATTGCCTAACAAAAAATAAAATAACATAAAATACCTACATGCAAATAAGTCATTGGACAACATTACTTACTTTCTTTACATATAAAGAAACAAAATGCATGTGCCATGGGTAAATAAAATTAAATAGCCTCTGTACGGACAGTAAGGAAATGATTTTAATCAAACCTTATTGTTGATGAAAATTAATACGAGAACAATACAAGTGCTAGTTATAAAAAATAATGCATTAATGTTTTTGAAAAAATATTAAACATTTTTAATATTACAGTAATAGTAAACATCTTTAATTACTGTTTGAAATAACATCATTGCTGCTTGAGCTGCGCACGCTGAAGCTGAAGAGAATGAACACCCGTAAACTGAAGCGCTTTGCTAGAAGGTTAAACAACTAAATGGAACGCATCCTATATAAGATCATTCAGATATTTATTACAACTTATTTGCACAAAATCATGCACAGATGAACTTGAACTAAGTTACGTAGTCAGAATGTAGCTCCTGTTGTGGATGCGTTCTTCCAGTAACAACACGCCAAAACACAGCAGCTAGGGACAAAGAATTCAAGTCAACTCAAGTCACCTTTATTTATATAGAGCTTTTTACAATGTAGATTGTGTCAAAGCAGCTTTACATTGATAACTGGTACATTATTTGGCTGCACAGCAGCTCTTAAAGAATAGTGTCAATGCAGGCAGATCAAAGCACTGTTGAATATCAAATGTCAAAATTCACAACGTTTTATTACAGTATATACAATTATGATGTAATGTATATGACAGCCCCAATCATAGTTATTAATGTTTTGCGTTGCTGTTTGAGAGCTCATGCTGAAGCTAAAGATGATCATCAGTACACAATAAAGCGCTGTGGGTTATTTACCTTAACGAAACGCATCCTATATGAGATTAATCAGATATTTATACTACATAAATTTAATATTATGACTTATATCTGCACAAAATGACGCAAATGCACAAGTGAAGCTTGAACTAAGTTATGTGCTAATAAAAATGTTTAACTCGCTCTTCCCACAACAACGCGCTGAAACAATAACTAAACACATTGAATTCACAATGTTTTATTACAGTAGTGTTCTTTATAATGTTATGTATATGACAGTCCCAGTAGCTATTAATGTTGTGCATTGCTGTTTGGCTGCCAGTGGTCCCTTCTGATTGAAGCCAACCATTTATTCCTCCGATCTAAAATTATGTAAATGTAAGTTAACATTTACAGTACCTGAGATGTAAAATTGTGTAAGGCGCTAAGACTTTTTGTCAGACAATATAATTTGAAATTTTTCCTATTTCCATTTGTAATGTGCAAATTTTGTCTCTTCAGCCTCACAAACATTTGCTTAAATGGAACAAAACAAGCTATAATTTTATTCAAAATGAGAAGGAAAATTGGTTAACACTTTACAATAAGGTCTTATTTGTAAACATTAGTTAATGCATTAACTAACAATGAATTAGTTCATAAAAATGTCCACGTTAGTTCACAGGGCATTAACTAATGTTAACTTTTGATCTTAAAAATGTGTTAGTAAATGTAGAAATTAACATTAATTAAGATTAATAAATGCTGTAGAAGTATTGTTCATTGTTAGTTCATGTTAACTAATGTTAACTAATAAGTGTTACAAAAAATCTTGGTAACACTTTATTTTAGGGTCTTTTAACTAGTTGCTTATTAGCATGCATATTACTAGAATATTGGCTATTTATTAGTACTTATTAAGCACATATTAATGCCTTATTCTGCATGACCTTATTCTACATTCTTAATCCTACCCAATACCTAAACTCAACAACTAACTTAATAACTATTAATAAGCAGTAAATTAGGAGTTTATTGAGGGAAAAGTCATAATTAATAGTTTGTATGTGTTCCCTATACTAAAGTGTTACCAAAATCTTTTGCAATTTTAATTCTCAGGTCATTTTTTTAGATATTAAAACAGGCAGGTACAAAAACAATAAAGGTACTGATGAGAAATATGATTCAGTATATGACTCTGTTTATTCATCTTAAACCAGTTTATTAATTCCAGAATGTGAATGAGCATCTTCAGAGTATAGGCCCAAGAGAAAATATTGACACACCGTCAGTCAGCATAGAAAGAGATATCACATGACCTCTGACTATTATTAATGAATTAAGCCCGAAAGGGCATGGATATAAGCAGCAGTAGTCAAAAGGAATCTTTTTACTCAAAGGATTCTTTTTTTCTATAATAATACACTATGAGATTAGAATAAAACCCTTTAAGATGGGTCTTTAAAGCAGTTTTTCCCTAATAATGAATAAATTATTATTATTATTATTTTTTTATGAGTTGGCGAGGTACAGCAGAAACACTTAATCTTTCCCACACACAAACAGTATGACTTTATCTCCATTTAGGGTTTGATGGTGGTGGATGACTATCAGGCCTGGCTAACTCTAACGTTTAACCTTATTAACACTGAAGCTTCTCAGAGCACTGTCACTTAACTCCGGCTCTGACGCCAAGTCATGACTGAACCTGTCCTGATGAGCAGTGGATGCCAGATCAATGAACATTAGTGTAGATTTTTTCAAAATGAAGACTAGAGTCAGAATATTCTGGCCACACTTCAATATAATTAAAAGTGACAAAATAAAAATGAAGACAATAAAAGTGATCCATAGTGGTCAGTTATTCACTGAAAATCTTGACATCCACTAGCTCTCCTTGATGTGCCATTTAGTTGCAGTCAAATTACATACTGTCAAATTAGTGTCCAAGTCACTGGTATATGCTTTAAAGGATCCATATAAATAATAGTGATTTTTTTTTTTTTTTTTTTTTTACATTGCATAAAAACTAACATATCTTTTATGTTGTTTATATAGCCTCTAGGGTGGAAATATCTAAATATGAGGTAACCTGCATGAATTTGTTTTCGCTTTCTCTCATAGGTTGGTGTCATCCATTCATGCTGTTATGGCCACCGCAGCTGGAATCATCGTGGTGTCCTCGTGCAAAGGCAATGTGATTATGGACCGGTAAGTGGACCAATCCTGTTCCACACCTTTCACAGTGCACCAATAATGAGCTTTTCTGCAGCAAATTATTATATTGTCCTGTATCTTTGTGTAAAGGTAATGATAAAACAGATAAAGCAGCACTAGATGGTGATTGGTCAGTACAGTGTAGAAAACACTTATTTCAGTAACCAATTACAATTAAATTCTTTTAAACGATTTAAACAAATTTTTTAAAAGAAATACTTTTATTCATCAAGGACGCATTAAATTGACGCAGAAGTGACAGTAAAGACTTTTACAATGTTTAACAAATTTTCGGTCACACTTTAGTTTAGGGTCCAATTCTCACTATTAACTAACTATTAACTATGACTTTTGCCTCAGTAAACTCCTAATTACTGCTTATTAATAGTTAGTAAGGTAGTTGTTAAAGGATTAGTTCACTTTCAAATGAAAATTAGCCCAAGCTTTACTCACCCTCAAGCCATCCTAGGTGTAAATGACTTTCTTCTTTCTGATGAACACAATCAGACTTGTATTAATAAATATCCTGACGCATCCGAGCTATATAATGGCAGTAAGCGTTACCAAACGAGTATGAACTGAAGAAAGTGTCTCCATCCACATCCATCCATCATTTAACAAGTTATGAAGTAAAATATCTAGCTTCCACCAGACCGCCTTCCATATTCTACTTACGAAGAAAGTGTAAACTGGCATCGCATAAGTTGAATAGGGAAGGCTTTGGATGTAGTGTAAGCTTTTTGAACTGCTAGAGTTTTACACTTTCTTCATAAGTAGAATACGGAAGGCATTCTGGCAGAAACTAGATATTTTACTTCATAACTTGTTAAATATGGACATTTTTTTTTTTTTTTTTACACAAATGCATCGCTTCGCTTCAGAAGGCCTGTATTAACCCCCCCGAGCCGTGTGGAATATGTTTATGATGGACGGATGTGGATGGAGACACTTTCTTCAGCTCATACTCGTTTGGTAATGCTTACTGCCATTATAAAGCTTGGATGCGTCAGGATATTTATTAATATTTCTCCGATTGTGTTCATCAGAAAAAAAGAAAGTCATATACACCTAGGATGGCTTGAGGGTGAGTAAAGCTTGGGCTAATTTTCATTTGAAAGTGAACTAATCCTTTAAGTTTAGGTATTGGGTAGGATTAAGGGATGTAGAATACTGTGGTCATGCAGAATAAGGCATTAATATGTGCTTTATAGGTACTAATAAACAGCCAATATACTAGTAATATGCAAGCTAACAAGCAACTAGTTAATAGTGTAATGAAGGGTCAACAGAGTGTGGATCCATTTGCAGCTTTATTAAACACAGCAGTAGTACAGACAAGGGCAGAGCAGCAGGGGTTCACAAGAGATAAACAGTCCAGGTAACAACAAGATATCAGTCCACAGAATAACGCTCAGAAATGATCACCGCAGCAAATCAAGACTTCGCGAAGATGTGGTGTGTATGCGTGTCTTATATAGTGTGCGTGTGATGCGGTGCAGGTGTGTGTGCAATCAGTCCCAGGAGTGAGTCCGAATGGTGGAGAATCAGTATTCCGGTGATGGCTCCCTCCGGCGGTCCGGAGGATGAACTGTGGGAGCCATATTCATGACAAATAGTGAGAATTGGACCCTAAACTAAAATGTTACCAAATTTTCTTTTACAAAAAAATTCTGTTTCAAATAAATGCTGTTCTTTTGAACTTTCTATTATCAAAGAATCCTGAAAAAATGTATCAGTCTCCACAAACATATTAAGCCGCACAACTGTTGTCAACATTGATAATAATAAGAAATGTAGGCAACACTTTATAATAAGGTTCATTAGTTAACATTATTTAACTACAGTAGTTACGTGAGCTAACAAAGATTAATAAATGCTGTAGAAGTGCAGTTCATTATAAATGTTAATTTCAACATTTACTAATACATTATTAAAATCAAGAGTTGTATTTGTTAACATTAGTTAATGCACTGTGAAGTAACATGAACAAACTATGAACAGCTATATTTTTTAACTCATGTTAACAAAGATTAACAAATACAGTAACATATGTAATGTTCATAGTTAGTTCATGTTAGTTAATACGTTAACTAATGTTAACAAATTAACCTTATTGTAAAGTGTTACCAAAATGTATCTTGAGCAACAAATCAGCATATTAGTATGATTTCTGAAGGATCATGTGGCACTGAAAACTGGAGTAATGATGCTGAAAATTTAGCTTTACCATCAAAGGAATAAATTACATTTTAAAATAGAAATATTAAAATAGAAAAAAACGTATCTTCTTATCTAAATTTATCCTATCTAAATTGTAATAATATTTCACAATGTTACTGTTTTTACTGTATTTTTGATCAAATAAATGCAGCTTTGGTGAGCATAAGACACCTCTTACTTCACTTCTCTTAAAAAAATAAAAAATCTTACTAACCCCAAACTATTCAATGGCAGTGTAAATTCTGTTCTCATAAATTATGAAAATATAGAATTAAATTACAAAATAAAACCTGTTTAAATCCTCTTTCTCTTGTGATGTTGCTTTAAGAAGGCGGTCCATTAGACCCTACCTGCCCATGCCTTTGTTCACCTCAGTGGCCAATCACAACAGCCTCAGGGCAACAGTGCTTACCTCCTATTCTCATGCCACATCTGCTGACCCCTTTGGCTCCGCCCCCACCCCAAGGACAGAGGGAGGAGGAGATTAGGTACACGGAGTCCCAGGGCCACAGCTGTTACCTTCCTCTGCACCCTTCCTCCCTCTGCCCTTCCCTGGCACTAGACTGACACCTGCAATTTCAGCCTCTGCCACCTGTTCATGTGGGCTGGGTGAAATGTGTGCGTGTGTTTGTGGCATAACAGAGTAATCCATGGAAGGCACTTGCCAGGCAGGCCTAGAGAAACTCCCAACCACCCTGCTAATCCCCCAAAGGCTTAATAGTTGGCTTGAGCACATGCGCAGCCGTGATCCTGAGTGACAAGGAGCATCCAATGACACTGTGAGTGTTAAAGGAATAGTTCACTCAAAAATGGAAAATCTGTCATCATTTACTCACCCTCATGTTGTAGAAATAATTCAGATATTCAGACCTTTCACTTTGATCATATAGAAAGGAACAGCTTACATATTCTGCTAGATAACTTTTTGTTTTCCACCCAAGAAAGACAACAACAACAAAAAGAATCATAATAATAATAAATAAAAAAACACCTTAGATTTACACTATCGTTCAGAAGTTTGGGGTTGGTAGGATTTTTTCTTGTTTTTGAAAGAGGTCTCTTATGCTCCCCAAGGCTGGTCAAAAATACAGTAAAAGAGCAATATTGTGAAATATTATTACAATTTAAAATAACTTTTCTATTTCAATATATTTTAAAATTCCAGTGATGGCAAAGCTGAATTTTCAGCATCATTACTCCAGTCTTCAGTGTCTTCAGTCTTCAGTGTCACTTCAGTGTCACTCGATCCTTCAGAAATTAATTCTGTCCTTCATTCTATTATGCTGATTTGGTGGTCAAGAAGCATTTTTTTTTATTATTACTAATATTGAAAACAGTTGTGCTGCTTAATATTATTTAATGGAAACCATTAAATTACAATATTACAATATTTCAGGTCTCTTTGGTGAATAGAAAGTTTAAATCAACAGCATTTATTTGAAATATAATTTTTTTAAACATTTTTTATTGTAACTTTTGATCAATTTAAAGCATCCTTGCTAAATAAAAATATTAATTTCTTTTAAAAATCCATCTTACTGACCCCCCAGTTTTGAAAGGTAAGATACATGGGATGCATATGATATATTCCAAATCTTCTGAAACCTTTATGCATACTGTTCGTTGATATGTATGTATGTTAATTTGCATGTCTATGATAATAATTTGCCTATGGCCCAGGTTTTCGTGTACCTTAGCTACTGTGTTTTCGGTAACACTTTACAATAAGGTTCATTAGTTAAACATTAAATGTTGAAATTAACATTAACAAAGATTAATAAATGCTGTATAAGTGCAGTTCATTATTAGTTCATGTTAACTAATGAACCTTATTGTAAAGTGTTACCATGTTTTCTTTTAGTTTCTTAATATGAAAGATAAATAAAGTGCTTGAGAAAATACTATGTGAATCTTATATTTACCATATAATTGATTTATATCTCATCTGTGTTGCATATGAACAATATAGAAATGTTCCAGGTCAGTGTAGCAGTAAGCTCTCTTTGTGGTAATTAAAGAATTCACTGCTAATCACATGTGCAAAGTCTGTGGAACAGTGTCCCTTTGTTGTAGGTTATCCAAACACACACATACTTAGCTATCAAAAATGAGTACATATTTTTGACTTCTATTGTTTTTATATAAAGGTAATAATGAGTAAAGTCTTACCCTGCCTGGCTGTCCCAAAAAGAATAATGCATAAATAATGTATAAACAGCTTTTACAATTGAAGATGTCCCCAAAGGGACATTTTCTGCGGACAAATTTGTTTACAACTCTTTTCTTATATTTTCAAATTCATAAAGTATTATTTTAACTTTATATCCATCTATTAATAGATTTTTCTAAATTTGGACTATATCTGTAGCCTGTAGGCTATTTAAAATTGCCACTAGCTAATGACATAATGACATGTGGTAAACAAACATGACACATTTTAGCCACACCTTACAGAATACATTTTTAGGTTGTTGGTTTCAATCCACACCCTCACGAAGGCTCTTTAAGCTATTATGTCAATTATAATTTTGAATGTTACAGTTCTATTTTAATAAAGAACTATCAGCTATCAGATGATAAAATGGGTGAAAAAATGTCATAGCCTAGTTAATCTAATTAGTAAACAACCATTCAAAAGTTTGGGGTCGGAATTTTTTTTAAAAAATGTTTTTGAAAGAAGTCTCTTATGCTCACCAAAGCTGCATTTATTTGGTCAAAAATAAAGTAAAAACAGCAATATTGTCAAATATTTTTACAATTTTAAATCCCTTTTTTATTTTAATATATTTTAAAATGTAAGCCATTAGACTTCTGTCACATGATCCTTCAGAAATCATTTTAATATGCTGATTTGATGCTAAAGAAACATTTCTTATTATCAATGTTGAAAACAGTTGTGCTTCTTATTATTTTTGTGAAAACCGTGATACTTTTTTTTTCAGGATTCTTAGGTGAATAAAAAGTTCAAAAGCACAGCACTTATTTAAAATATAAATCTTTTGTATTAATGCCAAATCAATGCCTTTACTGTCTCTTTTGATCAATGTAATGCATCCTTGCTGAATTAAAGTATCAATTTCTTTAAAATAAGTTCTTACTGACCACACACTTTTGAAATACAAACTTTTAGAATACTAAAAAATAGTAAAAAGGTGTTTTTTAGAAGATGAGAATGAGCATATTTGTAATTTATTTGAAATCACTCCACACTGTCAACATGATTTGTTCACCTGTTCTGTTCATCTTCTGTTCCAGACACTGGCTGACCACCTATTTTGTCATTTGGTATGGCGTTCCCTACATGTCATATGACATCTTCGCCATGTACCTCAGCCATTACTATCGCTTCCGGGTCAAAGGTCACAAGGACTATAAAAGCCACTCTCTACGAACCGTCAACTCATTTGTGAGGAAAGAGTTCCTGCTGGTCCTCCATCACATTGCACTACTCACCATTCTACTGCCTGTGACTCTGGTGAGAGAGAGGACAGAAATAAAGGGATAGAGACTCGGATGAGTGATATGACAACCAATAATATGATGAGAGAGAGTAATGGGCCTTCTCAAATAACCACCTCCACCTATAGCCAGGACCAAATGGGAGGGAATGTAAAAAGGGGGATGCAGTGCTTTTGTGTCCATTAAGTACCTGATTCTATGAGAAACAATTACCTTAATAGCAGCTGTTACACTGTCAGAGTACATGCAGTGGGACAGACACACACTGGTGGAAACCTGGTCTTTTGTTTGGTGTCTCTGGGCTGTCAGTGGTGATATGAGATCACTTTACCCACGCTTCCATTATTCACACACAGCTGCTACTCAGATACCACCTCTCACACACCCTGCTTTGTGCTCCTGTTCCACAAAATGTCCCATGAAACATAAAGTCACAAACATGGACAAACAGATTTTGACATGCATGGTAATAACACAAAGAAGGACAAAGCCCCAGACCACCACAACAAAACATCTGGCTGTTATAAAAGAAATTTAACACTTCACTTCACTTATTTTTGAAATTATTTAATACATTACCATACAGTAATGTTTAGTAAGGCATTTTGCATGGGCAAAGAGGATGTATAGATAAATAAAATATAGATAAATATTACATAAACCATAGATTCCCCCCAAACAGTGTGGTTTAAGATTACACTTGAGGTTAGCTGGAAGGGTTCAGGTGGCTGTTTTAACTGGTCATTCTTATCTTGTTACATTTATACACACATTACACACCTTTGATTCACCATATCCAGCATCATGCATCATAACACAAACATATGATGTGGACCATTTGCAAAACTAGACAGAGAGTAATTTCTAGACTTTATCTGTGTCTGTGTAAACACCATTCTCTCCATATTGTCTAGTCTTATTTTTGTGTTTGCTCATGAGGGTCAGTTTCACTTTGTCTTTTAATTTAGTATTTCCTATAAGTTTATTTTAGCTTGAATTGATTTTTGTTTGATTTACTTTAGCCTAAGATTACTTGTAGAACACTGACAAGGCTGTGATCTAGAGAGCCTGATTTGTCACTAGGGTTGTAAATATTTTCTCTGACAGTGATTCATTTCAATTACGATTCTTTATTAATGGTGTAATGATTTATGATACATTAATAGTTTGATGTTTTTATTTGCTTATTTTAATCATTTTAAATGTGTTATTTTAATATACATTTATTAATTGTAATATACATTTTATTAATTATAATGAATATAAATTTAAATTCTTAAAAATGTTATATGTTTATAGTTAAATAATATAATAATAAATATGCCCAAATGTAACTGGAGGGACACTGGAACTAGATTGAGTATCTGGATTTTTTCAGAAAATAGGCAATACACTATGTTAAAATGTTTGGGGTCTGTAAGATTTTTTTTTCTATATATCAAAGCATTGTGATAAAATATTCCAGTATTAACAGTATTAAGCAGCACAACTGTTTTCAACACTTATAATAATAAATCAGCATATTAGAATTTCTGATGGATCACGTGACACTGAAGACTGGAATAATGGATGCTGAAAATTCAGCTTTGCCATCACAGGAATTAATTACATTTTAAAATATATTAAAATAATATTATTTTACTGTATTTTTGATCAAATAAATGCAGCCTTGGTGAGTGACTTCTTTCAAAAACATTTGAAAGAAAAAAATAATACTTGACCCCACATTTTGAATGGTAGTGTATGCATTTAATTTTCATTATCAGATTAATGCATTACATATTTATACCCTTATTGTTCACATAGGTGGTGTGTGTGCTCATGCTTGTGCTGACTGTGGTTTTTGGTCTCTTTGTGTACATCAGTTCTTCAGGAAGGACCAGGGTGATTACTTCATTGGCTGTCTCTTCCTCACAGAGCTCAGCACTCCTTTTGTTTCAGTGGGCAAAATCCTCATTCAGGTAACACATGCACACACTCTCACAAACTGATTGTGTATTTTACTCAGCTGTCCTTCACAGTGCTGCACAGGAGCTGCCAGTCAACATTTTTTTCTGTTTTCTTTTAGTCAAGATAAATGGTTAAATACAGAGATGGAAGTCTGTCAGTGCACCAAACAATCTAAGCATTCACACAGTGTTTCTGCTTTTAAAGTGAAAATCCATAAAATCTATTGCTAATACTTGCTTATGTTTCTGCTGTTGTTTTCCCACCAACAATTATGTGTGATAATACTGGAACATTTTGATTAGAGAAAGTAATATATAATAATAATTAATAATTTGTTTTCATGGGGTTTTCATGGGACATGGCCAAAAAAAAAGTAAAGTAAACCGATTTAAAATTCACCTCTTTGTTAACTTGTAAAATAAAAAGTTCTTATTATCAATGTTGAAAACAGTTGTGCTGCATAATATGTTTGTGGATACATTTTTTAGGATGATTTGATGAAGACAAAGTTCAAAAGAACAGCATTTATTTGAAATAGAAATCTTATCTAAGTGGTGGTATATGATGGGGACATAAAAATGTAGTGGATAACAGCATGTCCCTGCTAGATGAAGCATTCTTTGTCTCTCAACTCTGTATTTTTCCAAATAACTATTTTTCTGCTGATTCTTGGTCTTTGCTTATTTGGAGTGATTAGGTGAAATTGCTTTCAGACATGCATCACTTATGTGCCTCCACATGCCCCCGTTTGGTAGTCATGGGTATTACATTTCAAAGCAATCCCAGCATCTGTGGTTGAAGGGTTAAATAGGGTGAAACATGAAAAATGAAAATTCTGTCATAATTTATACACCTACATGTTGTTCCAAGCCTGTATGAATTTCTTTTTTCTGAGGAACACAAAAGAAGATATTTTTTAAAGAATGTTTGTAACCAAACAGTTTTGGTGCCAGTTGACTTCTATTGGATGGACAAAACAAACAAACAAACAAAAAATAACACTGAGACATTTCTCAAAATATTTTGTTGTTTTCCAAAGAAAGAAGTCATGTAGGTTTGGAATGACATGAGGGTGAGAAAATGATAAAAAAAAGGAGCGTTTCCGTTTGAGAAATCACTTTGTGTGAGTTGTGTATCATCAGATGTTCTGCAAACAGTTAATAGGTGGTCTGTGGGAATGTTGCTCTCAACTGAGACTACGTGACATTTAAAAATGATCATTCAAAGAATCCACCAATATAGTCAAAAGAATAGTTAACCCAAAAATGAAAATTCTGTCATAACATACTCCAGCATAAAATTTTGGTTAATCTTCAAAACACAAATTAAGATATTTTTAATGAAAAATGAGAACTCTGTCCCTCCACTGAAAGTCCAGGTAACTAAAACTTAGAGGATCCAAAAAAGTCCTAAAAGCATCCTAAAACTAATCCATATTGATTGAGTATTTAAATCCAAGTCTTGTGAAAAGTTACGATCACTTTATATGATGAACAGATTTAATTTAGGCTTTTATTCAGCCGCGGCTCCTCTGTAAGGGCAGGTGGGGCAGCCAGGGCCCCTACCAAAATATTCATCCAAACATAGATCTATATATACTGAATTGTAATGTCAAGTCAAGTCATCTTCATTTATATAGCACTTTTTACAATAAAATTGTTTCAAAGCAGCTTCACAGTGATAATAGGAAAATGAATGGACAGAGATTGTTTTGGCTTTACAGCAGCTCTAGGAAAGTTATCATCAAGCTAAAGTAAGTTTTTGATTGAATCACTTCCGTTGTAAAAATCATTAATTATTAACTTAGGGGCTGCCTAAATGACACCTTTTTAACTGAAAACAGAAGACTTTTAATGCGTTCTTGCTGTTCATTTACGTGTTTAGTCTTTAGGTATATTTGAATGTGTGTGTGCGCAGACGCTTAGTCTTTCTTTACAAAGTGACATCGCCAAATTACTTGTCTGGTCCGCGTAATACAGAATTATTAGTCGTTTCCGCGGATCCATGCAAACTGGAATCATTACACAGACACTACAATGCACTGTCTGATGTGATACTGTAATGTGTTCAGCATTCTGCAAAAAATTTTTTTCAGATTTTCTAGACGTATAAATTTTAAGTTGTAAAGTGAGCAGGATATATTAAAAATTTAGCGCATGGCATTGGCAGGCATGTTACATGTATCATGATGCAGGGCAGTTGGTCTTGGACCCCTCCCCAGCTCTACAGCGCCCCACAAACTTCCAGTGTAAAAATTGAACTGCAGCACACTCTAATTGAGAGCCATTGGGGCAGATTTGAAACTGCCCCGTTTATTTTCACGTTACCTTACGTAAACCTCACTCCAGACCAAGATGATATCAGTCCGTTTCAGCTATGTGTCTGCATCAGGTCAGTTGGCTAATACATTGCCCTGCTAAATAGTAGCATGTCTGTTCTTCCTATGTGGAGTAGCATATCAAAAAAATAAAAGTTTTAGTTTAAACGTGCTCATGTGAATAGCTTTTATATACATTTTTTTTCTGTTGTGTTTGTTTTATGTTTGTTCTGAGAATAGACATAACTTTGTTTTCCTCACTGGAATTCCTACACAACTTGCAACATTCTAAAACAACATTCGGAGGCAATAAATAGTACATCCAATGAGATTGTTCTAATGTGTGATGCCCACATGAGTTTCTGTGTTTACCATATGTGACGCGCTCTATGTATGTGTGTTAATATGTGAAAAAAAGCCTAAATTAAATCTGTTCATCATATAAAGCGATTGGATCTCTTCACAATACTTGGATTAAAATGCATGATTCATATGGATTCATTTACGTTTGACTTCTAAGTTTTGGTTACCTGGACTTTCAATGGAGGGACAGAAACCATTGAGGTTTCATTAAAAATCTTTTAAAGTCTTATGGGTTTGGAATGACATGAGGGTGAGTAAATGATGACAGAATTTTAATTTTTTGGGTGAACTCTCCATTATATTTAATGTTAACCCTGTTTTGTCCGCATCTTCTAATCTTCCTTTCCTCTTCTTTTTATTCTTCTCTGTTGACTGCTTCTTCTGTAGCTGGGAATGCAGGACTGCTGGCTGCACAAGGTTAATGGTGGCATGGTGCTGCTGAGTTTCTTCATGTGCCGCATCGCACTCTTCCCCTACATGTACTGGGCCTACGGCTCCCACTACGGCATCCCTCTTTACAGCGTTCCCTTCCATCTGCCGCTCTCCACCAACCTGGGCAACCTCTGCATCCTGTCGCCGCAGGTCTACTGGTTCGTCCTCCTCTGCCGTAAAGGCTTCCGACTCTACAAGCGTCAGCGGGATGCCCAGAACCAGGCCTCTCCGCTGTCCTCGCCTGAGCCTCTCTTGGATATCTCCAAGGCTGATTAGTGAAGGTCTTTATCTAGAACAAACAATCAACTGACGTCACAGCTGAAGGCTATGGCACTGCATCTACTACTGTTACAGTACAACCAAGACTTCATGTTAGACATACCCTTATCACTCCTCTTCATTTTTCTCTTCTCTGCTTTACTCCATTCCACGCACACACTCAAATTTACATGTACGACCGTTACAATGCCGCTCCACTGGATTTACTGCAGTGACCTCCAGGGAACATCTTTTAGGTCAGTTATCGAGGGCCAAGACCCTCTCTCTTCCTTCTCTGATTGGAGTATCTGTTACAGTTTGGACTGATGTCTTTGAATGTCATTGGAATTATCTTGTTACTTTTTGGTTATTGTTTTTGTCCCATATATGAAATTCTACCCCTGTGTGCTTAAAGTACAGAAATACACTGGTTTAAATGAGGGAAATTATTATGTGAATGGCTTAGCCATCATTATAATAAATTCATCAGATTAAACCCACAGTATTTCAGATCACATCCGAGCAACATTTCACATCACTTCCCACTCGCCTCAAAGCTCCGATCACATGGTAAGCATTTCCATGGCTGCAGTGCTGCTGTTCTTGTTTACAGCTCATTAGAGTTCTGTGAATGTGTTTGCACACACACACTGCCCTGCTGTGACTGTTTACACACCGCCCCACACATGCTCTGGAGGCTGCTAATGAATTCTGCTTCACTTCTGTGGGCCTTCTGAGAATCCGAAGTCCTCCCATCCACATGGGGGCAGTAGAGAGTCAGTCTTTCTGTTTAAACTAGGGATGGGCAACTTCGGTCCTGGAGGGCCACTGTCCTGCAGAGTTTAGCTCCAACCCTGATAATAAACTCACCTGCCTCTAGCTTTTTTGTGATCTGGAAGACACTGATTAGCTTGCTCAGGTGTGTTTGATTAGGGCTGGAGATAATCTCTGCAGGACAGTGGCCCTCCAGGATCAAAGTTGCCCATCCCTGGCATACACAGGACTCGAGTCTATAGGGGGATGGGGTCTTTGCAGGGTACAAAGAGTGAGCACATAACGCTTGGCATATCTTTTAGGCCACATTATGCCCGAAGGCATCTCCAGGCAGTAGTCAAAGCAATAACACAGGGGGCTTCAAAGCAAGGGATTGTGGGTAGTTGGATAGCTCATGTGAACACATGGGCAAGGATAGAAAAGTTGCATGCCACCTACTCTGAAAACTGATATTTGTATATCTAAAGGGCACAATACTGGGTTCCTGTGGTCTTGGGAAGATGGAAAATATCAGGGAATTTATGTTTGTGATTTTCATGTGTGGAACAGTCATTGGTAATCTTTAAAATTCATAATTTCAGTAGTCAATATATTTTTTTTTTGTTATGCTCAGCTCCTCGGAGGAATCATTTTTTCGGCTAAAAATCACTTTTCATGATTGCTATGTCTACTAAATAATTTCTAGAAAATTTTATTGAGTAATCATGGAAAAAGTCAGAAATTTGCTGGTCAAAAGATGTGAGAACCCTGGTAATAGTGTCGTGTTTGTGAGTGTGAAGTGTGAAATGCTCTTGACGTGGGGCATGAGTTTTCTATGAATCTTTCTATTAACTGAGCCTAAATTTTGAGTTGTAGATAAATAATTGTATTTATTTCTATATTGATGAATAGTGCAGCATAAATGGGTGATTTGCTGTTGCTTAGGGTCATTTTTAGGGATAATCTGTGGCGTATGAGAGCTTGTGTAAGTGTAACAAGGAACTCAGAAGCCTTTGTTTCAGGGCTTTTAACATAACCTGCAGCATCTTTCATAATACATTTAGTGAATGCTGGATGCCGTATGAATGCAACTAACAGTTGTAGATTCCATTAAGCACTTTTCAGTAGTGCAGAACTGTCAGATTAAAATGTTGCTCAGTACATACCCATGCACTCTTATTTAGTGTGTTTCTAAGACAAACTGGACCTAAAGGTTGCCTTTAGCAAGTGTGTTTGTGTGCGAGGGACAGAAAGAAGACTTATATAACAGTGTGTATAAGCTCCCAGCTCACTCTCTAGGAGGTTGAACGGGGTCTTTGCTGGACTGAAAGAGAGAGAATGCATGTTTTGCTCTCCATTTCTAAAGCTTTAGTACTTTTCAAAACTAACTATGCAGTCTTTCAAGCTGCTGCTTCTTGTCTATGGCAACACTATGCTTTCTTTAGTTTTGCTGAGATGGGATGCATTTGGCAGATGAGTTGGCCATATTAATCATAATGCATGTTATGTTTCTGATATTTTCATTTTTTTCAGTAGTATATCATGTCAATGCTTTTCTCAGTTGTTTTTCTCAGTTGTAGCATATGTTGTACGTTTTTCTATAACCAACATTAATTTCTCTAATTTTTCACTCTTTCATTTTCAGATTGTGTTTTAAAAGACATACCCATAATGTAATATATACACTATATGGCGGAAAGCATGTGGACACCCAACGAGCATTTAAAATCAAATCAATGGGCATTAATTAGGAGTTTGTCATTCCTTTGCTGCTATAACATCTTACATTCTTCCCAAACTGAGGAACAAAGTTGGATGCATACTATTCTGTTGAATATCATTGTGTGGTGTAGATTTGTTTTTACTTGAATTAAGAGGCCTATTGTTAATTATGAAGGGATGTCCACAAACTTTTCGCTGTGTAGTGTAAGCCTAGAATATATGAAGGTTTATATTCAGAGTTTTGAAATGCATGGAACATTATCATAAATCAATATATGTACTGTCCAACAGGCTTATTTATGCCACACTTAACCTTTAAATCATAGTGCAGTGTATAATGCTGATAATCAATTTTTTTTTTTTTGGAAATAATAATACAAGTCTAGTGTCTTCAAAGCCTCCTCTCTCAGCTCAGGGTTTGATAAAGACGTTATCAATTATTTAGAGATGAAAGATGAGACTGTGATTAAAAAGAATTTACATAAGACACATTTATAATTGAAATATTTTTTTCAACACTTTTTGGGTTTGGTAGACCAAAGATTCTTAGACACTTTTTATAGATAAGTGACATGTAGCTAAACTGTCTGAGACTCCACATCATTGCCTTTCCCTTGCTCAACATCCACACAGGATCAGATCTCTACAGGAATGGCTGTGAATATGGCTCAGGCAAACTGGAATTCTCTACTGGAATATTTGGCTTAGTTTATGTTGTTTTACTGTAAATTACAAACTGGGTGAATCTGATGAAAACATGTCCAGATCATATTTCACCCCCAAAAGCAGTGAATAATAAAATAAAAATAAAATGAACAAAGAAATTAACATGTTTAATTGTCATAAAAGAAAAAAAAAAAAAAAGGCTTATTGGTCATGAAATGGACTTCATTTTCTTAAATATATGAGCCGGACATGCTTTTAACAGGTTTTGTGAGAAGGGCAGAAGTTGAGAAATAAGAGGTGTAGATGTTCAGGATTGTTATCAGCTGCTCTGTTTTTTAATACATATCAAAACTAGACTGCACTCTTGCTGGTTTGATGGGTGCTTTGTTTGAAGCTTTATAGTTTACTGTAAATGGATGTAACAGGAATGGATGAAGGCAAATATATGCATAAAAGTCTGAGTATAGAAAATTGAGCTATATTAAATATTATAATATCTATAAAAGTTTTGTTTTACCCCCCAAACTATGTGTTGTCTGGAATATCATAAAATACAGTGCCTTGTAATAAAGTTGTGTGTGATATTGACACAAGCTCAGTGCACAGCAGCCCTGGGCAGGTGGTGTTTTAGGTTGTGACTGTCTCTGCTCACACTTTTGTTTTGTTCACAGTACATTACACAAAACTAAGAAAAATCTCTGCATCATCAGGCACAGTGTACTGTACACTTAAAGCCTTTATGCTAGTAGGTTTGATTTTAATTTGGATAAATTGTTACAGCTAACTTTGTCCTTCAAACATGCTTCTAAGTCTTAAAATTGTTTTAAGTGAGGTTCTGTATGCTTGCTGTGTTGTCTTTATATTTGCACTCTTAAAGCTAATTTAAAACAAATCTAAACTCTAAAGGTCTATAATGTTACCCAGTTTTCTGAACTGCATTCATTCCTCATGAAACAGACACAATTGGACAATGTATTGGCACAATCTTAGGCAGGTTTAAAGCCATGTTACACATCTACTCTGTTTAGATTTTTGCACGGATTGAGAAGCATCTTATCTTCCAACACATTCCTTGGTTGCATCTCCAAACTCAATTCAGCATTATTAACTCTTGTTTAGAGAAGTGGGAAAGGAAACTTTTCAGAGAACTGGGCAGTAGCCAGAAAGCATGTTTGCATTATCTGTTTCCTGCTGAGGAAAACTCATTTCCTTGCTATGTCAGCTTGACCTCAAAGCATGATTTCATTGTGATTTCCTAATGCACAACCTTTAGCACTCCCTGCCTCTTATTTTTGATCACATTTTGATTTTCACACATATATTGTATCAGATTTCATATAAATAGGTTTCTGTTTGTAGGGTGACATTTTAAGAACTCTCCTTTTAGAAAGGGGATACAGAGTGAAACTAATATAAACACTTGATTGAGCTTATTTTCTTGAAACTTGTAAATCCAAACACCACTTTGGAGAAAATAAATCTGATTTGGTGAATTCTTTTAAACTGAGCTGCCTTTATTTACTAAGCTGTGTGTTAACATTTCACTGATACACAACATAACACAGGCAACAAGTGTGAAAAAATCTGAAGAATTTATGACCTATTACACTTCAATAAATACTTGATACCACTTTTTATTTTTCCACAGACAAGGTGTAACGCTATACATTTTGTCTTACTTCGCTCAGAGCATCAACCAGCACAAAGGATGACATTTTCAGTACAATTATGTACAAATAGTTTTTCAGATCATCAGATGGTCTGAGACAGAAAGGTCAAGACATCACTTAAATTGTACAAAACTTCTGCTTGAGTTTGTTGTCATATTGGTCCATTCAGGCAACCGAATCTCTTCTGGAGGAATGGAACACCTCTTGATTAGTGGGAGAAAGGAAGATTGCACAATGTCCCCCGTGATAATGTCTTTCATTATACTGTGAGGAACACACAATAGTACATGGTAACAGTCCTGAAGCTGTTCATCTGAGGTAGTATTCAATGGCAGCAGAGAAAGCAGCAAAACCTCCACAGCCCAGAACTCCAGCTTTAAGACCAGCTAATGAAGAGAGGAACAGCTTTTTCATATTGTCCAAATAATAATAACAACCATATAAAATTACCACACATCTAAATTCTTTCTGTTCTTTAATCCCAAGTTGAAAAATTACCTCTGAATCCAATGGCACCTCCTGTAATACAGCCACTGTATACTGCATTTTTCCAGTCAGATTTTCCACGATGCTAGAAGAGAAATAAAACCATTCTTCACACAGAAGATCAGTACCGAAAAAATGGTCTTTGAAAAATCTTTACAAAACATCCTACAAGGAATGGATGAGTAGATAGACTGCTCAAATACAGAACCACTAGGTGACGCCATTAATCCATATTAAACTGATCAATATTAAGCAACATAAGCAAATGCAAGTACATTTTTTTTTTTGAATGAATTAGTCAAACTTTGAAATAGTATACTGCTATAATATTTCATACAGTCTACATCAGTATATTAAATATGATGGCTAGTTTTATTTAAGTGGATAGATAAAAATAATTGAAATTGGAAGTTTGAATATGCAATGCATTGTGGGAAGTAAAACACTAAATAACTGGTTGTTTTTAGACAGTGAATTTGACAGCTTTATTCTGCATGCATAAAAAATGAATATCATGTAAAACATACATTTTACATTTACAAATATAATACAAAAGTGTGCTATTTCACATGCAACAAAATGTTTACATTCAGCAGTAATATTTTAGAAAATTCTTCCTAGGACTGCCACCATGTGAAAATGTGTGTTTATTTAGTCTCAACCTCAGACGTCACCCCCACCGTTGGCTGAACATCTGATGCATAAGGCACACAAAACGGTAAACACTTCAGGAGTTTTGAAATCATCATCTGATTGGTTCAATTTTACAGGATATCCAGAAGATGTGCGTGTTGCGTTCTTTAAAGGTCCGTCTGGAAACGAAGCTGACATTTCACCAAACCCCCTCATGGAAGAAAAGCCATCATGTTTACAACTGTGACAATGAGCGTTTATCAGGAATCAACTCGACACTGGATTTTCAAAAGTATGTTAAGTTCTTGGCATAGACTTTTTACAAAGATGTCCAAGAGTTTTGCTTGAGGCACTTAGTCACAACGAAAAAAGATATTTTAACTTGTTTGCCGAATGGATATTGGAAGAGTATTATTTTTCAAGCCTTGCCGACCCTTTGCCAGCACTTGGAACAATTCCCTAGTGATCCAATTTTATTAACTGTGTGCCCTCTCACATCAATTATGAAAGATCAGGTAGCCGAAAAGGGGATATCAGCAGCATATGTGGGGTAAACATTAAAAAACAGACGCTGACATCGCAACTGGCTGATTCATGTCAGTCAGACAGCCTCTTGGGCAGTTTTTGGTCAATAAAAGCTGCAATGGAGTCCAAACCTTCTGCTGTCAGTCTGAAGGTCTGGTTACACGAGACTAGTGTTTATTTGATAGAGAAAAAGGAGATGACAATGGAATGTAGTCGGACAGACAAAATAAGACAATGGTACTCACTGATTCTATGAGACACTCCGTGCATGAAAACATTGCACCCACAATAGCAAAGTTTTTAGCATATGACATTCCTCTCTGCCCCATGTCTCTCAGCACCTCCCTTGCTGTGGGGGTCCTTAGGGGGTCTTTGGGATCAAGACCAACATTTGAGTCAATTCCGGCTGTGAAGACACCAAAAGCACCTCCCAACACAAACCCTAAAGGAGAGAGAAATGCTGAATTAGAGCTGTTGATTTTGATTCTGAATTAAATATAGTCAAAACAAAAATTATTCAGACATTTTTGATACATTTTTACTAGTGCGTGCAGGACACTATAGTTCATTTATGTAAGTGAGGATAGCAAAATAAAGTAAACTGTGACATATTATACCCCAAAAATTCTTCATACAGTGGACTACCAGTAAAATTAATAAAAATTTGGAACCAAAAATTATTCAGACACTTTGACCAGACCATGTTTTGCTTAAGTGTTATCTGACATAATTAAGATTATTTTTTTCTGACACAGTTTAACTCTTGTCATATTTTATTACCATTTTTAAAAAAAAAAAAAAAAAAAAAAAAAAAAAAAAATATAGTAACGTTAAATAAACTGTATTAATGAATGAAATGTTCAAGGTGTCTGAATAAATTTTGGTTTGACTGTATATTGATATAGGGAATATCGCTTGTCTTGTCACAAACCTCTCACATATGAATTATTAACCTATTGAGCAACTCAACAAATATTGGAATGTATTATATGGCTTTGCATTATTCAGTATTTTAGTATTAATGTACCCCAGAATGCCTAATACTTGAGTCTACAGTGTTCATTGATAAACTGTTGAACTGTCAAACATGACAACACATTTATTTGATCGGGTAACTATGCATATCAATGAAATACCTCCGACACATGCTATCAGTGATTTAAACGCGCAGCTCTCCATTCCCCTCTCGATCATCTTCTGCTCCTCTGTTTTCTGAGGACTCGGTAAAGCACCCATAACGGTCGGATTTAAGTCTTTAATCTGTCTTTTGTCACCAATAAGGTGATCCAAAAGAAGGCTATACTGTAGTGAGACATTTTCCACAGACGAAACAGTTGCCGATTGACCTGTAGTAACTGAGAGAGATGCATCCGTGCTCTTTGCGGGCGCAGCCATGTTAAAATGAAGCATGTTTCAGTCACGTTACGCGGACGTTAAACAAGAGCACATTCGTCAATATTCATACAAAAAACGACCAAATAACATAAATCACACAGCTTGGTTAGTTTTAAAGTCCCGTAAATACTCATAATATTATATAATATGTGTGTGTTTCCCACGCAACATTTATATAGTAATTTCCCATAATAATAATAATTGGTTCTGCAGATTCGACAGAAAGGGAGGTGACCTTTGCATTGGCACTGCAGTCAACCTATCACGACTGTCCTGTGACATTGAGCATGTTTTATTTAACGATAATGCGACTTTTTTTGTATTTTAAATCCTAAAATGATTTTCTTTTACGTCTACATAGATTACTAAAGACATTATTATTATTATTTTTATCTATTAAATATATATATTGCATATTATATACTACATATATTTACAATATTATTATTTCCCTATATCTTGAATAAACAAATATGTGTAAATTGTTTCTGACTCTCTCAAGCAGCTTAAATTCAAATATAAATCTGCTTGTAAATAATCTAACTACGCCAACTACAATACCCAGAGTGCCCCTCGTTCACTGCACCAAAATGTCGCGCGCTCCACCTGGCGGAGAAGTTGGTTTTGGCGCTCAAGCATCTTCAGTTGGTAGCAGCGGCCAGCGGCGCTCCTCGGCGTCAGGGAACAGGTGAGTAGGTGAATATTTTTTCTTGTTTTTCTTGTCTCGGAGATTATATTGTCATTGCAGTGCTTCTGCTTAATTCATTTTATCACCTCAAGAAATCATTTATAGTCGTCATTTGGAAAAACACTGTACTTACCCGCACTTTTATCAACGGATGTTGTTTTCGTGTTGCGCGCGTGAGTGAATGAGCTGCTGTTTTTAACGGTGACCGCTGTCTAGCTGATGTGCTTTCTCACCTGCCCTTTAGTGTGATAAGGATAGCGATTCAAAACGCACATATATTGCTTTTATTTTATATTATTTCCGCTTGATGACTTCTCTGGATAGCGATACAGTCAGCGGTGAGATACTGCAGTTGTTCTGTCATGAGAGCTGTGTGAACTAAAGACACAAGACTCCAGTCACTGCGGAGATGCATTGACAGGAATTAGATGTCATATTTAATTTATTTGAAAGCGTATTTTTAAGATTCTACTTGTTTATTAAGGGAACTGAATAGTCTATCTATCTATCGTGTCTTGTGTGTGTCAGTAATTTTCGGGATTTCGAAGAGTCTCGCGTTAACTGTTAACTTAAACTTTTTAAGCAAAACACTTTTTGTGGTATACTTGATATGTATATATGTATAGTTTGTCGATGTTTTCCGATGTGGGTAATGTCAGGAACAAATATTTCCGCCCGTTCAAATGGTCGGAAATGGGAACGATCGAATTTAGGTTTAGAATATTTATAGGATTTACAACAAGTTAGTTGTGTTTTGAAGCACCTCTAGTCTTCTCACCATTTGTTCTTGGTTAGAGTATTGTGCAGCGATAGCAAAAGTTCTTGTTTTTACTATGGGCGTCTGTGAGAAGTTGCTGTCTGAATTTTAATAGATCCTCAAAGGCTTATTAAGTGCTCACACACGCATTATGATATGACCACAAAGCTGCTTTTTACTTCTTGTTTGAAAACATTAAGGAGACTGAAAGGAATCGTTATGGAATTGTAAAGCACCTAGTTCATCATGCTGTCACATGTGCATCTTGATGGCGTAACTTAGGCCTAATAATGTTGGTTATTTTATTTTCTAGCCATATTGATTAGTTTTGTGATGTTCCTTATGGTTGGAACGTATAATGCAAACTTATGAACTAAAAGGATCTTTTACCCATTTGGAGCACAACCATTTTTTCTAGTATATCAGAACTTATAATGTAAAACGTTAAACAAAATGTAGCCGTAACAATATAAAGTCCATCACTTTTTTATGAGACCTTGTGCGTCAGAGTGAATCAGCTTTCATAACTACAGCTTTGCATACAACCTTAGAATTAAACTGAACTACAGATGCCCTCGACAGAGGAAATGTTTAGACTTCTATTGCATCTTAGTAAGTCAATCAGTCCTGGGCATAGTCAGTCCTCCAGTGTGATTACACCGCAATAGAAAAAAAACCCAATGAAAAACAAGTCATATTTCATTCGAAAACTTTCATACTTCTCCTTTGACCAACCAAAATAAAGCTAAAAACAGCCTAAGTAAAACTTCCCTAAATCACCCAGTGTCTAGCTATTTGTAGGTAATTACAGCCTCAAGTTTTTTTTCTGGGTAAACCATCGAAGGAAATAGCAAGTGTGTCTCTGGCATAGACAGCTAAGCTCTCTAGAACACACTGCCCTAGATAGAGTTCTCTGCATCTCTGAGTCTATACTGCAGCAGTTTGATAAGAATAAAACCCTGCTGTCTCAAATGATAAGGTTAAATGTCTTTTGCTTTTTTATAATGTGTACTAGAGTGTTTTTGTGAGATGCAGGGTTTGGTGAGGTCATACCAGCAGGTGTTTTGTATAGTCATATAGACCTTGACTGATACTTAAAGTATATCAAAATCAATTGATAATTTAGAAAAGCATTGACATATCATATCATTATATCATATCCTCATTGCTCTAACAAAGCACACATTTACAGATGAAATGAAGTCACTATAAATAGTCTTTGGCCTCTGGAAAATAAGAATGCTCCGATCGATCGGCCACAGATCAGTATCGGCTGATAATCACATTCTGTGAATTGATCGGTAGTCACTGAATTTGACTACAGTAGCATAATAGGAAATTAAAAACATTTAGGCACTTGTTGGGTAAATATAAATGAGAAGATCTGAATATATGATTTGGTTCTGCTATAAAAAGTTATACATGAACCATTAGTTCTTATGTTGCCTGTGTGGTTGCTTGAATGTGAGTGTGTAAAGTCTAATTACATTACATTAGGGATGTTGCTTACACAGCAGCTCAGCATCATACATCCCACCGCAACACCACACTATGTCACAGCTCTGGTCTAATCAATGAGACTATTAGAAGAGAACTGATTCAGTGGAGTTATTTTAGTAACAGGGATGCTCAGCAGCATTTCTCTACAATGTCAGTTCTAAGCCTGAAAAGAGTGGTGACTTAAGTAGGGCTGCAACTAACGATTATTTTGAAATGTGTTATTTTAGAAATGGGTTATTCACTAAAGTGACGTGACGGCTGATGGTTTCGTTGCATTTATTAAATGTGGTTTACTCATCTTCTTAATATGAAATAACATTTCTGTTCGTGACTGGTGCTGCAAACTCATTTCAGATGATTACATAATGTTAAACAAGACTAAACTTTAAAACCTTAAAATGATAACATTTCTGTTTGGTGTGAGACACAAAAGGTGTTTTCTCCTATGCAGCGACTGACAATACAATCATAAGATACACCAAAACACAACATAAATTCACAAATCACATCAATTTTATATGTTCGCTGTACTCCAAATCTTTAGAATCCATATGTTTGCAAGGAACAGATCCAAATTCAGCCCTTTATCCAGTGATCTTCATCTTCATTCTCACCAGCGACCATCACGGTCAAAGCCCGCGCTCGTTATGATTCAAATTTGAAAGTTGCGCCCTCGAGAAGCGTTACGACATGGTTTATGGCACTGATATCCAACGCTCACTGGCTCTCACCTGCTTCGTCACAGATTGCGACATGCAGAGGATTGACATTTGAAATGAGTGCGTGCCTTCAAGGAGAGAAGCCGTATTCATATTTTCATGGATTAATAACTTAAATTCTGCTCTGTACCCCATAAAAAACTTTTACAGCCAGAGAGGACTGTGACTGCAGCTCATCATCATTTGAACTACTTTTGGTACCACTTTTGACATTTTCGCAATAAATAAATTATTGTGATCACGCTTGTTTGTCTGTTATTCTTTTATTTATAACAGTATGTAGTTTTAAGAAATGGTTATGGGTAGGTTTAGGGATAGGCGTAGGATTAACGGCTCAAAATATAATTTTAATGCTATATTGTTACTAAAATTGTCATTTTCCTACACATTTCTGTCCATTATGTTTTATTCTTTTAATATTCTGTGTAAAATGGGTATGTTTAGCTTTGGGGTGGGGCTTAGGGATCTTACATTTATCTATAAAATGAAGGGAAATTATACATATATCTTTATGACATGAAAGGTTCGTAAATATTTTAAGTTTTTTCGCTGTAAAACGTAATAATGCTACGTTTAAATGCTGCCAATACGTCCATATTGTACGTTTCAGCACCTATCCAAATGTACAAAAATGTACGTTTTGTGTCTTTGAAAGTTACGTATTAATACCTACGTACTAACAATAAGACCAGGCTTCCTTATCTGTAAATATTTTAAATTTGCAGGAGTATTTCCATTTTGCATAAAGGGTCATTCTGAAGTCACACTTCACAGACTTCATTGAAAGAGCACTAGTCAAGTCAAGTCAAGTCACCTTTATTTATATAGCACTTTTTACAATGCAGATTGTGTCAAAACAGCTTTACAGTGATAACTGGTACAGCTCTTAAAGAATGCAGGCAGATCAAAGCACTGTTGAATATCAAATGTCAAGTCAAATGTCAAGTGTCCCCAACTAAGCAAGCCAAAGGGGACAGCGGCAAGGAACCCAAACTCCAACAGGTGACATCAGGTGGCAAACTAGCTATGTTTCATTTCCATCCACCTATTTTCATGCGCATTTTGGGATATCGCATAAAAGATGTTTGATGGAAATGCCAAATGCGCATAAAAATGCGCTCAATTGAGGAATATACAATACATTTTTTATACAATAAGAAGACTTACGCATAAACTACGTTGGAAACAAATTTACTGAATATATCCCTCAATGCGCAACAAAAAACTCATGTGACTTTGCCTCAACAGTGTATGTGATTGGATAACTGGACTTACCAGCGGGCCAATTTCATTGCACACAACCTAAAAATTTGGTTTAATCATTTTGAAATGCCTGAGACAAAGACTGCCATCAAAATGATTTGGTTTAATTCCCTCCCTGAAATGTCTCACATGATTGCTTTCCCAAACACCAGGCATCTGAATGCAAGATACCATAACAGCGTTTGTGTTTCATCTGCACTCTCTGAGACCCAAGTCATTTATGATGCAGGAAAATGGAGCCACAGTGGCTTCCCCAATTGCAGCAACTTCCATTTTTATTACAGATATTTTGCACCAATTTCCCAGGAAGTTATGATTTTGTTCTCTTGAATGCACGCATAAAGCTTGCCTCAGTGTGCTGGCAAAAGTAATGATTATAAATGTATCGGGAAAAAACAGATGGAGACTGTCTGGACATTTTAATAATTTAAAGCTTTCTGAGTCAATGTTGGCGGCAAAGATGAAGTTAACGATGCTGGCTCTCATCTCTGCAGTATAGTGGATGTGTCTATAGAGAGAAAGGCATGTTAAGATAAACATGTCATGCAGTAAGCGCTGTATTAATTTTAACTTCCACACTCCGCATGGACACTTGGATATGCGCCTAATAATAGCACACATTTATCTAGGTTAACATTAAAGTTAGAGCGAGTGGCTAACATTAGGCTACTACTTACATGTTTCAACTTACTCAGTTTTGTTCTTAGTTTTTGTTTTCATTGACTTTCAGTTTGTTTTCATCAGTCACATGGGTCTTATGTGTCACATGTGTGTTCTTTGTCTTAGTTTCCTGGCAGTCATCAGTTGTCATATACACTCATCTAATCATCACACCTGTTCGTTATCATCTCATTATCACTGTGTATTTAAGCTCTGTGTCACCCTTCAGTTGTCTGTTGTTGAATGTGTTTATGTTGGGCACACTGTTACACCTTTTCGCCTGCTTTTGGATTAAACCTTGTATATATTTTGAATCTGCCTTTGTCTGTCCTCATCTTCATTTGGTGACAATGTGTAATGTACTAGTTATTTGCATCTACATACACTATGCATTATCTAGGGGTGGGCGATCTTCTGAATCTGAATCGTGATCTTCCCAATTTTGAGATGTACAATTGAGAATATCCAGACTGGAACAAGCCTATGGACTTATATTTGCACAATTCAAAGCACAGTATTGCATTAAACAGTCAGTTGTCAAAATAGTCATTAAACCCTGAGTTAAACTTTAAAATACTACATAGTCTTCACTGTATGAATTAAATATACATTGATTCTTGTATTAGGCTTTAAGACAGAATGCATAGATCTAATATAATGACACGCATCCATTTTCTTTCCCAACTGATTATTCACTTAAAGGGCTAGTTCACCCAAAAATGAAAATTACCCCATGATTTACTCACCCTCAAGCCATCCTATATGACTTTCTTCTTTCAGACCAATACAATCAGAGTTATATTAAATAATGTCCTGGCTCCTCCAAGCTTTATAATAGCAGTGAATAGAGAATGAGATTTTGAAGCCCAAAAAAGTGCAACCATCCATCATAAAAGGCCATCTTAAGCAAAGCAAAGCGTTTGTGTAAGAAAAATATCCATATTTAAAACTTTAAAAACTAAAATAACTAGCTTCCGACAGACGGACGTTTTAAAATAAAGCATGTCCCACAGTAGACTGCATTTTACGACAGTCATGTTACATGATTTGACTGATTTGGACTTTAGGTTTAGGCTTTTAAGGAGGGGCGAAACCACACCGCATTTAAAGGAAAGGAACAGCATGCATCAGAGTGATCTTTTTATCTTTTTTTAAAAAATAATTTTTAAAATAAAAAATACTTTTTCACAATTGTTTGAAGTCAAAATTGAAACAGAAACTAAAATTTGATTCATCGCACAGCCCTATACTGCTGTTGAATTGTTTTTCAAATGCGTCACCATGCATGAAAGACATAATAGGGACACATGATATAATTTGGCCAGCCATCTAGTAGGCAGTCGTTGCTGTATTTTAACATTATTACGAGGACATAAAAAAAAGTAGATTGTGAAAAGTAGATTGTGAATATCTTCAAGATCGATCATGATAGAAAATCATCAGACCGCCTACCCCTAGCATTATCTATCACTGATTATGTGACCTGGCAACATCAGACATGTTTAGTTGTCAGGGAAACTGCATGCGATGTGTCACATGAATTCAAACAAATAAACAATAGATTAGTCTGCCAGGTCTGAAGAGAATACTGACTCGATATATATTCTTTGCTGTGTAAGGCAATATAATTTAAAAAAAAAAATAATAATAATAATTTTGTGTGGCTATCCTAGTGCATTGTTAGTGCAAGAGGACACACAAACAGGGTGAACTGATCTGATTCGCTGTGTTTTGTGATTGTGTCACGTCACACCCCATTGTCATGTTCATTGTTACATGAATTGCTTGTCACTGGAATCTTCGAGTGTCACACCTGGTTAGGACATAGTGTTGGACTTCTCTGAAAACCAGGGAAGCCTGTTTTGACTTTGGAGCAAGAGACTCACTTTATTCATGACCTGTTTACAGGCAGTCATTCAGTCCTCCTCCTCTGATCATATTTTCCCCTTCTCTCTTGTTCTGTGGCTGCTGTTTGGTTTGTGGGTGGATTAGTTTAGCAGTACCCAGGAGGACTAAGGGCTGTGACTCTAATTGCAGACATAAAGACAGCAGGGCGATAGGATATGTTCCAATTTACCTTTGTATCTGGATGGACACTGTATGCGTGAAACCCTAAAAATTCATCCAAAGGTACGGTATCTGAATCTCTTTCCAATCTGATTTTTCACTCTCAGTCTCAAACATTTCATTAGACTACACTTCCCACATGGTGATCCTGACGTAAACACCACTGATGTTGTCACTGATACTTTGCTGTAGATGGTTTGCATTTTTTCAAGTACACACCCTTTGGCTGCTACTGAGAATGATTGTTGCACCAGCCTCTTATGTTTTCTGTGAGTTGGCAGATGGAGGTGTGTTTTCAGTCTATCTAACGCTGCTCATTCATTCTGTAGGTTGTTCCTTTTCTGCTTTTAGGAAATAATCATCCTTCCACACTACAGAGGAGTTTGGGATAAAAGGTAACTGACCCTATTAATGAATTTGTTTTGTGAACATGTTTGATGATGGTGATTAGGATAATGACAGACTGTACTGTAGTTCAATGAAGCCTGTTGCATTTTGACTTAGAAACTTAAGTGTAGATTTTTGAAGAACAGACAGATGTGTTCTGAAGCCGAATATTTGAAAGTGCAGTCGAAGCGCATTTGGCAGGTCTGCGTTCAGACGACAGGAAATGGACTGCATACTTGCTGTGTAAATCTCAGTCAGCCTGGGTAACTGTGTGGAATTTTTGTCGCTACATCAGATAGTGAAATGCCACAGCTAATTTCATACAGCCAGTCTTGAATTTTGACGTTTCTTGACCCTTGAGGAAAGCAGACAGTGTTTTTTTTTTTTTTTATTTTAAACTCAGCATACAATTTTATATTATTGCTGCTTTTGTGTTTAATGCATTATAATTTGGTATATTACTCCAGAATTCACTTTATTTTTTTAAGTGTTACAACTTAGGTAAGCAGAAATGAGAAATATCAATAGTAGGAAAGACAGCTGGTATGGAGTGGCTTACATTCTAGGCAGAAAGGACATTACCCTACAATGACAATCTAGGATAGCTGTGTTTGGCCAGTTTTCATTTTTGATGAGTTAGTACAGGCTTATTTGTTATTTGTGTCATTGTGTGTGTCATTTGTGTGCCCAAAGTGAAGTAATTGTTTGAATAACACCCTCTAAAAGACATTGTACATCCATAGTCTGTCCTCTTTTTATGTTCAGTGATGGCTGTCATTCAGGAAGATTCAGCTCTTAGGAGCCAAAGTTTGTATTGTATTGCTGTAATCTTTTAGAAATAATGTAAAACGCATGCAGTAGGGCTGGACGATATGAAATCAAAATCTCAATTAATTGAACATTTTACCTCGATTACAAGTAATGAATGATTATTTTGTTTTTTGCTTCTTCTTTTTTCTTGCCCTCATAGTTTACTGACAAGATGTGTACTGTAAATTTGCTTAACTATTAAAGGTGGGATATTTTTCCTAATGAAAGAGTGCTCTGACATAGCTCACTTTCAGCAGTTATTTTATCGATGGTTCCTAACATTTCTCACAGCTGACTGGACGGGGTGGAGTCACGTGACTGCACTTGCGGTAGTATGTTTTTAAAGGGTCATGAAACCCCCTGTTTCAGCAGCATTCAGTTCTCACCACAGTTTTGAAAAATGCTACAGAAGTGGGCGTGGTTAAGCTGCGGAGTGGAGGGGGAAGAGGGGAGACTGTCTGAATCAGAAGCCGTTGCTGTGTTGTCAGTTTTATTTTGCTCTCATTAAAAGCATCAAAGCTTCCCACAAATGCAAGCTGCAAATTACCATTACATGCAACACAATATACACATGGTTTTTGCTATAATTTAATGCACAAATAAATGCACAGCCATTTGTATTTTGTTCTCTGCATCGAATACATATATGCACACGCTGTTGCATCTTTGATAACTTTTGAGACTTGTTTTGCGGCGTTTTTATGAGCCGTTTGATCGGTTAAAGAGCTGTAAAGACCGGTGACACTCACAGTGTGGCTGAATCATGTTTGTGTCATAGACACAGATATTGAAGAGAACTTGTGCAACGCATTAATGCATCTCTCACTTACTGAATGCGATCTCACGGTTTGATTCGAACTTATGCGACGCAGAAACTCTTACAAAGCAAAAACAAACACTCGTTTTTGATCCATTAATGCATCTCGCTTATTGTATGTGATCTCACTATTTGAAGCACCTGTCAGAGGAAGTCAGCGCGTGCTGTCATGAATTAAGCAACACGTCTTCTCATAGGATAAGGGCACGAGACACTGATGAGTCATCACCGTACTATAGTATGAGAAAATGTCACATCCTATGACGTTGACACAAAGACTAATTTAAACCCGGAAGTTGAAAATTGTGCAAAAAGGTTTAAAATTAACTAGTTTTCTCCGACATTCAAAACTAACGGATAGTAACATTGATTTCTATGATGTTCAATACACAAAACTCATAAGAATAAACAACATAAGAAAATTACCTTGGTTAGAGGTTCTGAATTTCGGTTTAGATTACTTTTCGATTAATCGTCCAACCCTAGCATGCAGTAACATGCAGTGAATCAACAAATAGGGCATGTGATACAAGAGGTTAGGGATGGGCGATATGGCCTAAAATCCATATTGCGATATACATTGCAGCCTCTTGCGATAACGATATATATTGCAATATATAAATTATAATAGAACCATTTCAGAACAGGTTACATAGACCCTTAGGAAAGCCAAACTGCTAAATATATATATTTTTTTAAGAAATAAAGAAACGTTGTATGTCGTTTTGAGAACATTTATTGTGCAAAAGCAAAACTGTAATTGCACCTCATATCGTGGATCAATAGCTCTGATCATGGCTTTAAAGCCGCGTCTCTCTACCGTTTGAAAAGGGACCATGTCCTTACACAAGTAAACAGTTATGGCCCTGGTAATTTCAATCCATTGCGGGCTCTTCCTAATATAAGGAGTACCTTTTGAAAATGACTGTTGGATTGAGGTTTGGATCAGTTCCTGTTTTTTCTGTCCTGCGTTCTTCGTACTGGATCTTGCGGTTGGCTGCATTGCCTGGCAATGCTGGTATTCAATGACATGTTTAGTTTTGAGGTGGTAGAACAGATTAGTTGTGTTACCTCTCTTAGCTGGAACTTTTGCCCCACACACTCTACAGAGTATATTTTTCTGCTGCTCGTCAGACGGCTTAAATCCAAACCAAGTCCAAATAATAGATGTTGCACCGGTCTTTTTCACGAGCTCCTCTGTTTCGCTGAGGCTTTCAGCCATGTTTATTCAAGATGACGAATATGATAATGCGTTGCAGCCGGCTGCAGCTCGTGGCTCTAAATTTCGCGGGTAGATTGCGTCATCAACATGCATTATCGCGTGCAATAGAATTAAAATCTAATACATTATCCAAATACGTTTCCAAATACATTGTAAACACAAAGCAGCATTCATTGAAATGTTAATGATTGATATGCATGTGAATCCTTTAGAATTCAGTCTGTGTGTAGGTCAGATGAGGTTAGTGTTTCAAAAAAAAAAACCCTAGTGTAATTTGTGGAGTGTTTACTCATCCAGTGCTTTGACACCACACATACAGGAAGCTACACTCCATAGGGACTGCAAATCTCTGAGAAAGATGAACGCTGCTGTGAATACTGCTTGAGCATTTTGATATATAGCTAGGGGTGGCAGTGCTTGAAGTGGAAAAATAAAAGTGCCGGTACCCCCGATGCTCAGTTCAAAACAAGTTACTGGAGAAGGGAGGGCGTGGCGGGCTTCTGTCGGAAGTGCCGGTATGCAAGGAAAACTGGCGATACGATAAAGGTAAAAATAGAGAAGTGCGAGTACTCCGTACCGGCATGTACCGGCCCACTTCACGCACTGAGGGGTGGGCGATATGGCAAAAAATATTCTCATTATTTTTCTCAGACAAGATCACGATCCATGATCTCTTCTTTTTTATGTTGGTTTTTAAGACTATTTTGCAAGTCACTGTGCAATACAGCCAAACTAATTTCCCTATTTTATTAATTTATCCTTTTAAGGTAACAAAGTAAAAAAGAAAAAAGTAGAGGTGGGCGATACGACCAAAATCTTATTATTATACTCATACACTATATTATACTGAATACTGATACTAATTTACTGAACTGTTTACATTCACTTAAGATATAAATGACTGTGTTTATTTAAAACTTGTGTGTATTTTTTGACATTTTAAGTGCAATAAGACACAAAAGAGAACTTAGTCCAGTGTCAGGCTTAATACAAAGAGCCGAAGCACCGATCACACAGAGTACTTTTTTGTGTTTTAAAAACATGACATGCAGTGGGATAGAAAAAAAACCCTACAAAGTCTATAGACAATTTTTTTTTTTTTTTTTTTTTATAAAGTTGAACTTTTAACTTTACATGGCTTTCTAAACATGCGGCTCTCTTGTGTGGCCAATAATAACCAACTGCAGAACTGCAGCACCAGGCCAGCAGTCTCAAGACCGTTGTGACGCTTATAGCATCATTAAGAGTAAGTTTAGTGGTTGGGTGGGATTGTGAATTCGTTGAGGTACAGCTTATAGTTATAGTGAAGGGTAGGGTTAGTGGTTGGGGCTAGATACGTGATTGTCAGCACCACCCTAACATCCGGTCTGACGTTGCTGGCCTGGCGTTGCTGTCCTCAGAATGCTGTGATGTGTAGTACTGCGGTTCTGCAGTTAGATATATCTCCAAGTGCGAGACGTGAGTGCAGCTGTCAAATATGTCCATCTAGTGCATGGTTTTCATATTAAACAATGGAAAAGCAGCATAGAAAATTCTGCGTGAACAGCTTGATTATGGTTTTGACGGAAACTGAGATCTCCGCATTGAGCTTCTCTATTTCTGCAGTGTTTTGCATCTAGTGGGTTCAACTGGATAGGCTAACAAAAACATTAAAACACAACAACAACATCATTGCATCTCATGCGCCACTGCCTGATGCACACCTAAAATTCAAATGCTCCGTTTTTGCATTTGAATGTGGATTTTTATTTTAAATTCGACGAATATTAGAAATTCAAATTTTAATTTGACAGCCCTTCTATGCTCTCATCCTTTTTGATAATAATTTTCATTTTCACTCCACTGTCTCTTAGGGATTAAATGTATCATTCATAGAATAGTAAACATACTCTGTTAATAAGTCATGTTTTATATGGCACTATAATAAGGAAATGTTGGTAGTGATTACCCTTGAGCATACTGTCCAGTTATGACAAAAGAAACTATTATCCCCCTTTTTGTCTTGTGCCTTGTTTGTGATATTCAGCTGAATGTTTTATTAATAAACCTTTGTCCCTTCATTATTCTGAGCTTTCTGAGTCTGAAATTCAGTATGTGTATCATACACAATTATAATCATTTCTGCAAGTTACATATTCATATTGTGAGAAATTCCAGCACAAATATATTTGCTAGGGCTTGGTTGACAATATGGGTTTCTCAATTTTACTTGATTTTCATTTTGATGAACCAATATCGGTATTTAAATCTGAAGAATCAATCTTTTAGTCTGTGCTGTGAACTAATTATTTAAACATTATTTTTGTCTTACATTTCATAATAAATTCAGACAAGCTCAATACTGACTCGTTTTCCGTCAGTTTATTTTCGTGAATTGGAATGTGTACAAAGGATTGTGGGTGATTGAAGGCCACGAAGGATATATCCCATGCATCCTTCAAATTAAGCTGAATGAAGGACGTGAAACGAAGGCTGCCTTTCAAGGATCCTTCCGATTGAGATGCCTTCAGCGATGTTTGATGACGTGGCAGCCGAGATATGCAGCTTTCATAGGATGCAGCCTTCCGTTTGAGAAGCACCCTATATAAGCACTCACCTCTTCTCCCCTCATTTGTCCAGTCTCGTTTATACGTTTGTACGTTTCTACGAAGTGGACTACTCCTGTTCTCCAGTGTGTATCTCATTCTCCAGTGTGAATCTCCAGTGTGAATCCCCAATGTGTATCTCCAGTGTGTATCTCCAACGGATTGTATCTCAGCATATATCTCCAGCGTGGACCTCCAGTGTCTGATCTCCAGTGTGAATCCCCAGCGTGTATCTCCAATGGGTATATCCAGCCTGCACCTTAATTGTTTATTCACCTGATTCACTATGTTTGCTCATTGCGGTTAATAAACTGTTCTTCTAAACATCATCATCTTGTCTGAGTCCACATTCTGTGACAATAATCAAAAGTTCAGTATTTATTAATGAGCAAGAACACCCAGGATTGGACAAAAATATAGGCAAGAGTAAAAACAATGTGTACATGTCTATGTGAGTTAGAAAAAGTGCAGAAAAATATGACAACTCAACAGTTTTGCAGCTTGCAGGTAAACGAAATTGCTTTTTAAAAGTTTAATTTTAAAAGTTAAAAACATTAAATGGTTTTTGTTTAAGGACAAATTTGACCATATTTCGCCTATTTTTTTTCTCACGGCAGTGAACCCACTAATAGCACTACGGCCAAAACCATCACTGCAAACAAGAAACACACTGACTGAAAGCCTGTAATAAACATCGAAAGTAGGGAATAAACTATGTATTAGAGGGAATCAACAGGATTTTACCCTCTCCTTTTAAAGCGTTTATAAGCACACGTCACTGCTCGGGTGATTCGGATGTTAAGAAAACACTCTGACAAAATCCTCCACTTTTAAAAGAACACGTTCCTCGCTGCAGATAATTTCAACCCAGGCTCAACCCAGCGTTTGAATAAAAAAAAGTATAGAGAGCATATATAAAGAGAGAGTGCTTGAATAAGGCTAATGTCATTGTGAATGATAAGATGCATCCCTTATCCTATGCTTTTGAACTATTGCCATCTGGTCGGCGGTATTGTGTTCCCCGATGCATGACAAACAGGTCCAAATTATCTTTCATCCCCCAGGCAATTAAATTTTTAAATTCTTCTTCTAGCAGTAATTGTTGATCAGCTGGTCTGGTTATTTTAAATTAGACTTGTCTTTTTATATATATATATATATATATATATATATATATATATATATATATATATATATATATATATATATATATATATACACAGTTGTGCTCAAAATTAAAATAATGATGAGATACAGTAGTATCTGTAGATGAAACTAAAAAAATGAGCTTTTTTAACAGCAAACACTCAAGATGGTTTTGGTGCATACAGGGGTAAAAAGTACCCCATGTGTACAATGAAATATACTGCTGTATCTTTAAAGTTGTGGGCCTATTTTTCTGCTGGAGGTCCTGGACATCTTGTTCAAATACATGGCATCATGGATTCTATCAAATACCAACAGATAAAAAATCAAAACCTGACTGTCCCTGCTTGAAGTTATATAATGGGCCATGGTTGGATCTTCCAACAGGACAATGATCCAAAACAAACATCAAAACCAACACAAAAATGTGTCCCTGAGCACAAAATGAAGCTTCTGCAATGGCCGTCCCAGTTCCCTGACCTGAACCCTATAGAAAATGAGTGGAGTGAACTGAAGAGAAGAAGCACCAACATGGAGCTGGGAATCTGAAGGATCTGTAGAGATTCTGTATGAAGGAATGGTCTCTGATCTCTTGTCAGGTGTTCTCCAAACTCATCAGGCATTATAGAAGAAGACTTGGCAAAAGGAGGTTGCAAAAAGTATTGAATAAAAGGATATGATTAATTGTGAGCAATGTGTATTAGAGAAAAACATTTCTTTCATAATGAGATTTTCCCCCCATTTAAAATTCTTATTCTCCAATGAAAGGTTGGATTTTTGTAGATTTTTAAAATAAAAGATCAAAAGGATTAACGATGCAGATTTATTTTCATAGCCTTCTTTGGTCATATTTACCAAGGGTATGAATAATTTTGAGCACAACTGTGTGTGTGTGTGTATATATATATATTATATTATATTATTGCTTATATATATGCCGACTGTGATTGTTAAATGTCTGTGTGAGTATGCTGCAAACTTACTTTCCCTATGGGGATAAATAAACTGACTGACTGACTGTCAAAATAACAGCGTTTTTTAGAGTGTACCCGTGGCTTTAAAATAAAACAATTTTGCAAAATGTATGTGCATATAAACGGCTATATGGCAAGAAAGGTGGCTTTGGTAAAAGTGTTGTGGCTATTATTAGAAGCTTTGCATCATCTTTATAGCACACAATTCTAATCACCATATCACCGTATGTTTGTTGTTTTGTTTTTTTTTTGCCTTAAGAGGAAGAGGTATCGCTGTTATTTATATATTATTTATCAATGAGTTTTTATCCCTGATAATTACTCCCCAAGAGTCCAAAAGCCCATGCTAGATCAGAGGGGATTGTGGGATAGCTATCTTACAGCAGGGGAGAAGTAATTGGATGAAAATTATAACTTCCTGTCCTGCTTTGCGATTCCAAGCTTATGAGTTGGCACTTTAAGGGCCAGCATGCACATTTATTGTTCCCATGTGCTCTACAGATGTTACTTCACTGACGTGGACACACACAAATAATCCTCTGTTGGTAGGTACTAGGTTGTATTTGTGCATCTGGAGCAGAGGTCAGTCACTGATGAATGATACAGACTATAGAGGCACCATGAAAGCACTTTGAATGTCAGATGTCATCACCTAAAATATTTGTTTTAAACAAACAAGTGTTTTAAAAATTACTGTCTGAATTCGTTTTTGACTTTTTTTTTTTTTTTTTTTTTAACCTTATTTTACAATGTGGAATTAAGCTATTTTCTGACTATTCTGATTCATTAGCTCTAGGCTAGTGGTCAACCTATATATTCCCAAGGCATATATATTAGCTGATATTTGGCATTTTTTTAATTATCAGCATCGGCCGATACGTTTTTTTCTGTTTGGCTGTTGGTGTCGGAAGCAGGGCTTTTATTTTGCTTATAGAACGCTATGCAGCACCTGAGCATACAAGCTCCCATTCTCCATCTTCATTAGTTTACTGTTTCTGTTCAACAGTTCTGTCTAATAAATGACTATACAGAGCTGTTAAACAAAAAAAGTAAACATATACAAAGATGTTTTATGGCATTTTCTTTTCTATTATTAGTAATACAACGGCAAATGCTATAATACTTTCTCATCTACCGTCTACATTCAGCAAATAAGCATTTATATATTTTAAGCAAGTATTTGAATATCTAATAAACATTTAATTTCACATACCTTACAAACTTTGGCAAATCCAGCTGTGAGATCTTGTGAAGTGTACATTTGTAGCCTGCATGCAAATGCATGTTTCTCTGTGTGTAACAGTCAGTCTGTGTGAATCGTGTTCAGCTGTCACTGGAGATGCACAAACCACAAATTTTATATTTTTGAAATATACTATAATAGGATTACAGAATCATCCATTGCCATCTAAATTAGAAATCAGTTTATTTTACAGATTTATTTTTAACTAGTTTAAATTATTTATTATTATACTTTATTTCTAGTAAATATTTGTAAATATTATGTCAAATAAATATAAACTTCATTTCAGCAAGTGCTATGCATGTGTTTTTACTATCTTTAAATTAAACAGTGATATGTGTGTGTGTGTGTGTGTAATATACATATATATATAATTGGCTTTATATCGGTCATCAGCCACCCTGCTCTCTAAGATACTGGCATCAGCCATCAACAAAATCAATATACTGTAGGTCAGCCACTATTCTAAATAACAAGGAGAATAATAATATGCAGTAAAAGGTTAAATTATTTGTGTTTATGATAGAGCTGCACAAAATAAAGTGGTATTACAACATCTGTGGTATTACTTTATCTGAAAAAGCTTGAATGATTGGTATCGAGATCGGTATCAGCCGATCATGATGACAAGAAAATGGTAGTCACACTGGCTGCAAAAATCCTGAGCATCCCTAGGGGTGTGCATTTTGGTCATTTTGACGGTTTGAATACTAATCAGATGAATCAATAAATGTGTTAAAATCCACAATATAACACATTTTTGGCACATATGAATACAGCTGTTACTGGACTTTGAATAGTGTGAAATCAGGTCATACAATTGTGTTTTCATGATAAATTTTTGCTGTCTCTGCTCAGGTATTGCCCTTCTCTGTGGGTCACATTTAAATTAAGTTTACGCTTGGGCCGAAATTGAGACACCTTTGGGGAAAACACATGTACAAACAGTTAACCACTCCTCATCACTAAAATTTGATCCTAAGTCCTTTTCCCATATCACCCTCAAAGAGTCAAAAGTTGAAGGACCAACATTAGACAGCAAAGCATATAACTCAGAGATCTTCTTCTTAAGAGTAAATGAAGAGAGAAGCTGTTTTTCCACTTCAGTAAGATCAAATCGTATATTACCTTCTTTTGAGTGTGACTCTAAAAAGTGCCGTAATTAAAGAAATTTATAAAAATCATTACTGGGCAGGTTAAATTCCTGCTTTAATGACTGGAATGACCTCATTTGACCATTATCAAATAAATGGCCAAACTCAGACACTCCTCTCAACCTCCAGGTCAGAAGACCAATATTCTGTACGGTTGAGGGAAGATCAGGATTGAGTGCGATAGGAGACTTAAAAGATATCTTATTTGGAATAGCTAAATATTTCTTAACATCCTTCCACACCAAAAGAGTATTTGACACAGTGAAAATATTAGTCAGAGATTCAATTTTTTGTATATTATGAATAAATGGCAGTGAGCATAACAGTCTAGGAAAGCATCTTGAATATTCAATCCCAGTCCAGCGTGAATCAGATCTGTTAAGAAACCAACTTAACGTGTTTAATTTGTGCAGACCAAAAATATAACTGAAAATTAGGGAGTGAAACCCCACCCAATTCCCTTGGTTTCATCAAAACAGAAAGTTTGAGTCTAGGTTTTGTATGATTCCAAATGTACTTTGAAATTGAAGAATTAATCCTTTAAAAAAAAAATCTGTACTTAAGTAACATGGCAAATTTTGAAACAAAAAACTCAATCTCGGAAGAATATTCATTCTTATAACATTAATCCTGCCAAAAAAAGAATTTGAAAGAATCGACCAATCTGATAGGTTCTGATTAATTTTCGTAATTAACTGGGGATAGTTGGCTTTATACAAATCGACCAAATTAGGCGTGACATTGATTCCCAAATATTGAAATAGAAAGTGCAAAATTAAAAGGGGATTTTGTAATGGCTTCAGAGGGAACATGCAAATACAAAGCTTGAGATTTGTCCAAATTAATCTTATATCCTGAGAAATTACTATATTTTTCAATTATGGCAAGAAGTGCATCAGTAGAGGTCTCAGGATATTTAAGATAGAGCAGAACATCGTCTGCATAAAGGGATATACGATGTTCGTGTAGACCTATTTTAATACCATGTATATTAATGTTAGTTCTCACAGCAACAGCCAGTGGTTCAATAACCAAAGAGAATAACAATGGCGAGAGTGGGCATCCTTGACGACAGCCATATGAGAGTTTTTTCTGAGACTGGAGAATCAGATGTAGTCAACACAGTAGTGACTGAATGCAACCCTCCTCTGTTGCTGATGTTTTTCCTGTAGAGGACTCAGCAGAGTCTTAGGCCAAATACTGTGCACTATACAGTAAGTATGAACTTCACTTATGATGATGACAAATACACACTTTTATGTATGTAAAGGGCATTCACACCAAGGACGATAACTATAAGTTTTAATAATCATCCTAATTCTATGAGAATAGCAGTCCACACCACAACTAACAATAGCGACTCAGAGGAACGATATCATTGGAATCACTTTTTTTTTTTTTTTTTTTTTTTTAGAACTTTTTCAAACAAGCACAGTTACCCACTTTGTAAACCTTCCAGAAATATATATACAGTAGTATACCATTTGGGCACCTTTGACATACTTTTTTCAATACCATGATTTGAGACGGAATCATTTTATTCTTGCATCTGATTTAGGGCAGAAGGTATGTGGATTGGGACACAACCAGAATCTCCATGTGTTTCAGAAGACTGATCATGTCATAGAGTAATACATAAATAGAGACCCTTGTCTGTTCATTGTGTAGGTGCCTTGTTGTCTTGGGTCATTTAAAAGACATAAATAGTTGGCCCTACTACACATGCCTCCGTCTTCTGTTGTAGACTGCTGTCCGCATTGTAGCATGTTAATATTGTAAAGGGAGCTATTGTATACCATCATGTAGGTGTTGGCCTCACTGTTCATTGGCTAATAGACATTGAATGTGGATGGGTGATATTTACTCTGGGATTGGTTAGTTTACCCTTGATTTATTTTTCTTTGACGCTGTAGTTTTGCAGCATCTGAATGAAAAGGAGACACAACAGGATTCCTTTGATGAAGGAATTCAAGCAGTGATTTAAAACATGGATGAGTAAATAAAACCATGTTGCTATTGGCATGTTAGTGTCATTATTCATTGCTTGACTGTTTGTGCATTAAGCATTTTAGTTAGACATGGTTATGGAAAGATATAACATTAGTTGTACAGTGTGCTTTCAATAGCAAACCAAAACAGTACAGCACTTAAAAATGCTCTGGACCTTTTCCTGCCAGTCCAGCCCTTTTACAAACTAAAAATTCACCATTAAAACACTGAAGTAGAGCTGCATGGTAATGACAAAAATCATGATTTATTACTGATTGCATTGCATCGATATGCACAACTAACACGTCTCTGCATGAGGGCTGTACGATTTCATGAAAACAAAAATTAAATTGTGATTTCCGATTAAAAATTGGGATTACAAAAACAGGTTTGATGTGCTTGTTTGTATGGCTGAAAAATTTGACCTATAATAATAATAATAATAATAATAATATTTTATAGGTATATTGATATATAATCATAAAAATGATTATATATCAATATGGCTATAAAATATTATTATTAATTATTATTATTATTATTATTAATAATAAAAACAAAATAAAAACTATTACTATTGTAATATTTCACTGTAAAATAAAAATCAAGTATTTAAGATTTTTATTTTATTACATTACAGTTAAAATACTAATGTTTATGGCTGTCTTATTCGGTTCATTTTCATACGTTAAACCATCAAACTTTTATTTTAACAGAAAACTACAGGAAGCCCTTAAAACATCTCTTTTGTTGATAAGCAATTCTCAGTACAAGTATGGGAAAATGGTTGGCTCATGTTGCGTTCCAAAATGAATGTTAAACCGACCCAAACTCATGCACATGCAGAGATGGAGTTTGTGTGGAGCAGCATTTACTGTGAACCGAGCCACTATGAGACAGCAAAGCACAGTCGGATCCATGAGCTGCTGGCATGTAAGAACACAGTGCCGTGCTTCACTCTGAAACCTGCATCGCATGTATTTATTTAATTAAATCACAGCCTTCGTGATTTGGTATTCGCACTAAGCCATATTGCGATTTTGGTTTTATTTAGATTAATCATGCAGCCCTACTCTGCATGGTTAAAGTGTTCAATAGTTGCAAAAAACGTAAATAAAAGACAAAATGGCAGTACACATACAGTAAATCAGATGTTGTAATCTATACTTTTCATGATTATTTAATTGAAGTTGCCAGTTATTTATTGCATTAACTGTTCCTACATTTCTTTTGGCTCAGATTCGGAATTTCCTACATCTCTATAAGTGCGGTCAAATTTAGAAAAGATTAGAAAAGATTCTGTGAGCTGCAGCCCACAGATGGCACTTTCTGTCTCTATTTCTCTTCCCATCACAGAACAGGTGGCAGTATCAGAAAGACTATCTGTGTTGGCTGTAGGCCTTACCCACTCCTCTGCATTATTAACACTGTTACACTACATTCTGTTGCTTTATCATGTGACTGCTCATTGCATCTATTTACAGTTATTAGTTGTATGTGGTTACAGAAGGAGCTAACTGCTTAAATGAGCTTGGTCATACATTAAATAGCATTTACCCTACACAACAATAAAGGGACTAATATTTCATTTTCACAAGGATCAGTTTGTGAGAGTAAAAACATAGTCTATACTGTTCAGCATAATTGAAGGATTCAGAGTAGGATGGTCGATTAAGCAAGGTCATCATTGGGGCTTGGCAAATAAATAGATTTTTCGATTAACCCTTTAGGGTAAGTACCTATTAAGCCCACTAAAATCTAAGTTTAGGTGTTTTTCATAGATATTGAAATGGTTTATAAGAAAAACAATTTGTTAAAATGCAAGATTAATCTCTCATTTGAAAATGCATTAATTAGTTGATGTACATTTTAGAATATAAAATTAAGATATTTTATGAATAAAGTCAGAAGTTTGGCCTGGGCTTAATTAGTACTTTTGGCACCATTTAAGCCCGCATGTGTTCCAAATAAGCCCACATCATGATTGATTCACAAAATATAAAAATCTATTGCTTTTAAAGAAGTAAAAAATTCGGTAGGGCCACAAATTATCTAAATGTAGTTGTAAATTAAGGTAGTATGTAAGGTAAGTTTAAGTTAAGGTAAAAGGTTAGTAAGGTAAAAGTACACAAAGAAATGTTATCATTAAACACTTTCACTCAGAAAATTTATCAAAGTTTGTAATTAGAGGGATTCCTCACTGAAACACATAAGGTGGTCTTAAATGGTACCACAGTAAGTAATGGTGAAAAAAGACAATGTTTTCCTTTAAAAATGTAAGATATGTTTACAAAAATATGCATGGAGCTTAAATATAATGTGGACTAAGTATCATAGTAAATTTCATTGTACCCACATTGCGAAATGTTAAGATTTTTTCATTCAAGTTTAGCTTATGTTGGCTATAGTTTGCATGCGGCTTGTGGCGCTGTACCATTTAAGCCCATCTTAAAAAAAAGTTAATTTATGAAAATAATCTGTTCTACAAAACAATTTAAGATGTATTTATTTGTAAATTAATGTAAAATGAATCACAAAACATTTAGTGTTTGTAGTTTACATCCTTAATTCTTTGGCAGTCTATCTTTCAGTAAGGCTTAAGTTTGCATGTTTGCAAGTTAAGCAGTAAGTTTGACCTTGAGATTAGCTTTGTGTGCAAGCTAATAAAACTCATCTTTCCATTTAAAGGAAAATGATAAAGTACTATTTGTTCTTACACAAAAAACAATATATTTATCTCTTATTTGACATAATATCAATGTACTTGCCAAAGAAATGGCTGAAAATTGGAGAAATGTGTTGATTTCTGAAGGGTCCCGAAACCCCAAAGTTTTTGGGTGTGTTTGTGAGGTCCCCTGAGACAGCATGCACATGAGTGGGGCTAACTCGACATTGACAAATGTGATTTTCTCTGTTTTTAATTTGACTTCAAAGTTGAAAGTGGGCTTAAAGGGTACATGGGCTTAATGGGTACGCTTACCCTATAACCTACGGGAGCACCCACGCTCCCATTTGCGTGTTTCTGTTTAAGAGCGAATAGAAACTGAAAACAAATAATTAGCACAATATTTTTTTTTTGCATACAAAATCAGAGTGGTTACATGTTCAGATAAAGCCTCCAACATGCTCCTGTTGCATTGTTTTCACCCTTTAATGAGTCTGCACAAATTGCGTAATATGCGTTTACAACAAAAACAGGACACAGGCGCTAACTGAAAATAAATATGTAGATCTCACATGGCGTTTTTGCTCAGAAATTCATGAAACATGCACTGATCGTAGAAATGTGGATGCAATGTTATCCAATGTTCCGGAACCGTCCATGCTTGTTTTCCAACATGGAATAACACAAAATAGATATCATTTTAAAGTGTAGAAACTCAGCTTTTTAATGCATCTAACCATTTTGTGCTGAGAAGTCCCTAACCGGAGTTTACCGCCTGTGGGCGCCACCTAGCAACAAAAAAAAAAAAATTAATAATCATATTTTTCAAAACTACTGCCTTGATCAACACAAAATAGGTGTCATTTGAAAGCTTAGTCTGAACTTTACAATGCATGTAGCCAGTTTGATTAAATCCTAAGTAGTGCTGAGTCATTTGCTGATAAATAGAATTTTTCTATAATATAATATACAGATACAGCATTTTTATGTCACGTTTAACTTCATGTAACTTCATGAAACATGCTCCGATTGTAGAAAATGGCACATCATTATTTACAGCAGATTCTTATGAAAAGTCCAAAATCAACATAATCCATAATCACAAGATTTTCCTTACAGAGTTACAACACACAAAACTCCACTGGTGCTAACTCAAAACAAATATGTAGATTTCAAGTGGCATTTTTGCTCATAATAACTTCATGAAACATGCACAGATCATAGAAAATGGCACAGCATTATTTACAGCAGATTCTTCCGATTAGATTGCTCAGGTGGTTGCTGGGTTCCCATCTCTATCAGCTTGCAACGTTATATCTATTGCTCACGAGAACACACAGCATGCATTCTAGTGCTAAGCCGGTCGGAGAGGTAGCCAAGGCACACATAGCCTTAGGTCACTAGTGTTAAGCCGGTCAGCAAGGTTGCATTAGCAGCCAATGAGCTTGCTGCTGAAACATTCAAATATTTTGCATTGTTTGCTGTTAGCAGTCTGCAGTGCGCTTTCAGAACCCTCTTCCTTCCCCAGCTCCACCTGTATAGATCTTCATGTATGTTACATGTGCAGCAGCAGCATGTCTTACATGCTCACAGCAATGTCTGTGGATGTATTGGCAGTAGCAAGTCACGGTACTTGCTCTGCAGCTGCAGCAGCATAGCAGATCTATTCCGCCAAGACCAAATACATTAACATTGTCATATTCATTACCATGCCAATCTCAAATATCATACCAATATCCCGAGAGTTGTCATGACAGAATAAGGATTAATCTTTATTTAATTTATACAGTGAAGATTATATGCAGTGTTATTTTACATTTGATTACTTTATTCAGTTTCTGTACCTGAAAACTACTGTTAGGTCTACTGGAAAAACCTGAAAAGCACTGATTTTTTTCAATTGAATCTTTGTTATATTGTATTTATTTATTTGTGGTATTGCTTGTAGTTTGATTATTTGTTCTTTCTTATTAATGACTGTTTACTTGGCTTTAATAATCTTTGAAATTTATATTAGTTAGATAGTAGTTTTAGCTGTGGTCTCGAAATTGCAATCAATAATTGTTAAATTTCACTGGTATCTAAAATTTTGGTGTCATAACCATATTTATTACAATACAAGGACACATGGGTCAAAAACAACAAAAACAATAACTGTTTTATTCATTTATTACTTTTTTGTGGTGGGGCCAGTGAAAATTGAATCATTGAATTCTTTGAATTGAATCGAAAATCTCAAATTGAATCGAGAATCGAATTGAATCAGGACATCTGTATCAATACCTAGCCATAGTCATCATTAGATTGCATAGTTTTGAGTGTGTGCAGCTTATGTGCAAAAACAAGTGCAGCTAACACTGTCACAGACAGGCTCCACCATCAACCAATCACAGCGTACTCCCTCACCAGAATACTGAATCACACACACCTGCTCCCCATCAGGACCTCATCACCACAGACTTATAAGCACACCACTCACCTCTGTCAGTTGTCCGGTCTCGTTCTAACGAAGGACTCTACATGTTGATCTCCAAGACTTCAGAATTACTTACCTGTTCTACTCCAGCGTGTTTTCCCAGTCTCCGTGCTTCCTCGTCTGTGTGTGAGTGTACCCACCTTCATCGTGTGTTCATCCTGTCACCGACCATCACCCCAGCCACGATCTACAAACCTGTAAGACAAGGACAGTATCAGTGTTCCGTTATCACTCCATCAAAGTCTCCATTCACCATCTACTTACCTGCATATCTGTGTTTACCGTCTTGTTCTCCAATAAACCACCACATGCTTGCATATCTGTGTCTCCTGCCCTTCTGTCCGTAACAAACACACAAGGATAAATGAAGCGAGGGCGCCATGGTTATGTGTTCTAAGTATACTTGTCTTCAAGCCATGCAATGGGTTAGGTAGGCTAGCCTTTTTTTTTTTTTTTTTTTTTTTTTTTTTTATTAACCAAGAGTTAATTATTATTAACCAAGCAATTTTACTGAACATAAGAACTACTTGCTTGTGTAAACACCACAATAAATGTACATAGAATAAACAAGTAAAAAGATCCTGGTTAACGAGTGATGATCTTTCAGCACTGTTTTAGCTGTGCGCTCCTATGGTAACACTTTAGTATAGGGAACACATATTCACTATTAACTACGACTTTTTCCTCAATAAACTCCTAATTTACTGCTTATTAATAGTTAGTAAGTTAGTTGTTAAGTTTAGGTATTGGGTAGGATTAAGAATGTAGAATAAGGTCATGCAGAATAAGGCATTAATATGTGCTTAATAAGTACTAATAAACAGCCAATATTCTAGTAATATGCATGCTAATAAGCAACTAATTAAAAGAACCTAAAATAAAGTGTTACCACTCCTATTCTGTGGCGCATGGTAAATCAAGACCTGTCAATCTGAGCAGTCAAATTGGTCTCTACACATCGTCCCTACCCACCAAACCCGAGATCCAGTTTACATTGGTTGAACTTTCAAATGACGCTGAAAAACACTGTGTTATGATCGCGACGAGATCGGATCCTGGAAGTCTTATAGCTTTGTCTTTGACTTGCATTGTCTTATGTTGTTTTTGGGCTCGTTCGAGACCACCTGCTCTTAATAAAGATACACTATCTACTATGGTTTACTAATGTTTCGCATTACAAAAGCATTTTATGTTACGTTTCAAACCAAAACGTGGAGCAAAAGCATCATGTGTTCACTGCTTACACGTGCAGCGACGGCAGCGCTTTTTCATACACATACTTGGTTTGGTCTCTAACCAAAACAAATATGCTTGTTGTATTCTGCTAGTTGAGTCTATCTGTTATGTACTGTGATTTTACAGATCACATATTCATGTAAAGCAGTTCTTTTTTCACGCTATGAAAATAGAGCACTTTTAATATGTCAGCAAAACGATATATATTCACTTAGTAGCACCCCCGCTTTGGATTTAAGAGGTTAAGGTTAACAATTAATTGATTGTTAATTTAAACAACGATCGATTATAGGGATTTATGTCAATTGACATCCCTAGTTTAGAGTTTATATTGTCTTAAGTGTGTGGCTCAAGCTTGGCTGATCAGAGAAATTGTTTACCCACTCCTTCCCAAGTTCCTTGCTTTCTGTCCACCTCATGGAGTCTGTTAAAAAAATTGCCACAATGTCATGCTGTGGCCTGTCTGAAACATTTAAAAGCCAGGTTCATTTTCCTTGTGTGATCCTGGGCTACAAGTATGCAGGATCTGGCCTTAATCACGTTTGAAATCTCTGTCTTGGGTGTAAAACAGAAATTAGCGGCTCATAAAGCCCTCTTTAAATGTCTCGCTCTTTAGCAAAGATAGATGCATTTTACTGAAGACCGCAAACTGCTGCCGTTTTACTTTGAGGAAAGAAAAAAAAAAAAAAAAAAAAAAAAAAATATATATATATATATATATATATAATATAAAAATTTGAATTTTATTTATTTTGAAAATAGAACAAAAAAAATCACAAGGATGGTCTTTAATGCAGTTTGACTGTCCCTGTTTCTCTAGCTCTCTTTTTTCTTTTTTACCCTTATTGCTGCCTTATGAGTGGCCAACCACAAAAAAACCAAACAAAATGTGTATAAATAGCTCAAAGTTAGGAAAGCCTCTGTCACAGCACTATTATACCAACACTCACAGATTCCAAACACTCACACAAAGGAGCTCCTTTAGATTGTCCAAACTTTAGGCCAGGATGTTCCTAAAACAACTGTGCTCACATTTCAGTCCTTCCACTCTAGTCATGTTGTAGATCTCACAACAAAAAGCAGCAAGAACTTTATTCACAATAGTGCAAAAGATGACACAATATGACTACGGTTGGTTTAATAAAACTGTCAATTGTCTTAATGTCTGTGTAGCTTTATTAGTCTCTGTCACTGCATTTCTAATAACACATTTTTTTTTGATGTGCCCATAAAGGTGCAGTGAATTAATTTTTGAACCACGTACTGTAGATAACAGCACCACACATAATCACATACTGTAAATAATGATTGTTCTCAATGGTTCTCAATCTTTCTTGTCCAACACAATTTTCTAAGTTATAATTTTCTGTTATAATTATGACAAAGCTCCTTGTTTTTATAAAAAGAAAAAAATAAATAAACGGGAACTGGGAAACAAACAGAAACAATACTTATTGAGGGGGAAAAATAAAAAAGAATAGGATTTCTTGTTTTTGTGTAGTTCTTTTAGAATTTACATTTTTTAATAATATAATATTAATTTTAATAATATGATATAAATTTTAATAATCCAGCAGCCCTCTTGGAAGTTTGCTAAAGGCCCTAGTGGGTCCCAGACCCTCTCCACTGCACTAGAGTTTCAAATTACACACTGCACATATTTGCCATATTATAGTTAGAAAACACATCTGACATCAGATCACATAAAATAGTTTAAATTGAAATTGTCCAGTTGTGATTTACAGCCATCTTTCTACTCCTGTAAAGGGTCTTTTTCAGCAGGATGTTACAGCACAACATAGTGATTGTGGGTACTGACAGTAGTCACTTACTCATAGGGAACAACAATAGCGTCATAGATGCTGAAAGCTGCTTACTGTGATTTAGCTGCGACTCTGGGAATGGTTTGATACCCTTGTGATCACAGTATTAATAGATTTCAGTCTGCAAGTAAATTCTGTGCCATTCTCTACTGCACTTGCTAATGTTAGGCTAAGAGATACAACTTTTAAATTTATTAGTAAATGTTCAAATGAACCTTCTACAGTATTTATTAACCTTAGTTAATGTTACAAATAAACTCTTATTGTAAAGTGTTACAGTTTCATATAAATATGAAAAAATATGAAAAAAAGAAACCTCTTTAAATATCTACACAAAGGCCATAGCATTGAAATGAGATAAAATGTATATTATGTATATTATACTCTCCCATTTTATTTGCTTCTATTTTAGAACACTTGATGATTATCTAATCAGAATAACAAAATATGTATTACAGTGACGATAAAATAACTGCGTTTCTGATTTGTTTAGGCCTATATGTTTCTGTCGGCTGCATGAACATATCAATTTGCTTTCTCATGACACTAGCTTTAAATATGCAACTTTACTGGCTAACGACTGCATAAAATTGACCAGCTGGATATAAACTAATGCAAATAGATGGTAACAATCGTGACATTAAACATTTGAGTCGGACTTGCGTGTTTATTTGTCACGTTGTTTTAACCGAAAAAAGATCACGATCTCGATTTATACATAAATGCAATCTTCTTTCTAAATGATGGCGATTCACTTGCATGTATTTCCCTGTATTCATATCACGCTGCATTCACTTGTTCACTTATTTACTTTACAACAATCCAAGATGCTATGTCAGTCAAATTTGTATTGGTCACACTCACACAATGTAAAACAAAACACTATCAATTCACCAATCAGGCCAGAGATTAGCGAATGATTCAGACATAAATCCCGATCACTTCTCTCCTCTCTCTTCCTCATTTGCGGCGCTCCGCTGTCACTCACGTGACGTGTATAACAAGGAGGCAGACCTGAACAGATTAGTCCGTTTACTTGGTGGATTTCGAGCAGCAGTTTTAATCAAGTTCATGAATAGTACACCATTTTAACATTATAAAAACACGTACTGAGTTGCTTTCAGTACGGCTATAAAAGGCACACAAAATGATATTCAAACTCACATTAGACGCTTTTAACATTAAATAAAGTACATACACAGTACTTGAGATTATCATTGTCATACTTTGTGGTGTTGTTCCAGCCGCGACATCGCAGCAAAACAGAAACCGTTTCTAAAATAGTATCAAAGCGTGTCGCCGTCACGGCTAGTTAGGACAAAAATTTATTAACATGGAAAAGATACCATTGATCACCGCGTGTTGCGGCGTCGTGTCGCGGCATCGTGTCGCGTCTCGTTAGGACACGGTGTAAGGTAACATCACCAATCTCTACAACCACCTCAAATGTCACCACAAAATACAGTACGAGTTAGCCATGAAGGACAAGGGAGCCACACATAAAAATACCAGCCGAAATAAATAAATAAAATAAGGAAAATAGACTATTTTTTGTTACTTTTAAGTACAGCACTTTATTATAAATGAACGTTCTGTGTAAACAGCACTTTTTTTTTTTTTTATTGCAATAAATGTTTTGGTTGAAATAATGAGAATCGTGTGAGAGAATCGTGATCTCAATTCCCATGGAGAAAAATCGTGATTCACATTTTAGCAAGAATCGTGCAGCCCTGCTCTCAGCCTTGACGGCAAACATACTGTTTTCCACTAATGCAGCATCTAGTCAACAAATGAATTGCTTTATAATGATATGAAAACATGTACTATACTGCTTCGTTGTCTGTTTTAAATCCGCATCTAAAGTGTCCCACTCTGTGCAGCCTGCACCATGCAGTCTCTCGTGTCAAAACAAACTCCACAAGGCGTCAGTGGTTTCACCTCTAGAGGCCGCTCTCATACTGTATAATTACAGTGGACCCTTCTGAGCTGCTCCAGCAATGGTCGCAACATGGAAAATCTATCGGTATGTATTTTTGCAGATAACCGATTGTTCCAGCAATCGGTTATCGTGCCGATTAATCGGCAAAACTGATCATTCGGTCAACCTCTAGCTACTGGTACTGGTGCTTTAATGGGAGGACTTACATATTTGTGGGTGGGTGTGTGTTATGAGCTTATGTTTGAGAGAGCAGAGGCTGATTATTTGCACAAACAGCTTTCATTTCAAGTTCCTTGTTTTTAGTTTCATGTCTTTACATGAAAATTTAAGGAACTAAGCTGGATTGTTGTGCCACCGTTTCATGTCCCCTTTTGTTGAAATGCTGTTGATTTATTTTAAGACTCTAGCTGAGGCCAGAAAAATGTTGAGGATGTGATGAAGCCAACTGATATTGAGCATCTACATCCTCTCAAACCAACTCTGCCTAAACACGACTGGTCTCTCAGCGATAACATGCAGTACACACTACCGAGGACAAACTGAACCTCAAACCAGAAGGATTTGTCTGCCTCACCCTTATTTCAAATGCATTGACAAAGAAATGTTTATGCTTTTTCTTGTTTATGCAGTTTTCTTTTGTGAAAAAATAGCATGTTGTTATTTATTTTGTTGAAAGGGAAGGATGTAGTCCTTTTTTAAATTACCAGTGAACCTGAAAAAAACCTTAGCTCTTTTGTATTGTGGCTCGAGTCCATGCGTCATTAACAGCTGAAACTGAGAACTCTTTGAGTCATTATGAGCTTCCTCTCTCTCTTCCTTTGTAGCTCACTAACAGGAAGATGGTTATACTGCATCAAACTCAAATTGCAAGTAGGAGGAATTCATCTGTGATTATAAAAACACTGTTTGACTCACCCTACATTTAGCATTTAGCATGCTGTTCAGGACGAAATTTTGCTTCATTCTTCTCCCTGACTTTTCAAGAGACTCAAGTCTCTCCGATTATAATTCCTTGAAATATTTGTTAGCATTGCTATTCATGTCAATGCCAAATGCTTGGCTGAAAGTACCTGACTATTTTTGAATGCCTATAAGTAGGGGTGTGAAATATGTATAATATCATATATCACAATATAATATCAGAATTGTTTTAACTAGGGATGCACCGATACCATTTTTTAAGGACCGAGTACGAGTACCGATACTTTTTTTCTGGTACTCGCCGATACCGATGCCTATACATTTATTAAATTATTATTATTTTATTTTTTTTGGTAATGTGGCAGTTTTCCAAGTACAACACAGTAAGACTAATGAATGCAGGACAGCTTCTTTATTATTACTCCATTTAAAAAAGTAATAATTTTTATGTTCTTGTCACAAACTTAAAGCACAAATTTCACAATGTCCAATAACCTTCAAAGGGCATAATTATTAAAGTCATAATTAAAAAAAATAATTTAAAAAAATCAAGTCTTTTTTAACCTGCCTTTCAAAAAGTGCTAAACAAATATTACAGAACAAATGTTTATAACATAACACTGTGAACTAATGTAAACACAACCTAGTGACCAGATTTCTCATGGTGGAATACGGGACGAGTGGGCAATATGACCATGATATGAGAAATTTTATTTCACTATATATATGTATATATATATACATATAAATATATAAATATAAAAACATTAATGACAGACAAATATTTAATTAGGCTACTCTCCCTTTAAGACCCCGAATCCATGTAATACCCTGACACACATCCTGTTTTCACCCACCTGTTTACATCCACTTAAGCCATAACCGACTGTATTTACATGAGATACTCCACACTGTTGCGATATTAGCTCAAAATAAATATGATAATTAATCATAACTAGTTATAATTAATTATGAATATTTGGATCAGTTAATAAAATTAACTTAATGTAATAAAATTAATATTACAATCAATTAACCTGTTCGTCCAGTGAACACTCAGTGTTAATTGCTTTTTAATTCTAAGAAATGTTCCTTTCCAGGTTATGGGAAACAACATTCTTATTGTGCGGTACTACTCAGAGCATGTAGTCAAGATCTGATCATTTAAGAGGCAATCTATTTACAGACAGGGAGTCAGAACCAAATATGTATTGTGCACAAGTTTTATTAACTAAATCACGAACACATAGCTAACTAACAAACACAAACATACATACACGCAAGTCACACATAAATGGGTAAAATGATAAATGATAGAGTGAAACCGGAAGTGGGAAACAGTAGGAGCTATGAAGAAACCAAAAACCAGGAGAAGAATCATCAGTATTCATCATAAAAACTCCCTTGTAACAAAGGGGGTTCACAATTTTAACTAACTAGCAGCAATTTAATATATCGTACGATACTTGCATTAGGCCTGTGCCTTTTTGAAGAGCGTCTGGATATATTGTTGCCGTAGGAAGTCCTGAGAATTCGGTCCGATGCTACTGAAGTTGCAATCGATGTCTTCTGCATTGAATTAAGAAGCGATAACAAACTTGCATGGTTAGTTTGAATCTTGTAGTAGGAAAGAGTTCTTTCACTCTTCTAGATGAGCACATGGCTGGGGTTGCAGGTTTAGGATTACAGGCCTGGCAGGCCCTTAGGCCTTGGCCTAAACAGGTCGCCCTGCAGGGCGTCAGTCCGTCCAAAGAAGCAAGAGAGAGAGGAGGAGAACTGTGCGCTGGCTTTTAGCCTCTGGTGCTGGACATTCCCCCTCTGGGTCAGTGGACCAATGATACATGAGCTCCCGACAGGAAAGTTTACGATCCTTTGTGTTTCTAGCAGGGGATCTGCACATTAACTGGTTAAGTTGTTTTGAAGAAACTATTAAAGATTCTTGTAATACTGATATGTTGCACAGGTATCGACATACCCTATACACGAACATTCAAATCTTCAAAATACAAACTCATAGACACCAAACTTGGTATAGGTGAGTTTACGTTAACCATTGGTTCTTATCATAAAATATGCATAACAATATTGAATTCAAAAACCAGAGATAATACATAAACAGTAATAATGGATGCCATGTCCTATGGATATGCATGTTCATTTATAGAACAGCCTGTCTATAAATGAATGCAGGAAAGTATGTTTTGAGGGTTTTCTATGTGTCTCTTTGTCTCTGCTTTTCCACGTGGCAACACACACATACTTCAGGGCAATAAAACTAAGGCTGGTCTTCTCGGGGGATGGGGACAGACCCCAGAGTAAGTTTTAAACAATTATTTGTTAAATATAACAAATAATTGTGTCTGAGTTGTCTCAGTCGTTACAACACGATGGGCATTTTGACAACTATTTGTGCATTTGACCATTCAGGCGCAAGGAGAACTGATCGCGCGCTGTCTGAGAGAACGGGGATCGCGCGCAAGAAGGAGAGGGAGCGCGTGAGAGAGAGCGCTTCTGGTCTGTCATTCAGTGCAGTTCGCAATGTGTCGGTTGTCATCATTAATTTTAAAGTATTTCCACACCCCTGAAGTTGACATTGTTTCTGCTGCTGCCGCCGGTGTCTCTGTGCACGGAAAATTCTGTCAGTTATGTCACGTGAGGTATCGGTCTTTGGTATTGGTGGTGTTTTTACGAGTACGAGTACAAGTACATGAGCTTGGTATCGGGTATCGGTGCATCCCTAGTTTTAACGACGTGCGAGCTGACAATGGCTGCATTTACACTTCAAGCCTTAATGCACAGATCCGATCTTTTGACCATATCTGATTTTTTTTTTTTTTTTTTTGGCCAGTCTGTTTACATTCACTTTAGACGCCTTCTAGTATCCAATATCTGTGTTTACATTAATTCCCACCCAAAATGATTGATGATCATTGATAGCTTTACATGCACATGGTAGACCCTCGGGTTTTGAAAGGCCATGCTATTAAAATTATTTATATATTTCATGTCGGGTGGCCATGATTACCTGCCAGAATGGATAAGTTAACAGCTGTCAGTGTCATGGATGTTTTGCAGCGTGAAATCTGACTGAACGGATATAGATAGACCTGAAAATAAAGGTAATTTGTGTTTGTTATTTTATCTACGGTTGTTAGATCTAGAATTCTGAAGTGAAATAAAGTAGCAGGTAAGATTACATTTATCTGAATGAAATTGAATATGAATTTAATGAGAGAGTGAGGGAGGGAGAAAGCACGCGGGAGTAGGCTACCCAGTAAAGCTTTTGGTTTATTAAGAAGAAAAAAAAAGAAAAAAAAACACGGCGGTCTCTTTTAAATTAACCGGGCATGTTGAAATTCAGCTGTTGAATGTGTGTGTGTGTTTGTGTTTCTTTCTAGGAAAAGATAGATAGACATATAAAGTTCCTACCTCAATAATAAAGCTGCAAATTTTAGTGCGAGTGCATATAGGCACGTCTGCTTCATAATACAACATAAAAGCTATCTTTTAGTGAGCAAACGTGTCGCTTTGTGAAAAATGCTCGGTCATGCGGCTGTGCGCAACTCCGTTTAAGTGGTTAAATATACTTGCATCTCAAAATGCTTTTATGATGCGAAATTAATGTAAACACAGTCAGTTATGTCTTAAGGGACCCAGGTGAAAAAATACTATAGTAAATACTATAGTGTTTTTGAACCATACTACAGTAAATTGTAGTATACTGTAAAAATTATAGTATTTATAACACTTTGTTAATGAATGCTACAGCATACTGTAGTATTAACTATAGTGAACTGATAAACTGTAATAAATACTGTAGTATACTTTAGTTTTTACTGCAGTAAACTGTAGTGTATATTGTAGTATAATATACCCTATAGTTGTAGAAAACTTACAGTATTGGGTAAAGTAATTTGTTTATATTACCATAGTTCCCCTTACAGGGATTAATAAAGTTTTCTAATCTAATCATAGTTATGTTACTACAGAAACTATAGAATTACCACAAGAAATTAATTCAAGTAGAACTTATATTTACATATGTAATTAAGTAATAAAAAAGTTTTATTAATAAGACTAATCAATAAGAAAAAAAGATCAAGAATCGTTTTGGAATCGGACTGCGACTTTCAGAATCGGAATCGAATCATGAAGTGCCTAAAGATTCCCACCCCTACAATGATTTATTGCTTGTCTTTGTTGAATAATACAGAAGATAAAGAGCTTAAAAAATAATCGCATATTAAATCGCAATCGCAATATTGGTAAAAATAATCGCAATTAGATTATTTTCCAAAATCGTTCAGCCCTAGTATGATAGACTACTATGGAGCCAGATAAGCCTCAAAAATAATGCCTGATCAAAAGTTACTGCGAACCTGATACTACTACTACTACTACTACGAATAACAACAACAACAACAACAACAGAACACATTACATAATTGTTGTTATCAAATGAAATATCTGGACATTTAACACTTGTTTAATAACATTACAGATTGATCTGAATAAACAGGGTATGTGCAACTTTGGTGTATAAGACAGCAGGCAAACCGGGTAGCTGTATTTTGTGCGAACGATATAAATCATAATGTGATTTTGTAGAAATTGTAATCAGGTGTTAAAAAAAAAGAGTACCGATTAAATGTCTTTACATAAAGGACCTGATCATGGAACAATGCACAGTACAAGCACAGCGTTGAGCTTCTTGTGTCTGTTCAGTAAGGAGCGTTTTGATTGGTGGATTAAAAGCTCTCCACGATTGGCTAAACAGAACATCCTCCAAAAAAAGATATTTATGAATCTTAACCTGCCAGGAAGGTCTCAGAAATACCGTACACAAATTCAAAGCAGTCCCCTCAAGTGTGACGATTTGCAAATGCAGATTAAACGATCCATAAATACATGTAACATCATCCATAAATGTGTGATGCAAATTAATTCAAGAGCTTGATATATACATATTTGTGTAAACATTTTAAATTTATTTAGGTAAGATGCATTTGTGTGAGCATTTGGGGAAATATTTATGCTTTTACTTGTGTATTTATGAATTGTGTTTTGAATTTACGAATCGGATTTTGTAAATGTGAATTGTGCTGTGCATTTATGAATTTTGTTTTGTAAATGTATTATTTTTGAGGCTGATCTGGCTCGATAAACTACTGTGCGTGCGAATATTTATGTAGTTAAATTAAATTTGATGGAAACTTTTCTCTACTCTGCAGCTGTCAGTAATTCTTCATTCAGCATTCAAACAGCGTGTTGCGTTTGGTTATGATGGTCAGCACAGTAAAACTCTCTCCAAGATGATTCAATATTTCCATTGTTATATTCATCTGTAGATAAAGGTCTGTGGATTTGCATAAAATGATTGACTCTTGCTAGAGTTTGCTGTTTCTAAATGATGTACTCACTACTGGGTGTTTATTAGATCACAACAGGACTATGAGAGGACTATGATGCTATCATGCGCACAGTAACTGAAATTAAAATTGTGAAGAAAAAAGGCTCAATAAACCATTGAATTAGATATGATACACTAAGAATTGTGCACACAATATCTCTTCTCTTTGTGTCCTGAACTTTTCAATGTAGAGTGCTGCGTGCTGTGACTCCATTTTGCTTTAAAGCACATCATTCTACACCCAGGATGAGCATAAGATGTAAACAGCACTGGTATCAGATTGTTATCAATATTGGACGATACTCAGAATTCGGGTATAGGAATCAGATCAGTTATGCAAAAAGGTGCATTCCTAATTTAGAGTGCACGTTTTCACTGTGTGAGTAGCCTATTAGAATGAAGTTAGAATAACCTCCTGCCACCACCACCATAACTCCTGGCATGGATTTCTGGTATGGGCCGAGTATGCACAAAACTTCCTTCAGCAGCCAGCCAAAGGACTCACCCCATTCCAGTGCGTACTCAGGTTCCCGTGGTCCAGTGGGCAGTATGCTGGCAGGAGATCCACACTGATGCCCAGAGATGCACAGCTCCAATCTACCAGCCCAGGCAAAAGGTGTGGCTCTCCACCAGGGACATCAAGCTGCGCCTGCCCTTTAAGAAGCTCAGTCCCTTAACCATCTTAGAACAGGTCAACCTGGTCACCTGCCTTGTGTTTCTCCTGCCATTGGTTCAATAAACTTACCATCTCTATTCCTGTACCTCTTGTTTCTGTGTCTGTGCTAATTCCTGACAGCAAGTCACATGATTTTATTTGTGTTTTTTTGTTACTTGCTTCAGAATAGCTATAGTCACTTTCAGTGCTTACAGTTAGTGCTTAGTCATTTAGTGTTTCTGTCTGTGTCTTAGAGTATTTTGTGTAAAAGGAATGTATCAGGCAATGAGAAAAGTGTAGGTATTATTTGATGTCTTTTTCTAAGCACACAAAATCTGACACAGATTTCATGAATCAATGTTTTTATATACAAGCTCTTGATTCGATTCGATTCTGATTCTGTTTCAATTTATTATTGATAGTTTGGATATATATTAGGAAGAGTGCATTGATTCTTGGGATTTAAGAATTAATATTGGATAATAAAAATTATTAACCGAGAAAAAAAAAAAAAAATTAATCGATATTATCAACCCAGCCCTATTGCCCAACATGCTATCAAGAGAAAATATTGAATTGGATTAAAACTGCACTTTGTATTCCAAAAGCCTTTATTTAAATGTGCAGTATGTGGAGAAGACATTTATTTTTCATAGATGGTCTGTAGAATAGTACTTTGATCCTTATTTAAATACAGGTGCTGGTCTTATAATTAGAATATCATCAAAAAGTTGATTTATTTCACTAATTCCATTCAAAAAGTGAAACTTGTATATTATATTCATTCATTACACACAGACTGATATATTTCAGATGTTTATTTCTTTTAATTTTGATGATTATAACTGACAACTAAGGAAAATCCCAAATTCAGTATCTCAGAAAATTAGAATATTGTGAAAAGGTTCAATATTGAAGACACCTGGTGCCACACTCTAATCAGCTAATTAACTCAAAACACCTGCAAAGGCCTTTAAATGGTCTCTCAGTCTAGTTCTGTAGGCTACACAATCATGGGGAAGACTGCTGACTTGACAGTTGTCCAAAAGACGACCATTGACACCTTGCACAAGGAGGGCAAGACACAAAAGGTCATTGCAAAAGAGGCTGGCTGTTCACAGAGCTCTGTGTCCAAGCACATTAATAGAGAGGCGAAGGGAAGGAAAAGATGTGGTAGAAAAAAGTGTACAAGCAGTAGGGATAACCGCACCCTGGAGAGGATTGTGAAACAAAACCCATTCAAAAATGTGGGGGAGATTCACAAAGAGTGGACTGCAGCTGGAGTCAGTGCTTCAAGAACCACTACGCACAGACGTATGCAAGACATGGGTTTCAGCTGTCGCATTCCTTGTGTCAAGCCACTCTTGAACAACAGACAGCGTCAGAAGCGTCTCGTCTGGGCTAAAGACAAAAAGGACTGGACTGCTGCTGAGTGGTCCAAAGTTATGTTCTCTGATGAAAGTAAATTTTGCATTTCCTTTGGAAATCAGGGTCCCAGAGTCTGGAGGAAGAGAGGAGAGGCACACAATCCACGTTGCTTGAGGTCCAGTGTAAAGTTTCCACAGTCAGTGATGGTTTGGGGTGCCATGTCATCTGCTGGTGTTGGTCCACTGTGTTTTCTGAGGTCCAAGGTCAACGCAGCCGTATACCAGGAAGTTTTAGAGCACTTCATGCTTCCTGCTGCTGACCAACTTTATGGAGATGCAGATTTCATTTTCCAACAGGACTTGGCACCTGCACACAGTGCCAAGGCTACCAGTACCTGGTTTAAGGACCATGGTATCCCTGTTCTTAATTGGCCAGCAAACTCGCCTGACCTTAACCCCATAGAAAATCTATGGGGTATTGTGAAGAGGAAGATGCGATATGCCAGACCCAACAATGCAGAAGAGCTGAAGGCCACTATCAGAGCAACCTGGGCTCTTATAACACCTGAGCAGTGCCACAGACTGATCGACTCCATGCCACGCCACATTGCTGCAGTAATTCAGGCAAAAGGAGCCCCAACTAAGTATTGAGTGCTGTACATGCTCATACTTTTCATGTTCATACTTTTCAGTTGGCCAAGATTTCTAAAAATCCTTTCTTTGTATTGGTCTTAAGTAATATTCTAATTTTCTGAGATACTGAATTTGGGATTTTCCTTAGTTGTCAGTTATAATCATCAAAATTAAAAGAAATAAACATTTGAAATATATCAGTCTGTGTGTAATAAATGAATATAATATACAAGTTTCACTTTTTGAATGGAATTAGTGAAATAAATCAAATTTTTGATGATATTCTAATTATATGATCAGCACCTGTAGATTAAAATTATATAGTGGTAGAGGGTGTAAAAATCATAATTACCAATCTGACATTCTGGCTAGGTTTATTTTTAAAGGCTGCTCTAAGAGGTTTAGATTTTGCCTTCTTGCTTTTTGAATGGTGAATTTCAATTTGGGTCACTTTATATGGGACAATATCATGAGACCGACATGTTTTTCATAGACAAACTGAAGGTTATCTTCAGATAACTGTACACGTTTTGTGCCAGTGTAACGGTCTGTTTGCAGATTATTAGAGCAAAGCTTTCTTGTGCTGAAACAGCAAGGATAAATGTTAAATTCTCTTGAGTACCAAAGGCTGAAATTTTGGCTGCAATACAAAGAGATGCAAATATGCAAGACTTAACTAATGCACCATTTTGACCTGAAGAAATGGCTGTGAGACTTGCAGTGATGGTCTATGTTAGGTGGCTCGTTATGAAGGTTTTTGCTGCTGTGGACCTGCAACCTATTGAGATGTGGATTATCATGGTTTAACACTTACACTCAAATTTCAGCATTTATAAATGTATGCATTTTAAATAATGACTTAACATTTGCAATCAACTAAAGGTCCATATCACGGTATACTTGTGTGCTCTCTGTTTGCTGTGTGATCTTTAGATGGGCCTGTTGGGTACTTGGGGCGTATGACTGTTCCTTCAGACAGTCTTCATACTGTGCTGTAATCAGATAAGCATTCACAGGCTTCCTCTAATTATACCCACCCACCATACATTTACTGTCTTCTTACCAACAGCAGTCAGTGTGTAGTGGCATTTGAATTGGAGTGGTTGAATTGCTTTTAGAATTGTCTTCCCACTGCTTTTGGGGTCAGTCATCTCAAGTGGTCCAATGGACTTCAATCTAACACAGTGTCTACACCATGTGCACATTTTGTTGCATAGCATCACAACAGTTTTAGGTTCCAAATCCATTTGTTCTCTTGTCGGAAGTAGCGCGTGGAGTGTGCCACATCCACTTTAGACACTGTGTAAGGAACAAGAATGTGCAAAATGTTAAAATATGTTCATGTACCTTGTAATGTGCTCAGTTTTTGCTCCAAGGAGTTAGGATGTTGCTTAGCTGAGATATTGAAATTTCTGCAAACACCTTTAAAACCAGAATTTTTGTTTACCAAAAAAGTCGCCCGCTGTGGTTAAACCAAGCACAATAAAAATAAAACACTGGTGGTTTCCACTCAAAAAAGAAAAAAGATCAAGCAAACAACCTGACAATTTTTGGACAACCTGAGATAAACTGCCCTTTGGTGACCCAAAACAATTCAGGCCTGAGACCCATTTTTTTGCCGTGACCCACCAGCTGAGAACAACTTCCTTACAGGGGCCATAATCTAAACTTTTTTTTTTTTTTAAATCCCCTCAATTTCACTTTTATTAGTCTGTCATAATTTTATTGGTACAAAGGCAAATGCAGTAACACATGCCAAAAACTGGAACTAAAATGGCTTTGAATTGATTTGATATTAAATTTGAACATTTTCTTGCATCTTTCACAGAAAAAAACAAACAAACCTGATTTCAGTAACTCAATTTTGACAGAGTGTAAGCACTGCATTTATCCTCTGTAGCACTGCATGGTGGTATGTCTACTTCAGTTTCAATTAAGTCCTCTAAAGGCTGGAATACACTACTTTTTGCCCAGATTTTTTAACCTATTTTCAGTCTGAAGGAGTCAACACTAGTAACAAGTGTATGATGCCTAGTGTTTTAAGATCTGTTCAGATTTTATAAAGTTGAATTGTGTATTCCAGCCTAAGATCAGAGATCAGACACCTATATTATTAATCATAGGGTCACCATCATTACACCCTACTAGAGCTGCACAAGTTTTTTGTTTAAAATAGAGATCATGATTCTCCCACGATTCTGAATAGACAACTAAACAAAATAACATGTTATTTACTGGGTTCTGACAACATGTTAATTGCTGCAGTCTATTAAAAAATATTTAATTCATTTAATCAATTATTTTTTAAAAATGAATGATTCAATGACTCGCTCATAAAGACTTAACTTGTTTCATTACTGGATGAATCAGCCTTTTTGAACAAATCTCTTGAATGAATGATTCAATGACAAATACATTTTAATAGTCACTTATCACCACCTGCTGGTGTAATGACACAGCGTCGTTCATTACTTTCTAAAGGTGATTTACTCTATTTTGTTTTACTCTACTGTAGACATCAGTGTTTATATCCGAACCATACAATTTTAGCTCAGTACTTCTGTGATCATTTGAATTATTGTAAAAACAGAAATAATGATACTGTGTGGTTGAAAGACTGTTTGTGCTGTTTCATACCTACATGACAACAGCTCTCAATGCAGATTTGAATGTTCCGCTGTAATCGCACTAAAGGTTTAATAGACATTGACAAATCAGTGTCATTTAGGAATAAGATCGCACGGGTGTTTGAATCGAGATTGTGATCTTTTAACAATTAATCATGCAGCTCTATACTAGGGATGTGCAACAGCGATCGAGTACTCGACCGTGACAGCGACGATCGATCATGTAAATGATGATCGAAATGTTTTTTTTTTTTTTTTTTTTTTTCCTTCTCCTGATTGGTTATAGCAGCACTTTGGGCGGCGCCCTGAGCTCTGATTGTTTAGCTTGCCACAGCATGCGTCAAAAGACGTGAGAGAGAATGTCTGGCTTCACTTTGACAAGATAGATGAAAATACAGTTCAATGCAAGCTGTGCAGCGCCAAGCTTTTATCTTGTGCTGAAAATATCCTTTAAATTATATTCATAATTAATTTAGCAATAATCTTCAGCATAGGCGCCGAGCCCCTGAACACCCACGGAAAAACACAAGATATTCTCATTTCATTTCAACCAATAAAAATCGATTGAAGCCTTCAGACACGGCTTTCTTTTAGTTTTTATAGTCCATTTGAGGCAGTTTCTATTTCGTTAATGTCGAGAGCGTATTTGTAACGCACACGAGAGCGCATCCATGTAATTCACGAGCACGAATCTCTCTGCTCATACGCGGATTTCTTTGACTCTTGCACTGGACGCGCTCAAACTTTGTCCTCAACAATCTCAACATGCTTTTTCTCATGGAGATTGGGCACCCACCGGCAGAAACATAAATCGGCGCCTATGATCATCAGTGATTTTAATAAAATAACATTTTGGTTGATCAGAAAGTGCAAATTGAATCCAAAATATTGCTGAAATATTAGAATAAATAAAAAATTACAATAGTGACACTAATGTAGCCTAATATAATATGAATTTGTTGTGCTTTCGTTTCGTTGGCTTTCGTTTTAAAGCGCAATCGGAGTTACAATTTCGGTCAAGCTCACGTTTGCATTCGCAAACTTTTTGCAGATGAAAGTTGTAATAAGATGTTTTTTTGTTTTTTTTTTTGGTGAACTGAGCAAGTCTTTCTCACTGATTTTTGATGTTCATATATTTATCATTCCACATCTCTTAGAATGTTGTTATTGGTTGAACCTATGTACATTTGCGTGCCACCATTATTCAAGTCAATGAGAGCAACCCACAAGGATATGCTCAGCTCTCTGCAGGACACATTAGCTCCCTCACCTTCTTCCCTTCTCTGGTTTGAAGAGCACTTATGCCTTTTTCAGTCAATGGCCACCTGTCCATTCCTCTCACATTACCTCTGCTTTGTTCACTAATATGTCACTAATATATTACTTTGAGTCATCCAGTCTCTGCATTAGCAACTGTTTTAAAGACCTTTTAGGGTGAAACCTACCCTCTGCATTGAGGGTGTTGGGTCTCTGATAGGGGCTTTTGATTAATAGATCACTTAAAAAAGGACATGCTTAGTCACAGGAAGCTTCTTGGGATTTTTCTCTGGGTTGTCTCTCATTTTCTCTCTTCCCTATCTCTCTTCCTCTAAATTGCCCTGCTTTCACTTGCATTAAGATTATATCTCTTGAATGATCCTGCATGTTCCAGGACGGGTTATTCCTTTACCAGATTTTGTTGCTGCCTTTTTTCTTTCTTTCTTTTTTTTTTTTTTTTTTTTTTTTTGTGCATTGAAAGTTTTGAAAACGATTTAATGAGCACTACGCTGGCTGAAGCCTAAAACTAAATTAACCCCATGATCTGACCCAACCGGTACTGTGAACTTTTAATACCAAACTTGAAATCACTCTGTTTTTTCTTCAATGAGCAAGTAGTCTCACAGACTTGGTTAATTTAACGTTAAAATAAATACAAAATTATTTTAATGTTTTATAATAACTTCCAACAAATCCAAATCTGCGCAAACTTAAAAAGTTATAACCTACATGAAAAATCTGTATCAAGTTCTAAAGTTTGCCAGGTTTCATCTGGCTTGGGTCAGGTAGCAGACCTCTAGCTTAGCGTAGAATGTGCGTGTTCTAATGACGGGTGTTCTGATTCTGCTGAATTTTGTAGGTGCAGTTTCTAGTTATGATGAAAAGTGTAGCACTTGTGTTGTGTTTGTTTCCAGCAATCCCATTGGGACTAAACTATTTCCTGTACTATAATCTGAACTCAACCATTTAACGCCAGTGTTTCCCACAGGATATTTTTTTTCTATATGAGGATATGGTGGTGGACCTTGGTCCCTATGGGAGGGTAGGGGACATGAAAATTTTGTACATTTTAAAGTTAAATACATCAATCTAGTTCACTTTGAGAGTGTCCAAATTAAAGAGAGTAAGAGTCTTTAGATTGACTTCTACCTCGTCTTTAAAGTGGACTTTTTTAGGTGAGATATAGGGTGTGTTCACACTTGGCATGTTTAGTTCGATTAAAACGAACCCTGGTGCAATTGCTCTGTTAGTGTGGTTCATTTGAGCATGTGTGAATGCTGCCATCCGAACCCTCGTGCGCACCAAACAAGCGGACCGAGACCGCTGAAACAATGGGTCTCGGTCCGCTTCCAAACGAACTCTGGTGCGGTTCGAATGATATATGAATTCAACACGGACCAAAGACATGTAAACGAACCAAAAACAGGAAGATGAGACCCTAAAAAGGACAGAATTGTTTGTGACGGATGGATTCCCGCCGCTGTTTTGACTCCTTTACACATTTTATAAGCTCTTCATGAGTTCCCAGCTAGCCAAAATACCATCATATGCAGGCTACGCACACACAACGAGCACATTTACCTCAGCACACAGCATTGTTTTGGATGTTCGGTAAGTTCCATCTCAAAATAGGCAATACATCATAAAATCCGACCAATCAGGTTGTGAATGTATCCCTATGCCTTTAAAGTGATAGTTCACCCAAAAATGAAAATTCTGTCATCATTTACTCACCCTCAAGTTGTTCCAAACCCTTTTGACTTTCTTTGTTCTGTTGAACACAAAGGAACATATTTTGAAGAATGTGGGAAACTGAACAGTTCTGGGGCACCATTGACTTCCATATTATTTTTTTTTCCTATATGGAAGTCAGTGGTGCCCCAAAGCGGCCTGGTTACAAACTTTTTTCAATATATCTTTCTTTTGTGTTCAGCAGAACATAGAAATTTATACAAGTTTGGAACAAATTGACGGTGAGTAAATGATGACAGAATTTTCATTTTTCGGTGAACTATCTCTTTAAGGTTCGTTATCTTTTGGTTCGGTGATAAAATTGCCAATCTGAATGCTAATCGGACCAGGACTAAATGTTTTTTTTTTTTTCTTTTTTGGTCCGGACCAAATGAACCAAACGAACCAAACTACAAGTGTGAACGCACCCATAGTGTCTCAGTCTACATTACATTTACACTGGTGTTTTAGCAAGCCAAACAATTAGAATATTACTAATAATAATAATTATACTTTCTTCACTTTAAAGAGTTGGCCTCAAGCATTTATTTTGGCAGAAAACTCCAGTTTCTATGAAAACAGGTTTGCAGACAAGTCTAGTGAAATGCTGTTATCAACTGTCAACAAAAATGCGAATGTGAAAATAATGCATAACTGGTGCCTATTGTGTTCCAAAATGCATATTAAACTCACAGCACATGCAAAGATGGAGTTTGCTGCATTCACTGTGAACTGAGCTGCTCCAAGACGCTAAAAACATTGAATCACAAGCTGATCAAGTCAAAATGTGCACTTCGCTTTGAAACACGCAGTGCAACTGTTAAATTGCAGCCTTTTGTGATTTGATAAGGGCATTAAGCCATTTCGTGCTTTCAATTTTTGTTCATTTGACAGTTGCTATGCCAAAGCAATGGTACGAAATGCAACGTAGAGACCTTTTATATTATTATTAGAGGTTTTAAAATATTTTCGGTTCATTATAAAACTATGGCAGGACAGATAAGACTGTGGTGGGAGTCTAGGTAATTTATGGGAAACTCTGACCCTCTTACTTTTGTTGCTTTGTCCACAGAACAAGTAGCGAGAGTCGTGAACTGAGAAGACCATGTTGAAAGGGGGCACTGTCAAGGCGGCACTGCCCAGAATGGGTGCTTCAGAGCGTGCAAAACTGTCTACAAATAGCTCTCAAGGCTCTTACTCCAGCAACATCGGGATGAAGACCTCGAGATCGTCCAGCACCATCGCCTCTGATCTGCGACTTAGCAAGGTGAGCTTTAATATATAATTTGACAGTGGAATGGATGAGAAGTGGGAGTCATGGGACCCTGACACAGCACAGGTTCTTGAGTAAAAAAAAAAAAAAAAAAAAGCAAGATGTGATGCCACACATAAAGATGCGTTTCTAACGTGTACAATACACAGGACCAATTAAAAATTACATTTGACACAAGATCTTAACCTGTGTATGCTATACTGTACAATAGTCTCATAACTGTAACTGTATTTTATTCCCCGTAGTATGTATTATTTTGGTTGTCTCTACTATTAGGACTGGGCTGTATAGCTAAAATATTTTTTATTATTTATTATTAATTATTATATTTATAAAATTATATTCCTAATATTTGATATATATCTCAATATTTATCAGCACTGCAAACTTGTCACCTTTTAGCTAAATTCATTGAATCCAAAATAATGTAATTTATGTTATTCGTACTGATCCAATGAGGTTTGTTTAAGATAGCTGGTGAAATGCTGTTATTGCGTTGCTATTGCTAGTCAAAAGTGGTAAAAAGAACGCCATCTCAATTCAAACACCTACGCAATCTTATTCCTGAATGACAACGATTCGGCTATGTCTATTAAACCTTTGACAAGTATGATCAGAGCGGAACATTCAAATCTGTCTTTGCGCTGCCGCTGTGCCAAAGCGAGCAGGTGTCATGTATAGGTATGAAACAGCTTCACAAACAGTCTTTTCTTTTCATTTCTGCGTTACAATAATTCAAATTATCACAGAAGTACTGGGATAAAAGTTTATAGTTCAGATATAAACACTGATGACTACGGCAGTGATCAAAATAGAGTAAATCAACATTTGAAAGCAACTTGATGCTTCAAATAAAGATTGTATCTATTGTATCTATTACATCATTACACCAGAAGGTGGTGACAAGTGACAGTTAATAAAATATATTTATCATTGAATTATTCATTCAAGAGTAGTTTAAAAATGTTGATTTATCCAGTAATGAGCCAAGTGGAGTTTTTATGAGTAAGTCATTGAATCATTTATTCAAACCATTTTTTTTTTTTTAATAATAAATAAAACAAATTAGTTAAATAGTTTTTAATTAGACTGCAGCAATTAACATTTTGCAGAACCTCTAGTAAATTACATTATATTATATTATATTAAATTATATTATTTATTGGCTTATTCAGAATCGTGGGATAATCATGATTTCTATTTGAGACAAACAAATGTGATTCTTAATTTATCCAGAATTGAGCAGCTCTAGTATATAGGTTCATTTTCATAGAGAAAAACTGTTAATTTAAAAGTCAGCTTAAAGATACTTTTATCAAATTTTCTAAGTACACAAGCATAACAAGCATGACTAAAAGTCACAAAACTACCATTTTCCTTTCACGAAGTATTGCCTTGTAATTCTGAATACAAAACTACGGTGACCGGGTGGGGACAAGTTTCGGTTCACTTAGTTTTGTTGTGGCCACGACATATTAATTAGTGGGAACGTCATATTAACTCGTGGGAACGTGATAAGTCGTGGCTGATCATTTTGTTGAGGTAACAACATGCTTATGTTGTGGCCACGCGATGTAAAGTCGTGACCTTGAGATCCTATGTTGAGGGAATGATATATTTTTCTCATGGCCATGACTTCTTTATGTTGAGGGAACAACGTATTTCTCATTGCCACGTGTTAAATGCATAAACAACCTGCGCGACCATAGCAACCTGGAAATATTAAAAATGATAGGCCTATAATAATATTTATTTTTAATTAAGGATGACTAAATAAGGGCAAAAATAAGAAATGATTATAATAATATTTATAGACTATTATATTGCGCGTGTTTGTTATTATTGATAAATGATAAAAGAATATGTAAAAACATAAAATAATATAGGCCTACAAGAAAACATTTTTATCCATCCCATCTCATAGCCTTTTAAATCTATTCACTGATCGTGTCTTTATTTATTTATTTATTTATTTATTATTATGCCTATTAAAACTAAATAAAATTAAATATAATATGTTACAATAAGCATTCCCGCATGACTGTCGGGCATTTACAGTATTTACAAAATATAGGCTATAATGGTAGGCTACTGAAAGTAGGCTATTAGATAATACATAACGTTAATTTGGTAAAGAAATAATGAGATCAAATGTATTATTTATTATATAGCCTATAGGGCTACACACAAATAGGCTTTTTTGTAGCTGAAATATTCTTTTAACATATAGCCTTTAATAATAACTAATTATTCGAACTTCATTTGAATGCTGTCACTGGCACAAGGGGCTACAAATGAAAACAGGCTAATAGTCTACAGAAATACAGTCATAAAGTCAAAACTTTATTGGCATGATCGGGCATTTACAGTATTTACAAAATATAACGTTATACTTTAAGTAACATAATGTACAGAAAGGTAAAGAGATACGGGAAATGAAGGGGAAAATAAAGCAAATACGTAACAATGAATAAAAAATGTAACCAATAATAATAATATAAAAAATATTAAATAAAACGATCAGTGAATGGGTTTAAAAGACTGTTGGATTGGAGAGATAAAAATCTACACGATATTTATTTAACATTTATTGATAACGAACTTCATTCTAATGCTGTTATAGGCACCATCACACGCAATACAATATGCAATATGTTAATATAATCATTAAAAATAAATTATCATAGGCCTATCCATTTCTGATAATTCCAGGTTGCTATGGTCGTGCAGGTTGTTTACGCATTTAACTCATGGCCATGAGAAATATGTTGATCCCTCAACATAAAGAAGTTGTGGCCTCGAGAAAAATATATCGTTCCCTCAACGTAGGGACGACTTTACAACGGGTTCTCATGAGTTAATGGCTGCATCTGAAAACTGGAAAATGTTGCCTTCGGGGGACACATTTCAAGGTAGGAAGGTATCAAGGCACGTCCAAATCCAATGTTAGCTTCACTTCCTGTTTCCTGAGTTCCCTTCATCTGATCGATTTTTGAAGGCAGTATCCTTCGCTGCCTTTGATATCCCACAATCCTCTGCTTTCCATTCTGTGACAGTTGAGCTAGAAAAATAAAGATAGCTTCCGAAAGTTGCGTTTGCTGGTCAATTTGTGTGTAAATGTGTGTTTTTGACCAACGTTTTCCACTTTTGATGTCATTTCTAGCGAGAAATTACTACTGTAGTAAATAAATATTTGTTTAGGTCTCACAAAAGCTAGCGCTATTTTGCTGTAGATAATTAAATTGTTATGCTGCCTCAGAAGTCTGTCCGAAATCCGTTTCGTGAGGTGCCTTCGTGCACAAACGCTACCTGATAAGGCAGCGAGGCAACAAGTCAGCTGTCTAGGTTTTCGGATGTAGCCAATATGTCGTGACCATGAACATGTCCCCTCCCTGTTACCGTACAAAACATATTTTGTGAAAAAATTTGATTCTCAGCTGTTTTCACTGCCAGTATTAATGTTCTTGTGTGTAGATAAAAAGGGCGAGCAGTGATGATGCTCTGGCTAAACCTGTTCTGGGTTCAGTGGCTGCAGTGTCCCGCATGAAGAAAACCATCACCACAGGAGCCATCTCTGAGCTTACAGACAACAGACCACGCAGCACTTCAAGTAGGATTTTACAACCTATAAACATAAATCTCATGCAGTCATACTTATTTCCTAATAGTGTGCGGTTTATACAGAGATGATTTTGTTACGTTTTGAATTATTTAATAATTATGTTTATTTAATCTCTTAATTTATCTCTTAAATGGTAAGTAATGTGTGCATGGAATACTATATATTTCAAATGTTAACGTTTCACTATAATGATATTTATCAGGGTTTCTGCGGGTCTTAAAAACTCTTAAAAAGTCTTAATTTGTCCTTTAATCAGAGCAGAAGGTCTTAAATTCCTAAAGTCATGGCATTAAACATTGCATGCATTTCCTCAGTATTTTTGTCCTGTTTTCCAATACAAATATCTAAACATCTTTAAATCAAGATACATTAACTTGAGATGCAAATGTAAAATTTAACAAAGTTAATTGAGTTTATGCTTATAACAAGAACAAATATCTGTCAATGAGTTATCAAAACTTCCCTTTGAATTAAGTTGATTTTTCTGAGCCCATTGGCTGATATTTGTTCTTGTTTTAATCATAAACTCACTTCATTTTCATCAGTTTCACAGAAAACAAGACTTCATACTTTCTGTCATTTTGTATCTCCAGTAAATGTATCTTGATTTAAGAATCTTTAGATGTTTGTACTGGAAAACAATACAGTTTTTTTCAGTGTGATTAGAAAGATATTTCCATATTGTAGTGGTTGGGAGCAGAGCGATTCAAATGTTTTTTTTTTAATAAATGAATTAAAAAGTAATTGTACTCTGAGGTGCTAATACAAATTATTGTGTTTCTTCCTAGACATTTACATTCAGAGAACATATTGATGTATTGTGTTCCCTTCAGTTTATTCTTTAAGTTTTCTTTATTTGGTCTTAAAAAGATCTTTAAAAAGTCTTAAATTTACGATCAAAAAACCTTCAGAAATATCCCTTCAAGGTCCCTTTTAGAATAAAATCACTGCCCAGCTCTTGTGAGTGCAGATGATCACCTCTAGAGGGCATCAGAAGACGTTCTCTGATATTAAATCTCTATTGTATGCAGATGATGGCAGTTCAATATTTAACAATGTACAGTATTTGTGTAAAAGATAACTCCTTGGACTTGAACTATACTAAAGAAATTCGACAGATTTGTTTTCCCAGCAGAAATGAACAGAATCCAAAGCTGATATGGAAAACATGACTTAGACTTCCAGTATTAGACAATGAAAACAGAACCGCCAAAAGTGATCTGATTTGATTCTGATTAAACTGTCTTTGAGAAATGAGATATGAGGGATTGCGTCTTTGTAGAGTGCATGTATCTGTGCTCTCTATTGACCTCAGACAGGGTAGATGCCATATTTAAAGTATTTGCAAATGAAAACAAGGGACAGACTGTTCTATGCCTTGTACTATTTTGTACTCGTGTTGATTGTTGGAGTAGATTGATGGAGTCTGATATCAATAATTCCTCTTTCGTCAACATTCCCACACACAGAAGAAAGATACAAGCTGGAATAGACATTGTGTTGAACAGGAATGCTGCCTGGCCACATAACCTCTGTGGGATTGGCCATATGTTAAAATACCAGTATCAGGGTGTGGCAGAATTCTTTGTACTTCATGTGATGCTCTGCTGGCTGTTTTATCTGTAGGTGAAGGAGGTGCTATAGTGCTCAATTATTGAGATATGGATGAGGACATGAAAAATAGAATAGACAGAAAATCATCATGGTTAGATACTAGACAAGAGGACAGTGGGAAATATGGGAGATTTTTTTCATTATTAAAGGGATATTTCACCTATAGCTGTCATAATTTACATCACTCTCATGTCGTTGCAAACCTGTAAGCTGTTATTTTTTTTATGCAGAATAAAAAACAAAGATTTTTTTTTAAGAATCTTCTGTTGCCAACTTGGTGCTCAAGAAACATTTCTTATTATCAATGTTGAAAACAGTTTTACTGCTTAAAAGTTTTGTAGAAACCGTGAAACATTTTCAGGATTCTTTGATGGATAGAAAAGGAATTTGAAATAGAAATTGTTTGTAACAATGTAAAAGTCAAGTCAAGTCACCTTATTTATATAGCGCTTTATACAATACAGATTGTTTCAAAGCAGCTTTACAGGGATAAACAGGAAAATAATGGTTCAATGATGCAAACAGAGTTAAATTCTGCTGTAAAGCAGCTCTAAAATAAAATAGTGTCATTGTTCAGCTGAGGTCAGTTCAGTGTTGATTCAGTTCTGTCTAATAACTGTGTAAAGATCATCAAATGTGAAATGAGTTCAATTCAACTATAAAACAGCTCTATGGAAAACAGTGATGGTGAACGCTGTAGTGAGAAAGCTGAGAGATTAATATAAGCGTAAATGCCGTGTTGTTACATCAGATGTTATAGGTAGTGTTCCCAGTTCCTGACCTAATTTATGCAGCCTAATAATCCTTTAACAGATTTTAATTATAGGAATGTGATAGTGTGTTATGTGTATGCTAGGTTAAAAAGATAGTATTCTAGTTTATTGTGTGTGGAGGTTTTTAGTCCAATTATTAAAACTGTTTTTTCAGAATTTAGTAGTAGGAAATTAGTTTAGTTTAGTTTAGTTTATTGATTTATAAAGCACATTTCAAAACAGAGGTTGCAACCAAAGTGCTGTACAGAAAAATTAAAACAAAATTAAAAAAATTAAAACACAAACACACACAAAACAAAAAGAATTAACACATTGGATCAAAACCTTGAGGACAATCGAAAAATTCACACCCTCAATTAAAACATAAAGAATACAAATAAGTTTTTAAAGAGGATTTAAAAGTAGAAACAGAGGGGGAAGATCTATTATTGAGAGGGAGACTGTTCCAGAGTCAAGGAGCAACCACGGAGAAAGCCCGATCACCTTTAGTTTTGTAGCGTGAGCGAGGAACAGAAAGAAGAAATTGATTGGATGAGTGTAAGGATCTTGGGGCATTGTACGGGACAAGAAGATCACTGATATACTGAGGAGCAAGTCCATGTAAAGCTTTAAAAAATTACTAGTCATCCAATTTTTTTTTTATATCTACTATGCGTTTTGTTAGTTGTGTGAATTGGTTTCATCAGGCCTCGAAGAAATAAAAGCTGACTATCATCAGCATAACAGTGAAAACTAACGCCATGTTGTCTGTCACTGTTGATCAGTTGAATGTGTCCTTGCTGAATAAAAATACCAATAAAGTATTAAAACTATATGTATTTTAAATTAATTTTATATTACATATTTCTAAAATGTTATATTATATATAAGTATTTAATAAAACTTAAATAGTGTTAGTGGTTGTGTATCTTTGTACTAAAATATTTGTATTACTGTTATGGAATGTAGAAATAAATTATTTACTTTTTAATAAGAACAAAATTCAAGTAAAAAAAAAGATGTCTAGTTTATTGGATGTTCAGCATTTGGAAGCCACATTGCACACTTTGCATGGTAATATCATTATAATACATGTTCATAAGTACACTTATAGAATAATAACAAATCAAAATCTGACATGCACTAGACAGGAAATGTAGCGTGATGCTTTTTTTCTTGCAACATTGGTGAAACAACTCTTAGCATCAAAGGAGAGCAAATATAACACTGACTGCATAGCTATGTAATAATTTCATCATGTGAGTCAAGATGTCTGATGGTGTAATATTGTCATGTTTTTACTCATGGTGCATTAGCAGGGCAATCGCCTTTTCAGCTCCTATTCTGTCTGTTGATGTGCTTTGTTGTCATGTTGCTGAACGATTAAGAAGCTGGCTGCTAACCAAGGAATGCCATAAATATTTGGACGGTTTGTCTTAATTTTTACATATCATGATATATCAGCAGCCCTTCAGAAGCTGGTCTTAAATTAGGGATTCACCTAATATAATACAAAAATACCCTGCTAATGTAAGAATGAAAATAATACATACTACATAAATTACATTCTGAAATATCAACCAGATGAGAAAATATGTTTTACCGATTTCTGATTTATTATGAATTAGCACAACTTAATTTGCATGAAACCATAAGATTTTTAGAAAAAAAAATTAACAAACCAAAAAAAAAAACCTAACCCTCAAGTAGCGTATAAGCAGATTGTATGAAAACATATAAATGAGATCATACAAATTCATCACTAATTTGCCAAAATGTAAAATTGTTACAAACTGCCATGATATATAGTTTGAGGCAGACAGTAACAATGCTTTATGGAGACTTATCAGCCACTGCTACAGTATATGTCAACTCACATCACCTTAGCCAGCCATAGCAGGGCATCATTAATATTTAAATGAAGCTTTCCTTTGCTGTTAGGTCTCAAAAGTGAAATGAAGTGAGAGGCACTTGGTCTCTCGTCTATAAATAACATCTATGCCAGTGTTAGTGGACAACCTGCCCATTGTGCCTAAAGTCACATGTCCTTCTATGTCGTCTTTTAATTAACACTCCCATTTCCAATACATAACACTTCACAGCTCTGTGATGCTGTATCAGTTACCATATAGAGACTGCTTATGTGAGCAGTTAGGCTGGCTGTAATAGCGCTTATGTCATTGTCAGACGTATTAAGTGTATGACTCAGTGCATTGTCACTCTGTTCCACACCGCCATCTTACAGGAGTTGAGACTCACAGACTGGCTCAGCTGAAGTTGATGGTTAATTAAACAGAGCTGCCATGTTGATCTCTCCCTTGATAGGCCATGTGTTGCCATTCTGCATACTAAATTCTGCAAAAAAAAAAAAACTGTTTAAAAGTTTAGGGCAAGAAAGATTTTTTTTTTTTTTTTTCACTTTTTTTGAAAGAAATTAATACTTTCAACAAGGGTGCATTAAAATGATCAAAAGTGACAGTAAAGAAATTTAGATTGTTGTGTGACAGGGTTGAGACATACCCCCCACTGTAATTTAAATGAGTACAAAGACATTTTTATCTTCTGTATACGGATACGGTTGAAACTTTCTAGTGCACATTCCGAGTGCCTGTTTTTGCACATGCTATCAAATGCAGTATTCTTTAAAAGGCTATGCATTCAGCAGTATGTATGCGTTAAGTGTTTGCTTTAAAACTGAAGTATACTTTGGAGTTTATACCAACAGGAATACCAGAATGGGACATGACATTAGTATCTGCAATGTACTGTTCACAAACTCCTAGTAGTCACAAACTAGTATTCCTACCTGTAATATCTAAATCATCATTTTACAGCTCAAATAATACACATTTTGCATATAAAATTAATATACAGTATGTCCTTTAAAAAATATTAGCTTCACATTTCTGTTTGTAAACCCACCTGGAATGCCTTGCCCCATTGAATTCAATTGTAAAATGTTTTTGTTTGTTTTTACAAACTGAGGGATGAACCAAAAATTTATTTTAGAGGTAGTTTTTAACAGTACTAACTCTGCGCTCATGTACGGTCAGTGACATGAGACAGTAAGAGGTCTGGGTGGACACAGATCCGCTCAGCTGTAGTTTACAGAGGCTTTGTCCTGCCTTTGTTTGTGACTGTGAGTGAGCTACAGGAGTGCAGATTAGAATTGAGCTTATTTAACAAGGGTGGAGAGACTTTTATAACCGCAATAAAATTCAGGAATAAGACCAATAAGAAATAATATTATAATAATTCTTATAATAATTTACACTCCCTTTAATAACTTTAATAATTCACACACCCTTAAAAGAACTATCCAAAAGACACTGAGACTTCTGTACTTGAGTAAATGAAAGAAGGAGAGGCACACCAATAAATGGGAAAATAAAAACACAGGAATAGGTCATTACATGGTTCTCTGGAACACTTGATTCTTATTGGTAAATTTGCAGAATTTTGTGGTCAGATTTTGTGTGTGTGTGTTTGTCATGCTAAACTGTACAATTGACTGAATTTTTATATAGCTGATTTCATTTTTCTAATATTACACCACAGTCTCTTGTTGCTCACACAAAATAACTCAAATCAATATTTTATGCCTGCTTATTTATTGATTTTATAAGTAGCTGTATAAGCAGGATAATCTGAGGTTAATTTTACCACATTAAACCACACTGAAAAAAAAAAAAAAAACCTGGAAAATAAACTGATTTTTTAGATTTAAAACAAATACATTTTATGATTTAAAATAAATAATATTGACTATTCTGAACAATTTCTAGGTCAGTATATTTAGTGTCGTTGTTCATGTGATTTTAAACAGCATATTTAGCTTCAATCATCTCAAATCATGCTGGACAACATGAGCATCAGGTAGCTCATCATAAACTTGTGCCAGGGACAGATTCAGGCAAAGATGGCATGTTTTTTCCTAGCATGAATATTTAACACATATGCATTCTACATGAATAAAGAATGAGGGGGAGGGAGGGAGCTAAAGAAAATAACACATCTATCTTTTCATGCCTCCTACTGAGAACAGAAAAAATGGATCAGTCTAACTCGGGGGCTCTAATCTCCCGTACTATGATAATGCAGCAATCCATGAGAGAGTAGCTTTACACATGTGTGTCCCAGTGTAATTGCCCCCTTTCTGCCCGGTGTCCTCCGCTACAGAACAGATGAATGAAGTCAGAAAAGTTGATGTGGAAGGAGACGAATAGAACCTCCTCTCCATCATACATACTCTTCATTTCTGGAGATAGAGTAAAGTGAAGGAAAGATAGAGCAAGATAAAAGAGGGAGTTGCTTGCTCTAATTTTCATGCTTCAGTTGGAGGAGGAGCAGATATACAGACAGAGGCCACGCCCCCAAAACAGAGACTCTACTAATAACATACTGAATACACTCCTGCTGCAGCTGCTGCCCGACACTGAGAGAGAGACAGAACAAGTGAATGAGAAGAAGATTGAAAGAGTTGCACTGGGACAGACTGACAGTCAGCAGGAATGTTGTCTGGCTGCTGATTCACAGTCAGCAGGGCGAGAGGAGAGGACAAACACCTCTGTCTCATTGTCTTTGTCTCATACGCACCAGCGGCAGTGAAGTGAGTGTGCACTGTCAGGTGTGTCAGAGCTCTGCTCTAATGGATTAGTGTCTTCTGTGGAGCAGCGTGTAGCAGCCATGGGGAATCAGGAAACCCGGGTGGAGGAGCCGGACACAGGTCTGACTAACATATCACTGTTCTGAAAGAACGGTTGCATTATCATTCATTCTGGATGGCGTTGTGTGTTTGTTAGAGCGATCAACTCTCTTTGTGTGTTTAGCTCTCTAATATGCTTACTCTCTGTCTATTATTATTTCCTACATTTTCTCTTTTTACTCTATATATCTGTTGGTTCTGTCTGTTCTGCATCTTTTCATTCTCAACCTCTTCTTTCTGTCATTGGCACTGTTGTGAGCATCCAGCTGTAGGGGTGAATGTAAATTGAATGATAAATGGAGCTTTTATCCACACTTGTCCGGATTAGTGTTGTCACAATACTGGAATTTCTAACTACGATACGATACCTTGAAAAATATCGATATTCGATACTATTTTCGATACTGCTGGGAAAACTGCCATATGTACTGCCATATAGATATTTTTATTATCTCATTTTTTTTATTTTTTTTTATAATTTTGGTAATTTTCTTGCAATAGCTTACACACAGCACAGGGAGGCTTTATTTGAAACTTTAAATTTACAAATAAAAAGACAAGTAGACAGTAATAAAATAAGGACAAATAAATTGCAAACGATAGCACAGATACATACAGAATAAAAAGACAACTGAAATAAACAGCTTTAAGTTTTTCAGGTGGGTCTAACAGTAGTATTCGAGTAAGAAATACTACAGAAATTAAATAAAGTAATCAAATGTAAAATAACTGCATAGTCTTCACTGTAAAAAAATAAATACAGATTAATGCTTACAATTAAAGTTACAAAAGTTATTCAGTCAAAAGCAAAGAGTGACTTTCTCTTTGTCTTTTATTCTCTGAATAACATGACAGAGCTTATGTACAGATCCAATATACTGTTACACAAAAAAATTTCAAAGTATTTACATTCTAAAACTGTGTTTAGCTGAATACTCACTAAGCCTTGACCGTTAAGCACAAAAAAATTTGGTACTCACGAGATGTTTGAGAGGCAGCTTTATGAGCACGCTACTTATATAGATCAGTGGTGCGTACGCTTTTGGTGTGAGCGCGAAACCTGCGGGAATGAGTAAAATTATGCGCAATACCCGCAACCCCATGCCGAAATTCAGGACCTGTAACACCAACACTATTCAACTGGAGCAAAAGAGATGAGTGAGTAAGAGGAGTGTGTCAAACTGTCAAATTGCCGTCGGAGAGAACGAGAACGTGCAGCTGGTATTATTGATGCTGTAGAAAAGCAGTATTGGAATTGTTTCAGATATTTCAGTATTGATACATATCAAAATATTGATATTTTTGACAATACTAGTCCAGATCCCATTGCTCATTCCACTGCTGCTGTGTGTATATCTTGACAAGACACACTGACTCGTCTCAGAAATAGTGTTTACTGACCACATAGTAAGGAAAGCATCACTTTTACTTTTGTTCATACTTAGGTTTAGGGATTTTTTCAAACACCTAACACTTGCGACGACTTTTGATTGCGATCTGGCGGGCAACAAAAATATCATAAATTCACTTTAAAAGAGGGACCCAAGCTATATTTAGAGATCATGATATCATAGAAACTCAAAATTGACAATTCTTATTTTTTATAGAATGTTTATAAAGGGTTTACAAATTATTTTTGCATATACTACTATATATTACTTTGCATATATATATATATATATATATAAATATATAGTTTTTCATCAAAAATATTAACGTGCCCTCCCCCTCACAACGACATCTCTTTTATGATGACGTGTATACAACGTGAGGGCTGGGCTATAAGGTTGTTTAGTGGCCAGAATTTGAATCCTTTCACTTCAGTAACCTGTCACTCACATGGAACAATCATTCATTTATTTATTAAGGAATTATTATGAAATGCTCACTTTCTACTATCCATTCAGTTGCCAAGCAATAGACACAAATTCTCCCCTATTTTTTTTTCTCATTCGATAAACCGTTACACTAAAATAAACCTCACAATAGGAAAGACAATTTGGTCACAATTTCCACACAATTTTAATTTCATCTTTAGTGGGCTCTTTAGACTTTGGGTCTGTAAGCAGTCACCTAGCAACAATTTAGCTACCACATAGCAACACTCTGACAACCACCTTTAACGCCCTAGAGCAGTGGTGAGACTTGCAAGCACTATGAAAATCTGTATATAAAAATCTAGTTATGCGGTTATCTGTGTGTGTGCTAGAAATGTGCTGAGTAACACTGAATGAAAAGAGTCTCAATGCTAAAAAAATATTGTCTCTCTACAGTGTGTGCTGTTACATATCCACAGTCCACCCTGGGGGATAAACTTTCTATTGCATTTCCATTTCAAAGTTTGCTTCATTTCAACCATCCTTAACAGCAGATGGAAAGCAACAGTTTGCTTTATCTCGCTGTCCTCCTGCACATCCTCAGTCTCTTGGGTCGCTCTTTCTCCATATCACTTTATATATTGCGCTGTCTCTGTTCTTGACTTATTTACTGTGGCTCATGAAAGTTGACATTCAGTTTAATGTTATTGTAATCTTCTCCTGTTGTGGTGATTGAATCGTGGGCTTGATACACAAATGAAAATCATGAGTTTTCTGAAAACTGATTTCTCTGCGGTTGGTCTTCTTTGTAAGGCCACTAGTAGATTTCTTTGTTAGATTTGCTGGAATTTGAAGTCTTGATGTGTGTGTGGCTGGTAAATAAGGATGTGTGTTGTCTGGCAGAGAGATTGTGGCTGACTGCCACATTTACCACTGCAGAAGCCTTATCTACGATGGAAAACGCTGCCAAACTCTGTGTGTTTGTGTGTGTTTATGTATGTGTGTTTGAGATGAAACAGTAGATTATTATACTGAACACACACAAACACTCCTGAGCTGAGGTTAGGCTTTATCTACCCCTACAGCTTGACACCTTTTGGCAAAAGTAAAGATTGTTTTAAAAAAAATATCAGTTGCAATGCTGTGAATGTTCACATAAAGAGTTTCATTTCGATGCTGATAACATTTCCTTCCACTGTCCAGATGCTGATAATTTCTGATTTATCAAATATCATTTTTCGCAAAGCAGCCATCACATTGAAAGGAGAATGTGTGAAGATTAATTTATGATGTAGAAGGCTTGGACTGATAAATGAATCTTTGAAAGAGTCAAGATTAGATAAATCCTAAAATTAAAATTGAAATTGAAAAATAAAAATAAGTGAACATCATTTTAAAACAGATGGACTCCATGAGTCTGCACTACAGATCTGTTGTCACTAGCTTCATGTCAGGCAGTGCAAATGCTCCCTCTTCACCATAGGCAGTTGTCTCCCTCTCATAAAGATCACCCTATTAGAGATTTTGCTATAAAGATAACATTTGGATGTCTAACATCTGGAATGTGATGTCTTAACACTGTAATTTAGTTTTTGTTTGTTTGTTTGTTTTACTAAATGTATTAATTTTTTAATGAGTACATGAATAATACATGCAATATTCAATACTACATAAGCAAATACAGTATGCTGGAACATATCTGACTAAATATATACAAGCCCTCAATTTTGACTGCAACAGATCTGTATGAAATCATTAATTCAGAGCTCAGTGTTTTGACCACTTGCCCAGTTAAATAAAATTGTTTTTGATTGCTATGACCTTTGATAAACTTTTAATGCACTTACCATATAGAAAGTTGTTCACAGTATAGTATAATTTCATTCTGAGGACTATAAATGTCAAGAAAATCAAGAACTATTTATATACTATATATATATCAATCAACTATATCAGTCAAACCAAAAATTATTCAGACATTTTTGATATTTTTTTACTAGTGGGTGCAGGACAATATAGTTCATTTATGTAAGTGAGGATAGCAAAATAAAGTAAACTGTGACATATTATACCCAAAAATTCTTCATACAGTGGACTACCAGTATAATTGATTAAAATTTGGAACCAAAAAATATTTGCTAAAATTACGAGCTACAGGCAAAACAAGTCAAAAATGTTGATTTTGGTCGAATTTGAGGTTTTCGCAAAATGAGTTCATTAAGCCCTCATCTAGTGATCCAAATGCTTCAAATAGCAATTAAACATCTAAAAGTATATTTATTTGTATGATTTCTGAGAGGAGTACCTTTCCTTTGTCCATGAAAAATGCTGTTTTTCTCTGCTTCAGTTTTTGATGGCATGAGTCTGAACCAATGAAATGTGATTTTCAAACTCATGCTGATGTAAACAAATCGATCTTACTCACGCTTACTGACAGATCCGAAGCGCTCTCACAAAGACGCCTTAGACAGCGTGTGATCCTGATATACACGTATAAACAGAATTACAGTACTTCAAAATATTGAAGTAAAATATTGAAAAAAAAGTTGATTATATATTTTCCTATAGATATTTGATTTTGATGAGGTGTGTGCCAAATTAGGTGTTATTAACAGGGATTTTAAGGTATGGTTGCTAGGTGATTTTGTTTTGGAACAAGTCATTTTTTTCAACAAAATATACATCATTTTGAAGGTTTTTTTAATAGAGATTGTGAAAATAACAAAAACTAATTTTTGAAAATTTGCTCATTGCGACTCATTTTGCCAGCATGGGTCACATATATAATGTTCTGTCTTGTCATAGTTTTCATGGGGTTCTTTTGCTGTTTTCCTTTGACCCAGTTTTTCTGTGTGTCTCATTGATTCATCCCATTCACCTGTCCCTTGTTAATTATCTCTATAGCTCCTTTGTTTGCCCTTGTACCCCCAGTCTCTGTCAAATCTTTGTCTTGGATTGTTTGATGTTAACGTGTTTATGGTTGCGTTTCCCCCTTGTTAGTTCTCCTGTTTATTGTTTTGATTCTTGGATTAAAGACTATTAGAGTATCTTCATCATCGTGCGCTTTCATTACAGCCACCGACCGTGACAGATACAGGTATATTTTAAATAGAAAGTACAATGTAAAAACACATGTATGTATACAATAAGTACACTGTATCAAATCATTTATTTAAATGTTAACACATAGTAGTTAAAGACACTTAAAATAAAGTGGGTTCGTTCTGTCTAATGATTACATCTACATTGGACCATAATATTTGGATTCATGCAAAACTGTACATCTTTTTTTCTTTGAATTTTCAAAGACATCAGATTTTCTTTTATAGAAGACCCCAACCCCTGGATCTAGTGAGAGAGAAGAGACTCAAAACCTAGTAATCTTCACAGCAGAAATACTCTTTTAAGGTTAGCTTAGGTTACAGTCTCTGAGTCAGAGCTGGTGTTTGGCTTCATGTTGTGAGAATGAGGTGGTTCATTGGAAGTGGAATCTCATTTTTTCTTTTCAGACATTCCCTTCTGCTACAGCTGAGATATACCAAGGAAGGAAGTCAAAAGCGACTATCCCAAAAATCCATGACATTAGTTTTTTGTTTTCGTTTTTTTTTCTCATAAACAGAAATCAGACATGTCTTTTAAACTTTATTCTATTCATGTTTATCTGTAAGTAGACAGATTGGATGTTTAATGGCAGCAATGTTGGACGTTCCAGCAAAGCAATAGGGTGTTATTTTGCAGTAAGCTAAGCGGAGAATGAACTGGTGCCTGTGCTCAGCAGCTATTCAGATGACCCTCTCATTCAAATATGGCCCAACAGTGAGGCTATTTTCAGATCTGAAATGAAAAGCACCAGCCTGTACCCCGTGTGCTGTTTGTCCATCGGGGTGGGTTAGAAAAATAGTGAAAAACTGGAGGAAAAGACAGCAAATGCATGAACAAAAAAGGACTGATGAGAGCTCCAACTAGGTTCACATTGTCCACATGTTTTAGGGTCTGTGTAATACTGAACTTTGATGCCAAGTGTTTTGTTGAGGGGAAAGGAAAGAGAGTGTTTTGATTGTAACACAGCAGTAACAGTGCTGGTCATTAGAACAACAGTGCTGTTTGTTTTCTTTGTCCAGCTCATCAGTCTTTAAGTGTGCAGTATCTACTTGTCAGCAGGGAGAGTTATTTTGGAGATCAACAGAAGGAAAGGGAATTTTGGTCTGGATTTCAGGACTTTAGAAATGCCCATTCACTACAAAGAGAACAGCTACAGTGTTGATGGTTCGTGTGTGTGTGTGTGGGAGTAAACATGATACTTGTTTTAAACACATCTAGTTATTTTAACACTTTTATAAAGATGCTCTTCCTTAAAGTTAGGGTTAGGGTTTAGGGTTCTCCAGGTTTTCCTCTAATGGGGTATCTACACTAAAAAAATTGTGTAGAAACAATTTTCACTCAGAAATGGCATGTAAATTTCACAAACAATTAAGAAATGCAAGTAACACATTGAATGTGAAATTTTGAAGTAGAAATAGTATTTTCTTGTAAAACATACTCCAAAAATCTTTATTTCCAACTTCAACTTGTCTTGTCCAGTAGGTACCGCATTTTCCAGAAAGTCGCATCGGCGTGAAAGTGGGATTTTATTATTACATTCATAAATAATATAAAATACCAGTGCACAACATAACTTATTGTTGTGTTCATATAAACAATATTTATTATAAACGCCAAACCTAAATACATTTATGAAACGAATGTGAATGTGCACAGTGATGTAACTGTATTGTACAGTGCAGCCACCTCTGCCGGCAGCTCGACCTATTTGAGAACCCGTGAAAACTTTCTTCTCCAGCTCAGGCCAACAGGCTTTGTGACAACGATTAGCTTGTTTAGTCTTCTTCATTTCATTAAGGGTCATTTTAGGTTTTCCTTTGCATACTGTACAACAGTTAATTTAAACTGAATTGTGTAACTTTTTCTGTTTTTTCATTTTTTTTGTACAATGCATTTAGTGTTATGATGAGGAGGTTGCGATGATAGAACTGATTTGTTTATCACGCATATTTGTGTGCATGTATGCTCACTCTATTTATGTGCTTGACGTTAATAGCGTTATATAAGTCGCTTAAGAAAATAAGTCGCAGCACAATTCAGATGATAAAAAACTGAAAATATGGTAACCACCTAGCAACCATCCCCAAAAAGTTTTGCACAAGCAAACTTAAACGGTTATTTCAAGATAATTTAAAATCCTCTCCCTATAGACAGGTTAATTTAACAGATATTCAGAACTTATTATGTGCAGTATATACAGTGTGTGAGGTAAATTAGTTCCAGTCTTATAAGATATTCACTGAATGAGCCTCTGTGTCCTGTGTGCAGAGAGGTGTGATTAATGGGGAGATTATGCAAAGTGCTTCACCTGTAAAAGGGTGGTGACTTGCTGTTGTGCTCAAGGGCACAGCCCTGCCCTCACTTCAGCAGGTTTTCTTTCTCACGGTTAAAAGTTCCCTGCTGCAGCCAAATGGATGCAAACAAGGGCTGTCAATCAACTGCAAATTGAAATAAAATCAATTATGTGCTGATTAATGAATAAAATTAATCTCATATGTCAATATCAGAAATCAGAATCAGAAAGAGCTTTATTGCCAAGTATGTTTGCATACACAAGGAATTTGTTTTGGTGACACAAGAAGCTTCCAGTACACAGTGACAACAACAGTACACAGATAAAGGTAATTAGGTAAAATAAAAAAAAAGTATAAAGAGATATATAAGATAGACACACACATATATATATATATATACACACACACACACACACACACAGTATACATATGTGTATCTTATATATCTCATATATTCTTATATATATATATATATATATATAAGAATATATGAGATATATAAGATACACATATGTATACTGTGTGTGTGTGTGTGTGTGTATATATATATATATATATATACATATATATATATATATATATATATATATATATATAAGCAAAAATAGACAAATTTGTATATACAGGTGTGCTATATACAGCAGATTAGAATAGAATTTACATGGAATGGATTAAAAAGAGGTAGGTTATTGTCAAATAAATATAAGTGGTATTGCACTTATTGTTGAGTGGGGAGAACATTTAACTGTTCATGAGGTAGATTGCCTGGGGGAAGAAACTTTTCTTGTGCCTGGCTGTTCTGGTGCTCAGCGCTCTGTAGCGCCGGCCAGAAGGCAGCAGTTCAAAGAGAAAGTGATTTGGATGTGAGTATACATTTCTTGGAGGGTGGCCAGGGAAGCACCAATAATCCTCTCAGCAGTCCGAACCGTCCTCTGTAGTCTTCTGATGTCTGATTTTGTAGCTGAGCCAAACCAGACAGTTATGGAAGTGCAGAGGCTCAGACTCAGTGACTGCAAAGTAGAACTGCATCAGCAGCTCCTGTGGCAGGTTGAACTTCTTCAGCTGGTGAAGGATGTAGAATCTGGGCCTTTTTTTGCAATAGAGCAAATATGATTGTCCTACTTCAGGTCCTGAGAGAAGGAACCTGAGTGACTCCACAGTGCTGTTAATGGTGGTGAGTGGGGGTAATGCTGGGGTGTTTCTCCTAAAGTCCACAGTCATCTCCACAATCATCTCCAATATATTGCTCATATATCAGTTTGATGAAAAAAATGTAATTAAAAAGACAAAATAAAAGAGACAAAATAATTGAATAGATATTGCACAGATTTATTTATTTAAAAAAAAAAAATAATAATAATAATAATACTTTTATTCAGCAAGGATGCATCAAAAGTGACAGTTTACATTGTTACCTAAATGTTACCTGTCACCCATTGTTACTTAAATTGAACTTTCTTTCTTTTAAACTTTCTTTTCATCAAAGAAGCCTAAAAAAAAATCATCACCGTTTCCACACAAAATATTAACTGTTTTAAGATTGATAATAATGAGAAAAGTTTCTTGAGCATCAAATTCAGCATATTGCAAGGCGTTTGTCCTGCTCCACTTCACAGACACGGGTGGAAGAAGAATTTTAGAATGACACGACAGTTATGACACTTCATTCAACAACAACAGCTCGTTCCGTGCGTCATACATCATTACTGCATTTCTACGTCATTGCACATGCACAGTACTTTCCAGTTTCGGATTTTCAAGTCAAAGAGTGGTCAAAGAGAATAAAATCGTCACTTCCTGATAAACTAAATATCTATCAAAACTACTAAAATATCACTAAGAAAAATGGAAGTTGATGCAGTAGGAGAAGCCACTGTATATAATAATTTTCTTATATATTATATTACACCTCAGAGCATGCAGACGAAACACAATAAACGCAGTCATGTTAACTTGCTATCTGAGGTGGGTGCCTGCTGTTTGGGAATGCAGTCGTGTAAGACAGTTCTGGGAGGTGATTATACTGAACCACTTTGACGATAGACTTTGCTCAGTCATTTCAAAAACAGTATTGAATGACCAAAACAGCATTTCAGATGTCTTTTTTTGATGTGCATTGTGGAATTTATTCAGTAAACGTGTTTCCATGTGAATGTAAATGTGTAGTTTATGCGCATGTTTTCTTATCGGATAAAAATTGTATCCGACTTGATTTTTAGAATTTATGCGCATCTTGGTGTTTCCATTCAGCGTTTTTTATGCAGTATCCCAAAATGCGCATAAAAATAGGTGGATGGAAATGTAGCTAATGTGTTTCTGTCTTTTTCTTTGTTTTTTTTTCTTTGTTTTTCCTTTTTCTTTTTTCTTTTGCTGATATTAGAGTTTTATTCACTGTAGTAAACATACTCTCTTGTACACACTGTATGTTTGCCAGCTCAGGTGTGTCATGTTTGAATTACTTCTCTGTCCTGTTAGTCTACGGGTGTTGTATCCCAGCACATACACAAGTAAAAGTATATTTGTGCAGCTAGATCATATAAAGTGATGCAGTATCATTTATTATGTTTGCAAAGACAAGACAAGATAAGATCACCATGATATGATCAAATAATTATAAAACACTTAGCTTGCAGATCTATAGAAAGGCACCTTTGGAATTATTTGTCCATTACAGAAATCATTTGTTTCCTGTCATGAAACATTAAAGTGATAATGTTAAAAGGCTTTCACAGTCAACAAACAAAGGATAGCTTGACGCACCCATTGAAGCTGCTTAGTTGGTATTTTCCTGTCATTCTCTGGGCAAGGTTGCAAGGACTTCCCTCTGCTATCAGCAGATGAGGTTAAAGCTCTACATAAGTCAAATTCGTGGTCAGATCTGTCCCAATGCACATGAAGTTCTTTTTTCTTCCATTCCCAGTGGAAATGGGCAGTCTTAATATTACTGGAGATGCTTCAGAAATATTATGCACATAGCAGAAATATCTCAAAATAGAAATGGAATGAAATCAAAATCTAGTGTACATAAATGCTCTCTTAATATTTGGTCTTTTTGTTTCTGAAGAAAAATTATTCCAGGGCTATATCTGGCTTGTTTTTTCCTCTCCCAGAATAAGTTGGTGCATTTTTATTGGGTTTGAACCAAGTATGTATGAACCAAGTGCTAAAATGTTCTTATCAAGGCAGCTTAGCTCAGTGTCCATACATCATTTTATGCCACTTCAGATCTTAGAAAGAAAGGTAAGTTGTAGGTCAGTGGACTTCTGGCCACTAGTGGCATACTAAGCTACACAATCCACATTTCCCTGTAGCTACAAATTGCCCAGATTTAATACAGCCCCATTTCCACCTCTGTTAGCTGTCCTTCCTTAGACCAAAGTAAACTGAGACAGAAGCACTGTGTACTCACTTGCTTTTTCTCATTTAATCTGATACTGATTCTGTTTAAAGAATTTATGCTAAATTTTACCGTACAACTAAGCTGACCAAAGCGGGAGGTCATGCAGTGCAGTATATGGAGGCAACATACTGGGGCAATAATCCAAGTAGAATCAACGGCTGACTCAGTATCCAAGTTGACGGCTTGAAATGCAATTAGTTCATGAATGAGAAAGCAGTAAAAGTCCATCAGCTGATTGCACAGAAGATTTGTATGTAATACATCAGACCAGAAAGTATAGGAAGTTTTCCCAACAAGGACAACGTGAAGTCTATGCTGAAGGGAGGGTAATAGGTGCAAGTAATAGTGCCTTTTATGGATTTTAAATACTTTTCCTAATTTTTTTTTTTGTTGTTGTTATGGATAATCAGCGTGGTTAAAATATTTGTATAATTACATTTTAATCATGAAAAAGTAACCACAAACCACATTATGTGATGAATGCATATTAAACAACCACAGCAATCCTCATTTCTGCATACAATACATACACTTCATTTTTTATTAGAGCCAAATGGCAATCCCTACACTGCTCTGAAGTTATACAATCAAACTTATACTAATTGTAAAAATGTCCACTTTCAGGTTGTGGTACATGTGTCTTTTTTTCTGTGAAATCTTTACAGCTTTTTATAAAGTAAACGCACAAATAACTTTTATATTTGTAATATTTAAAGATGAACACTTGCTGGACTAAAGCCACTAAGGTTCACTTGATTATTTATACATTATTTTTTAGAAAAATCATTCACATCAAGTCAAGTCACCTTTATTTATATAGCGCTTTACACAATACAGATTGTTTCAGCTTTACAGTAATAAACAGGTAAATAATGATGAATGATGCAAACAATTCAATTCTGCTGTAAAGCAGCTCTAGAAGGGGGGGGGGGGGTCTGCTCTGGTCAGATGAACGAACATGGTGTGGTTTAATTACACGTCACATCAGGGTTTTGAGGAACGTTTATTTGTACATCTCTCATTCTTTATTGTATGTACTAAACATTTAAATATCAGCTTACATATTGCATTATTGGGCGATATATAAGCAACATCACAACATCAGCCTTGCGATATCACTCTATATCAGCACGGTTGTGATTCGGCCGTAGGTTATAACAGCTGTGCTGATATAGAGCCATATCGCACGGCTACAAGTGTGATATTGCGTTTATACAACCGTTCGATGGCACAAGTATGTAAATAAGAAACAATGGAGTGTCTTTAAATAACCCTCTTTTGTGAGGAACTACTTCCTTCCGCCACAGATTGACAGTTTAACAATTGAGCCCAAGCCTCTGTTACTTATTCTAAAATGTCACTTTACAACTAGTAACGAAGGAACGCTGAGTTGCTTCATTGAAGCTTATTGTATTATGCAGAGTAGAGTATTATGAGAGAGAGATCGACTAAGCGAGTGCATTACCTGCATCTAGATGATATTCTTCAGGTCAATCTTATATTCATAATCACAAAATCAGTTTAAATGTCCGCTGAGGAAAGCGCTATCTTTATCTTTGTCCTTTTAACATTTAAGGGGATTTCCCATGACAGCGCTAGTCAATGCATGTCATTTGCGTCTTGTAAGATGTTGTTTAAAGTAAAAATAACATCCTTGTTTACAATCTTGTTTCATTCCCATTCAATTTAAAAGTCTTTGCGACTGACTCACTCACTCATAAAGACGGTCTTTGCCGCCATCTAATGGCGTATTAATGTAACTTTCACTGTAGTCGAAATCACAATCATTAACGGACCCTTTCTCAATACAAAATACGGCATGTTATTTATATAATTATTTATTGAACAATAATATTTAAATGAATGACAGTAGCCATTATAACAGTATAAGAAGTTTGTACAATAGGAAATAGACACAAGCAAACAGTTCAAACGTACAAAAGAAAGCGCTCTAGTTAGTACAAGATTTGAGTTCAATGTAAATATAAAGTTCTGAAACTTAATATAGCCTTAAGCCAAATCTATTAGCTCTGGAACAAGTAATAGATTAACAGGACCTGCCTGCTTGATATATCCAAAATGAATTATACCTCATGTTTAAACACTATATAAGAGCCAGTGGCAAATTCCCGAAGGACTGGCTGAGATGAAGCTGTTCTCGGCGTGAGTGCTGAACTGCTGCTGACGGCCTGAAGCTCACATCTCCAAAAGCGTCTAAACAAATTTTCAAATAGGCACTATGTTTACATATAAATTGCATATTTGAGGTTTAAACAACTACATTCTTGCCTAAAAAAACTACATTCCATGACACAGTAACAGTAGTATCTGAAAAAATATGGGGGGTTTGCTCATCCGCCATGACACTCACTGTGAGAATGTTGAAAGCGGAGTGATAAATAAAATAAAATTGAAGTGGGGTTTTTTCCCCTCCTCGAGTATGAGCTCCAATTTCTCCTATATCATATGAGCCATAAAAGTCTGATGTATCAAATATAATACTCTACAAAAACATAAATGCAAACCTTTTTAGACTTTTTTTTTTTTTTTTTTTTTTTTTTTTTTAGATTTTGTCAAAAGGTTCAATAAACTTCCATTTCAATTTATATACTCTATTATTTCATATGTCAGGCTTTACAGAGTTAAATTTCACATATGGAAAAGGACCAGATCCACTTATTGTACATAATGTGGCTCTAGGCCTAACCGCATATCATTGCAAACACCTCCACATTATGTAATTTCCTGCTTTGACAAGACAAGGAAATTTTTAAAGTCTGCAAGTTATCTGTGGTGCAAAGCATGACCCTTTCACTTTAACACATTGTTTGAGAACTTTAAATATTTGAATGTATCTTTCTATTCATCATGCAATTCTTTATAACCACACTTTCATTCAAGTGGTTGGTATGCTTTTAAGGTCCTTTGGACACTTTCTCAGACTACTTAAATTTTGGTGTCACCCTGACTGGCATAGTGATATGAGGATTATAAAAGACTTTTACTTCTCTTTCCATGGACGCTCTCACCATTCAGGATGGCCAAAGTGTGTCACTGTTCTGACGCACATGGAAAGTCATTGATTCCGTTTTCCCCTGCATGCAGGATGTGGAGTGGAATGTCAGCAGGGCTCTCTGGCTACATCTACATGTTTACAACCAGCCACAATATGCCCATCTCATTTACTAGCTGGACAACAGGAAGATGTGGCAGAGAACCAGGAATTGTTTTTAAGCGGTTGCTACTACATACAGTACACTTGCTTGGAAAACATTAGTCCGGCCCTGAGGCTGAAGGTTTTTTTATTAGGCATTTAAAATGAGTTTCTGAGGATTCTTTACCCATCTTACGAATACATGTCTGATCATCCCTGTGATTTGGTTATCTCACTGCTGATACCTAACGCATGACAGCTGATTGCCCAAGACTTTGCTTACTTATCTTTCAACTTGTTGCAGTTAATTACTCCAAGGTCATTTTTATGATGCACTCCATCAAAGTTGTCCAGTCTTGTGATGATTATTTCTGTAAAACTTGATCCATAATTACCAGCAGATGATTGAATGTGCTGTCCACATAATGCAGTGAAACGTTTCATTTTGACTGAAAACGTTTTTTGTTTGTTTGTTTTGTTTTTTTCAAGTAAAATGTTATTTGGTAATGCTACTTAATGTTAAGATGAACCATTCCCCTTTCAGATAACAATTGCTTTTAATGGTTGTATTATTGCAGTCTGAACTGTTGATCTTGGCTTTCATTGGCTTCTCTTTTTGGACTCACCCCATGTTTTCATGTATAACAAAACAACATAATTCTTAGATGATTATATTAGCTTCCCTCACATTGCAGCTCAGCCAACAGTGAGCTCTTTCTTTGAGTCATGTTTATGCACTAAACCAACTCAAATTAGAGTGAATTCATTACTGGCACTATGGAAACCAAAACCCCATTCATTGTGATGTTGAATATATTTGTCTCTGAATAAAGTGTCCAATTTTATTTACTCCATGTACCAGTAACAGCCTCTGCTTAGTGGAAGTAGGACAATACAGACCTTGTCTTGTGGTTTTCAAGATTGAGGATGGACAGATGACTCAGACCTGTATATCTCCCACAGTCTGATCTTCTACACAAAGCTGAAGTACCGCTTTCAGTAAGGACTCTCTCTGTTCGTTTTTTCCTCAAACCTTCATTGTCGCCTCTTTTATCACACAATTAGTCTTTTTTGCAAATGCATTAGCTTGATGTTTACATTCTCAGTCCCACAGCATCTCTATCTTGCTTTCTCTGTCTCTCTTTTTGTTTTTCTTCTTTCTCTCTCCCCTTCCAAAGGCTAAAAATAGGAAGTTTTCATAGTCATTCAAGCATGAGGGCAGCCAAGCACAGATACATTTAGAGTCAGGAAGAGCTTGTCTTGCACAAGAATTAAGGTTCTTTTGTGTGGTCATTAATCAATTGCTGGCATAATCCTGCTTTTTTGTTCTATTTAACCGCTTGAGTGAACCAGCAGTAGATTTGTAACCTCTTTGCCAACTAGCAAGAGTTGTAAATTCACCCTTTGGATCACCCAACACCTGCAGACCATATATTCAGATGTAATGAAGTTGCATTTAGTTCCTAAGTTGCATATATGTATACTGGACAAAAGAACACAATAACCAGTCAACATGTCAAATTAGTTGTATTGCCTATTTGTAGTTGTTCAGAATCAACAACTTTACTAATAATAAATAACCTCAGAAGTCAATCATGGCAGGTTGTACTATCCGTTCTTGACTGTCTATTGTGTGCATTCTTGGCGTTCCCTGTCACGGGGGGGTTGGGGGTTGGGGGGGGGGGGTTGGGGGTTGGGGGGGGGTCGGGGGGGGGTGTTGGGGGCGGGTTGGGGGCGGGGGGGTCAGCGAGGATGGAATAGTTGAATTCAGTAAAGGGTGATTCATGCAGCGTAGTAAAATGAGATTGTGTAGAAATGGCACTGCCCAAGCATTAGTCAGACTAATGGAAAATAGAACCTCTAATCTCATCCTTTGCTTGTTATGCAGCAAACATATATAAGGTTACCTTGCCTAAGGTTGAACTGCTTAGAACCAAATTAAAAGGGCTTTCATTAGCAATGAATGACTGAATTTCTTTCACATGTATGTGTGTGAGTCATAGGCTACATCTAAAATGCTCTTACTCTATAAGAAGCAATTCTGGTGATGTGATGTCCCTGTGCTGCTAAAACCCAATATTTTATTAAGAAGTAAGAAGCAATAAAAAGAAGCAATTCTTAAATGTTTTGAAGCAATTCTGAGAAGTTATGATGTTGCTGAAGATGAAAATGTTAATGTATAATGCAGAAGTGTGTGTCCTGGTTCTGTCTTTGATGAATCTATGTGTGTGAGAGTGGTAGATTATAGATTTATAGCATCTCTGGTCCCAGCACAACCTATCCCAGTGGAGTGTTTCATTCACTTACAGCTCTGAGATAGGGACGGAAAACTTAAATACATTAATCTGAATCTGAATAACTATATCCAGTCACTCAGAACAATCCTCTGTGTTATATGAGAGAGGGAGCTAAATCGAATTTATCATGCTTTCTTTAAAATCAGTCTTTGCCACCCTAAACTGTACCATCACATTTCCCATGCAATGCTTCACCTTACCACAGCACTAAACAATTTCATAGATTGTTATTGTATTGTAATTTGCTATTTTCTATTTTCTATTGCTATTTTTTTATTTATAAAACACATTACTGCTGCTAAACAACCAGTGTGGCTAAGTGGAGATGATGTTATGGTTCCGTAAACTAGATTATTACATTTTCTGAAGAAAATTTGAGTGCTTTTTGCACGTATGCCACCACACTGCTGGGGCACTCTAGGTGCTTGCCAGGGCATTACTTTTGAGATTTGAGTTGGGTGGTGACTTAACTAGTAAAAAGAGCCCACTTCAAGTCTACTTCAATGAAGACTATGGATTTATTTATTTTTTTGGTCTGTTTTATTGTAAACCAGAGGAAAAATCATTAGTCTGATTGCTTGGAAAATTAACCGCACATCTCTTCTTTACAAGCTGCACAATTTGAGGTATCATTCATGTCCAGAGCACAAACAGTGTTACACACCAAATATAATTCATAGGGTTTGGGATTTCAAATCAAAATATGAGCAATCATAATAGTGATTATCAATGTTCTCTCTAATTTTTGTTCTTGCTGTGCAAAACCTTTCTCTCTTTGGACATTTCCTGCCACCTGAGCAAAAACATCCGTTATACCAGACCTGTAAAGGTTACGCCATGCAATTGTAACTTAAAACTTTATAGTTCTTTTTTTTATTTGATTTAACTTAAAGTGCCCCTATTATGCTATAAATGTTCCTAATTTTGTTTTGGAGGTCTCCTACAATAGGATTACATGCACCCAAGGTCAAACACTTTAATTTTCTCATAATATACACTGCACATCACCTAATTTCTCTGAAAACGGTTATTCTTTCCGTGAGCCTACTCTGATCTGATTGGTCAGATGGCCCAGTCTGTTGTGATTTGTCTACAGCTTACAGCGTGCCTATTTGGTTTTTGGCTCAATTCTTTAAGAGCTGCTGTGCAGCCAAATAATGTACCAGTTATCAATGTAAAGCTGCTTTGACACAATCTACATTGTAAAAAGCGCTATATAAATAAAGGTGACTTGACTTGACTATTACCATATCTGAATTTCAGCTCTGGAGGCTTCCTCAGCACTTGTATATACAGTGATACAAACAGTATTGATAGCCTCAGTTTTACCGTATCAATTTGAGCCTGAGTCCTTATCCTTTTGATGTGCATGCAAAGTGAATTTGCAGCACAGAAAACAGCGTCTTCTTGACGTCAACATCACAAACCAAACATTTCCAGGCCTCAGCTATGACTAGAGTGTTAGAGGGCGGGTATTAAATATTAAATCAAATTTTTGAAAACAAGCAGCTAATTTAGAAGTTACTAAATGAAGCACATTTTTAGATTACCTGAGCAAACATTTTTTAATGAGCTGTGTTAACTGCTGTTCTTTACCAAGAAATTCTATTTAAAAATCTCACACAATACAGTTAATTTCTGATGAAATAGGTTCATAATCAAATCACAACCATTAAAATATTTAATGATTAAAATATTTTTACAGTGACTGATTTGGCTCGCTTCATGTTATTTCTGATCTCTAAAACCGTGATTTCTTTTTAAAACCCTGTAGATCTGAAATAATCTTTGTATTAGTGTAAGGCATCAGCTTTAACAATCCCCAGTCCAGCATATTTTGTGTTGGTATTTGCTGATTTTTCCAAAACCCACAAATTCCTTTCACCAGCCTGCCCTCCCAAAGAATAATTAACCTCCATTTTACAAACAGCGTAAAGAGGGGATATATATCACCCACACCCACTCTGATACCACTCAGATGCCAGTGTTCTTGTTTTTGCTGTGCTGCTGTGGCTACAGTGCAGTGAAGCAGTGCCTGGTGGCCATTTGAATGTGACGGGACAGAACACATTTTGTCCTGTCATCACTCTAAATGAATGATCTCTCACACAGATACGCCAGGCTTTGTACAGTGGAATGAGAAAAATGGTCACATTGTCAAATATCCCTGGTCTGAAGGACAGGAGTTTGTTAACTAGAACAATGTTGTTTCTTTAGTTGTTTCAGCATATTGCTATTTAATTTTTATGGCTTAGTCATACGAAAACATCATTCATTTTTTATCATATCAAATATTGGGCTAAAAAAGAGATATAGTTGCCCAGAGGAATGGTTTTGGGTGGTCGTATTTCTCAAACAAATTTGTACAGCATATGCTGAAACTAAGATGTCCAACACTAACAAAATATCATTATTTTCTCTCTACCCAGGTGTCCAGTCAACCAAAAAGTCAGGGATCCCAGCTCCTCGTGAGATCCCGCAAAGCATCTCCAGAGAACGTGTCTCATTGCGTGACCAACAGAAAAGCTCTACAGCCAAAAAGATGGTCACCAGTGCCAGCACCTCCAGCCTGTCCACGCTGACCAAGCATTCTCGTGGCTCTGTCAAGACCAAAGCAGAGTCTGTTGTTTTGGACAAGACTCTGCTGGAGAGTCAGGTGAGGGAGCTCCTGGCTGAGGCCAAAACGAAAGAGTTTGAGATCAGTAAGTTACGGATGGAGCTCCAACGACACAAAGGGAAGGATTCATCATCAGAGGCTGGTACACCAGAGGGGAGTTCAGAGATAGAAAAGACACCGGCACTGCCTGGCGATATCCAGGTGCTCGTAGGGGAACTGAGGGAGAAGAATGGACGTTTCCAGCGTGAGTTGGCCACCTTGCGGGAAGAGAATCAGGCTTTGAAGCAGAAGCTTATTACATTAGAGAGCACTACAACACTGCTCACCAGCTCCAGCAAGCATTCAGTTAATGGGGTTTTACCAGATAATACCACTTCAGATGCCGTAAACGGAAGCCACCTTAAAACTTCTGTGTCATCTGGTAGTGATATTAAAGGCTCTCCTTTACCCTCCTCAGACTCCTCAGAGTTTGAGAAGATTCCCGCACTTTCAGACTCAGTTAGTGGCAGCATTAAGAGTGTTGTGCCCAGTGGTGTGGTGAAGGAGCTCTCAGTGCAGTCCCTGACAGACCGCATCCAGAAGATGGAAGAGAGTCACCACAGTATGGCCGAAGAACTACAGGCCACTCTACAGGAGCTGGCCGACCAGCAACAGGTTGTCCAGGAGCTAACATCTGAAAATGAGCGTCTCGCGGAGGAGAAGGGCCTCTTACAGACTTCCCTACAGCAGCAAAGGGAGCGTGTAGAACTCTTGGCACAACAGAATGAGTCCCTTCTCCAGAGGCTCAGAGAACAAGCTCAAAGTCAAGAAGCTGAGGCTTCACGTGCCTCTCGGGTTGTAGAGCTTGAACAGCGTTTGGCTGAGCATGTGGAGAGCTCCCGCTTCGAAAGAGAGAAGCTGGTTGACATCCAGCAGCAGCTTACAGGGAGTCTTAGAGCTCTGGAAAAGGAGAATCAGGAGGCACAAATTGCTGTGAAGAGCTTAAATGAAGAATTAGAGCTTCTTCAAGGGCATCTGGATAGCGAGAAGGTTGCTAGAGATGAGGCGGTGAGGAAAACTGAGGAACAGCGGCTATCCTCTGAGGCTTTGAGAGCGGAGAATGTCAGTCTGAAGACGCAGGTTGAGGTGGAGAGGCAGAAGGTAGCTGAGCTGAAGGCAGTGCAGAGCGCCAGTGACAACACAGAGTTGCAAAGTCTGCTCAAAGCAGCGCATGAAGATAGAGACAAGCTGAAGCTGAGCTGCACGGAGCTACGACAAGAGCTGCAGCAGGTGCGTAGTACAGCGGAGTGTGCTCAGGGCACGCTAGACAAGGTAGAAAACAACACTGGTAATTTATGATATAAAGATGCAGGTATCACCCAATTCTGGTGATCTTAAAGTGGCCAAAATACTAGCAAGTTATTTGTTTATCACTAGTTTTTAATTTGGTAATGCTTGTATGCAATTAGGATATTTTTTGAAGTCCACAGATGCAACTACAACTGTTAAGGAATTTGTAAAGCAAATTGTAAAATGTGCTATGAATACAGGTGGTCATATAGTATACACCATGGATATCCAATCCTGTTCCTGGAGGGCCACCTTGCAGAATTTAGCTCCAACACACCTGCCTGGAAGCTTGTAGTTATCCTGAAGATGGCTGTATCAGAAATTGCCCCCTACACCCTCAATCACTATTCCCTACATTACTTCACTTATATAGTCTGCTAAAAGACTTGAATGAAAATGAGTGAGTGAATTCAGACACTGAGTGTGCATGTGCTGCGGGCGCCATCTTCCAGCGAAAATGCGTGAATTTATTTAGTGTGATGATCATAGTCCATGGTTATTTTATAGCGGCTAGCCATTGAGTGTACAACGATTGCTAACTCATTATTTAGTTGCATAATGGAGGTCAATGAGTGCACTTGATAATGTCCACTATGGTTATGGACACCATTAAAAATGGCTGTCTCCTCAAATAGTGCTCTATATTAGGGTATAGAGGCGATTTCGGACACAGACTGTGATTAGATGATTCAGATGTGTATATGGGATGGAGCTAAACTTTGTTGGAATGTGGACAGCCCTGTTATACACAAACCAACAGTTCCAGCAACTTATTAGGGGTTCAAGCACGAAGTGCTGAAACTCTATTGTAATTGTAAGGATTTTTATTATTATTATTCCGCTGCATAAAACTGATCGGGCAGCCCAAACCGTAAGGCCGAGAGACTTAAACTTTGTCAGATGGTAGTAGTCTTGCTACCTACTGAGATAACCGGACTCGTCCAAATCGGCCAAAAGGTGGCGCTACAGAGATCAAAAATGCAAAATCGCTCGTAACGTAACGTTTGTCTATATCATTGGAAAGCTGAGTCCAAGACGAACAAAACGTATATCTCCGATTTTATTTCCGTCATGAAAAATTTTCCGCCATTTTGAATTTTGTCCAAAACCTACTTTTGCGAACTAGTCCTAGGTTTTTTGCCCGATCGGGACCAAACCAGTGCAGAAATGTTCTCTGGAGTCTGAATATCAATAATTATCAAAAAAAAAGTTGAAATTTTGATTCACGGTTGCTAAGGGGCGCCAAAATGAAAAATGAGGGCGGAGCCACTTATACTAAAATGGCTATAACTAAAGAACGAAATTAAATATTGGCACCAAACTCGGTACACATTTGCAGGGGCTCAATCTTTGGTCACAATAAAAAAAATTTGTCGATTGGACACTAGGTGGCGCTATAACTTGAAAAAAACATGAAAACAGCTGTAACTATGCAACCGTTAGTCTGATCGACTTGAAATTTGGCATGCAGTGTCTTGGTCCAAGGGGGCATGATGGTCTATGAGGACATTGGCGTATCTCAAAAAACATGGCCGCCATCGGCCAATGAAGTTTGAGCACCTATTAGACAAGGTTAACGGAGGCCGATTGGAACGATACTCGGTGGGGCATGTTCGACTCATAGTCCTAGAAGTCTGTAAGAATTTTGAAAGAAATCGGCCACTAGTTGGCGCTAACGAGTTTTACGCCTCAGTAATCACGTGGTGTTTCACAGATCCACACAATATGCATATCATTTGATAGATCTCCTCATTCTGAACAACTTTGCCTCAAGAACCAATGCTGTCAATCAAATCGTTCATTAATTATTCGCAAATATGTGAAAAACCTACTTTTGCGAACTAGTCCTAGGTTTTTCACCCTATCGGAACGAAACCAGTGCTGGACAATTCTCTGGACTCTCTAGATCAATAATTATCAAAAAAAGTTGAACTTTACCCTTTGGGTCGCTATAACAGGGTCATTTATAAAATGGGCGTGGCTAAATATACCCAAAAGCCTATAAAGCCTAAACGAAAACTCAGAACTTCACGAAAATAGGTGAGCACATGCAGCATATGACTCTAAAGAAGCACGCCAATTTTTGTGTAGATCGAACCATAGGTGGCGCTATAACTGTTAAAATCCTTTAAAAAACATATGTTTTTGATGGTTTTAGATGAAAATGTATATAACTGTGGGTGTGGTCGACTTATTTTCACGGGAGTTACATCTTTAGACCCCTGAAACCTTTCCAAGTCCAACGATACCAGACTTGCCAGGTTTCGACTTATGGCTTGTGCAATGTTGTGATTTAGCGCTTAAAAAACTTTTGCGAATATCTTTGAAATCGTTAGTCCGATCGAGACGAAACCAGCGTAGGAAACATAGAACCTAAGTTGATTAACTCTGTGCATTAGCCCAAATGTCAAATTTTTGATAGGAAGTGGCAAAAAAATCCAATCAATCAATAACTATTGATTCTTACATCGGAATGAATGAATACTGAATTTACTTAAGATGGATAATGACACCATTTTCTTTAAGAGCTGCTGTGCAGCCAAAATTATATACCAGTTATCACTGTAAAGCTGCTTTGACACAATCTGCATTGTTAAAAGCGCTATATAAATAAAGGTGACTTGACTTGACACTCATGGGTCATTTTCTATGCTCTTATATATCTATATCTATCTATAACTTCAAAACGAAATGAGATATTTTCACCAAAATTAACACGCATATGTATGGGCACACTCTGAGGACACCCAAAAAAAAGTGGTGGAGATCGGGCAATAGGTGGCGATATAACTGTCAAAAAAACCTTTAAAAACCATATTTTTCCTTATTAAATTGCCTCTATTGGCTGTAAATGGTCTTTTCCATCTAAGTGTTTATATGTTTGCTAAATAAAATATAATACCTTTGTATGTGCTTAAAGGCCTTAAGTGCTTGAACCCCGGGAAAAATGCTGCTTGCAGCTTTAATTATTATTATTTTAAGAGCGTTTGGTGTTTCAAAGTTCCAAAGCTCTATAATTCTTGGGAAGATGTGCATCATTTACACTTGGCAGATTTAGATCCACACAGTCAATATTTTTCTTAAAGATGGAAACTGTTTGAGATCATTTTAAGGCACTTTAAATTCATAATGTATTGAAAATAGCCTTGGTGTTGGAAATGGGTGAATTCTTTGTCCAATTGGCTTGTATTATGACTATCATCACCTCAGATGTTTTTAGTGCCAAATTAGTCATGACTCATTTTTGACATACATATTTTTTTAGCTTCTCGAGAGTCCTATTTTAATTATAGATTTTTTTGAACAGTCTTTGGGACACTTAGAAAGCTTTGTAGACCTTGGTCCTTCAGGACATTTTATTATGTACCATTGGGGAACATTTATGTGGTATATTAATTTTAAAAAGACAACTTGGGTAAACAACTTTGTTGCCTAATACCCTCTCTGGGTGCCCTGTCAGCTCTCTAGTTCACACTTAATGTCAAAAAAGAAATGCAGTAACCTATAAAAGTGTTACCACATATACAGATGTTGTATTACATCCAACCACAGAGAATATATCTTTTTTCATATTCTGCATAGAGCTCCAGAAAATTAGAGAGCCTACATAAATATCGAAAGGCAAACTTTTGTAGCTCCCTAGTTGTAGCTCCCTGCACTTCTAAATGTTGTAGTCATGTAGTTTAGAGGTATACCTCATCCTTTAAAAATAATTATACACAGACAGGACCGTTATAAACCCACAAGAACATGAACATCACTGGCACTTCATGGCTGCCACTTGAACCCAGTGCACCTCGAAATGCAAAATAAACTTTAATTTTCTCTAAGATTTAACCTCTGTGAGTGAGCCAAGCCTTTTGGCTTTAACATACACCCTTAGTCCAGATGTCATCCAGGGAGTTAGACAGAGCTTTAGGATGCCATTCTCTTCTCACAGCACATTCAGTGAGCACTTCTCTGTACACAAGGCTCTGAAGAAAGAGGTGTGTGTGACTCGGCTGTTCTGCTCTATGTTCCAGCTGTCAAGTGAATCATGGCCTGGCCTATACCGCTACAAGAGTGATCTAATTCTCAATGAATTAGTATGCAACACTGGAGCAATATTGTTTTCTGCTGTCTGATCTAAACATTTTAGAGATTTCAGATGTTAAGTTTAGGAGGATAATTATAGGTACTTGTTACTACTTTAGTAGAAATGTCAAAACTTGAATTGGGGCCCGAGCACCAGTGGTGTGAGGACCCTATTGTAATTGCTTGGTCAATTATTCTTCTTCTCCGAAATGAATCGCATTTTTGAGGGCCTAAACATGCTCGAAAACTCATGAAACTTTGCACATCCGTCAGAAGTGGTGAAAATGTACGTCTGATATGGGTTTCAGAATTAGGTGTGGCAAAATGGCTCGATAGCGCCACCTACGAAATTTCAATTAAGCGTCCTTCATGCTATGTTTCACGTACAAGTATGCAATTCGTTAGACACATGTAACAGCCCAATACCTACAAAAAAGTCCCTGGGAGCAAAATCTGAAAACCCAACAGGAAGTGAGATATTTTGAATTTTCTCTGCAAAATTTTTGCAGTTTTTGCCATTTCCAGACGTTGTACTTTAACGAAGTCCTCTTAGAGATTTTATCAGATAAACATCATATTTGGTCAGTCTAATCTAAAGGCCTTTGCGACGTTAAATTGCGAAGATCTTGAGTTTTCACTGAAGGGCATGTCCGTGGCGGCCTGACAAAATTCGATGTTTCGCCATGAAACAGGAAGTTATTGTAACTCAGGCATACAGTGTCTGATCTGCCCCAGACTTCACATGTTTTATTAGAGTCCTGGCCTGAAGACATCTACATGCCAAAATTCAGTTACAGTCATAGCGCCACCTGCAGGCAACAGGAAATGTCATGTTTTACACTGTGATTAACTCCTCATTGAGATTTAACCAGAACATCATATTTGGTCAGTCTAATCTTAAGGCCTTAGCGATGTTAAATTGCAAAGATCTTTACAAGACTTTTCGCTGAAGGGTGTGTCCATGACGGCCTGACAAAGTCTGTTTCGCCATGAAACAGGAAGCTGTCAGGCATACAATGTCCGACCTGCCCCAAACTTCACATGTTTGATAAGAGTCCTGGCCTGAAGACTAATAAATGCCTAAATGCAAATATTCAGTTAGTCATAGCGCCACCTGTTGGCAACAGGAAATGGCATGCTTTACACTGTAATTCACTCCCAGAAACACATTTGTGTATGCCATTTAGTACCAAACATGCTAGAAACACGTTAAATCATGCAACACTTGGCTAAGTGCTAAACTATGCGATTAATGCCACGAAACAGAAAGTTGTTGTAACTCAGGCATACAATGTCCAATTTGCCCCAAACTTCACATTTGAGAAGAGTCCTGCCCTGAACACATCTACATGACAATATTCAGTTATAGTAATAGTGCCACTCACTGGCAACAGGAAGTGACGTGTTTAACACTGTGATGCACTACTAGCAACATACTAAAATATGCAATTGAGTGCTAAACATGCTACAAATATTCTAAAACATGCTAGCAACACTTAGCTGAGTGCTAAATCATGCTATTATCGTCATGAAACAGGAAGTTGTTGTAACTCAAGCATACAATATCCAATCTGCCTCAAACTTCACATGTTTGAAAAGTGCAGGGCAGAAGACATCTACATGGCAAAATTTTGTTATTTAGTCATATTGACACCAGCTGGTAGCAGGAAGTGTGGCAAATGCATATTGCCTACTGTGCTCTGTTTTCCTAAAGCCACCGGGTGGTGGCGACATGGGTGCGAGGGCCCTTTATGAAGAGTTTAGAT